>VDFB02047230.1:523758614-523825524 GCA_007258455.2 Sequoia sempervirens | reverse complement strand
ATATATGTTTATGCATATATATGTACATATATCTATATGAACATATATATATATAGATATATATGTATGTATGTATGTATGTATGTATGTATACATATGTGTTTATATATGTGTTTATGTTTTGCACTTTGCATTTATTAAGATCCAATTTTCATTTATTGTGAATAGATTCAAGTGCAGTCACCATTAATGTATTATGGTATTGATTTTTTAGTTTTCCAAGAAAAAGATTATTTGCATTATTTATTACATGTATATATATGGATATATATATAACATATTTACATACATATATTTATATATATGTATATATTTAAAATATGTGTACATACATATAAATATATATATATATATATATGTATATATGAGCGTATATACATACATATATGTATGTGTTTATATATGTACGCATGTAGATATGTATGTGTATATATACATATGTAGATATATATGTATGTATGTATGTATGTATGTATATATGTGTGTGTATGTATGTGTACATATATGTGTGTGTGTGTGTGGGCGAAGGAATGAATCTATTATTTATGCATATGTGCATGAAACAAATACTGAATAGTATTAATCATTGAAAGAAAGAAACTAAAAGGCATATAATTTCAGAAGTTGTTAGATAAAATTTGTGTAGAATGTATATTGTCTATAACCACATGTCAGATACATGCGCAATGTTCAACACCCTTTTATTTAGAAGCATGGCACAATGTGTTATCCAGTGGTCATCAATTTTGTAGGAATCTATGCCAAGTGTTTATTGTTTGGCATCTTACCTCCATTATAGAAATTGATATACTGCTACAACAATGTGGAGAGGTATGCTCTAAACTAATTTATGTATTTTTGAATACTATGGCATGAGATGTGTAAGAAAGAGAACATAATATTTACTATATAGCGACTGTTCTAATAGCTTTAACAATTACATCCACACTAAGTATGTAAAGTACTTCATTTCAAAATTTTCAAATAAATTGTATGTGCTTGAAGCTTAGATTTTACTACAATGGCATTCGTTTCATAGGTTTTTGGAATTATGTTGCACATTTCTTTTCCCCATAAATGATGCATTGCATTTACATAGCATAAGTTATTTTATCTTTGGTTTATGTTTTATTTTGGTTCTATTCTTGTTGTTGTACCAAACGCACTAGCAATCAAATGAATTGGTTTTTATTTTCATTCAATAATAAATCAGAAGCTCACATGGCTTTAAAATTTCTTAATTTTAGGGTAAAAAATAAGTATTGATAGTTAAATATATTGATCAAATATCTAGCTATTATTTTCACTATGTGGTTGATAAGCATGATAAATTTTCCTCCAGGTAAATTGCAATGTCATTTCCTTTTACAGGCTTAATAGTTCTACTTAATGCATTGCAGTATATGTTTGTGACCTTGTTTATGAACCAATTTTGAAGCTGATCATAGATAGAGAAATTGAAATTGCACAAGAATTTGCATCTATGATAATTTCTAGTAATGATGAATTAGAGATAAGCATTGAAAAGTTCAAGTAACATGTGAGTAACATTTTAATTATTTCATCTTATATATTATTTTTTAAATGTTCCCTGAATTGTGTGAAGTATGGACATTAATATTAAAGCTATAATGAACAATGCAGTGTCTTTTTCCATTTTTTTCTTATTTAGTCTTCTTATGCTTTTTACAAGATGATAGATATAGTATTACAAATATATAGTCTATCTAGTGAGGCTTTATACCTTTTTTAAATGCATGGATTCAGTATTAGATTACAATTTAGCTTTATTTGGGATCATATTTCATGATTTGGACATAATTCATATTTATTATGTGTTATGGACATGTCCTTGTTAGATGTTCTCTAATGAATTTGATGTGATTTGTGTGAAGTGTAGTAGAGACTCTTTGAACTTTTATTTTAATATTGGCTGGCAATTGTTGTTGCTTTTGTAGTCATAGTTATAATGGTTCTATATACTATGGGACATATTTCCCCTGCTCACAAGAATATGGCCATTGGTGTTGCTTCTTCACATGTTGGAAAAATGCATCTCAAACAGGTAGCTAGAATCACGAGCATCAAAATCCTATTTTATTGAAGTGATTTTTGAGTTTTCTAGCTACATCTATTGATTGCCTTATAGCAATAAGCTATTGCTTCTATTATCAAGGCACCTATCAATCTTAATAGTTAATAAAATCTATGTAATCATGCATCCCAATTTCTAATTAGTCATGTCAACTACTATCAACAATGTGACTTACCCACCATAGATATCAACAATGATTTCTTGAACATGTGCATGATGTCCATGGATCAAGAAATAGATAAAGCATTAGGTATATCTTGAATAGGTAGACATGTTTCAATGACTTTTCCTATTTCATGGGAATACAATTAATTTGGATTGAATGGAAAATTTGGAAAAAAATAGAACAAAATACCTTTTAATAAAATAATGCAAAAAACCATAGGATAAATTTTAGTGCCATGATTTCCAGCGAATGCATCGATAGGCAATAGCATGCATAAAATATTGGTCTTTGCAACAGTAATTGTTAGAAACACCATGAGAAAATTATGAAAAACCTTTGTGACACCCAAAACATGGTTAAAATAGCACAAGTTCTTTAAAATGGTGCAAATATATTTGTTATAGTATACATACAAATAGGATAGTTATAAATCATCTCAAGAGACAAAAAATTTACATTGAAAGATTTTTTAGTTGTTTAGAACTAATTTTCATTTGATATATTTAAGTGTAGTTGATATGCATGTTTGACACAAAAAAAATTAGTTCCATTGTTTGTGATCACTAATAGAGGAGTTGACATTAATGGATTATGGCACTGTTAAGTCTTTAACTGAGCAACATAGATTAAGCCATAAAAATTGTTATAGGGACATAAAAGTACAATATAAAATGATGGTGTAAAAGATATAGCAACTTACAAACGCCTCCTTTTTAGCTTCCAATAAACACAAATCTTTGATTTTTAATATTTTTTTTCTTCATGCTATTGTTCAATGTTTTTATGGCTTAATGTCTCTAAGAAAATCTTCAAACTCATACAAACACACAACTATATTTCTAATAGGAACAATTCTCATTTTCATCTAATAGATTGAAGTGCAACTGACATGTATGCATGTAGAGAAGCACTCACTTCCATTCTTAATCATGGCCAATAGAGAAGTCAACATTAATGAATTATGGTGTTAACTCTTTAAATCAACATTAGAGACTAACCCATAAAAGTAGCCAAAGATATTGAAGAATATATGTTAACTCATGAGATGCAAACAACAACAAACAATAGAAAAAAATAATACCAGTTGATGAAATGATTTTATATTGAGACATTTTTCTTTTATTTAGACCTTATTTTTATTTTTATTTAATAAATTGAAATGCAGTTCATACACATGCATGTGGAGAAAAGATAGAAGATTACGAATCTAATCTAAAAGAAGAACTGGAAGTCCCCAATGAAAAGACATTGTGCATATTGATGAAATATTACATATTTTACATTGATAGATTTTGTATTTATCTAGATCTAATTTTGATTTCATAGATTGAACTATGGTTTGCATGCATGTGTAGCAAACAATGGATTAGTTTCATTACTATTGGTGGTCAACAAAGAACTCAACATTTATGAATTATGGTGTGACATCTTTAAATGGAGAATAGACACCAACTGATAAAAGCATGCAATACTAAGGATCAACATAGATTAACCCATCAGAGGGAGATAAATTTTTTTGAAAGGACAGTGTAAAAGATATAGAAACTTTCAAACTCAAGAGAAATAGGTTTCACTCTCATCAAACAATCTGAGCAAATGATTAGACAACGTAGAAAAGACAATGTAAAAGATATAGGAAATTACAAATGCATGTTTTTTTGACATATTTCATTGTCATTAAATAAATTGTGGAAATGATTAGACAATGTAAATAATCCTTTACTCAATAGTCTTAAAACTTGATACCAGAATCCATTAATGCCAACTCCACTTCAATCCACTGACAATAAATGAAAACTAGTGACTAGGGAATGCTAAATGTCCTTGTTAAAACACCACACATTGAGATGAACATTTGGTGCTAGGACATGACTGTATCAAAGAACATTAGAAAGCTATGAAATATTTTCATTATAAATAAAACATTTCCAATTGATGAAATGATTTCATATGGAGACATTTTGTACTCACCTAGTCCTAATTTTCATTTTCATTTAATAGATTGAAGTGCACTTGGCATCCAAGCATACAGAGAAAAGACTACTTCTAGTCTTTATCATGGTCAACAGAGAAGATGGCATTAATGAATTATGGTGTTAATTATTCTAGTCAAGAACAAAGACTAATCCATAAAAGCACTCAAAGATAGGGAAGAGTAGGCATTAACCCACAAAATGCATAGATTAGCAAACAATAGACATTAACCCATCAAATGTAGAGATGTAGAAAACAATAAAATGAACCTATAAAAGATATAGGAACTTACAATGGCTCATTTTTTGCTTCCAATATGATAGACATAAACCCTCTTAATAGACACAAATTCCACCCTCTTAATCATTTTTTACACTTTTGCAATGGTTTAATCTTTGTTGTTCCTTATCAATCAATGTTCTTATGGATTAACCTCTATTTTTAAAATTTTGTCATTGGATTTTGATATTTTGGTCATCATTTTTATTTTTCCAATCCAAACTAATTGTGTATTCATGAAACAATGATAGACATTGAAGAGTGTCTATTTTTTCAAGATATGTCTGATTTACCATGGGTTTTTTTATGTATGTGCATCATGCATGTAATCTGAGAAAATGAATAAACAATGCAAATAATACTTTTCTCGATAGACTTAAAAATTCACACCATAAGCCACTAATGATGCCTGTACTTTAGTCCACTCATGATAAATGAAAATTCACAAATAGTAAATGCAAATGTACTACTTAAAATGCCACGCGTCGCTAGAAACAGTGGGTGCAAAGACACAACTAGACCAAAAAACTCATGAAATATTTCCAATAGCAAAGTTAGTTACAATAATTAAATAAATTACAAAATGACAAAACCATAATGAAAATACCAATCGGAAATGAGAAAATTGCAAAAAAATCAATAATTTTCTTTTAATAAATTAATCCCAAAAACATCAGTATAGTCATATATATATTTTACCAACAGGATTTCTGATGCACCATTTTAATAGGAAACATTTAGCCGAAAATATTAGTGCACACACTAATAGGCATCAATGCTTATACAAAAGCATGAGGAGAAAAACCAACATCCAATGAGAAAATTACAAAAAAAAGGCCAAAGTTCACTATGCAAAAAAAATCCCACAAAGTATAGAGAAAACCTCATTACTGTATAGAAAAATGTGATAGGCTTATGCATTACTAATGTTTTTTTGTTATATGCATTTCTTCACTACAAATGTTTCTATGTATAGGTGCCATTGTTCATAGTATTTCACATGCCTTGTCTAAAACTGGTGCTAAAGTTGAGCATTGGAAATTGGAATGCATTGTTATACATATTTTTTATTTATTATTAAGATTGATATGTGCCTTGTTCTTCTTAGGTGGCTTTTGTTACTCAAACTATTTGGTGCATACGTGAGTACATAGGAGATCAAGTTTATAACATGCTATGGTCTAAATTTGTAAGTTCACTCTATTTTTATTCCTATTTTATATAATCATGACCTATTCTTCTTGCAAGAAAATTATTCTGGTTAAATATAGAAATTCTACTAGATTATAGTTATAGTCATGCATCAAGCCTATTTTCCTATGCTATTCTTTGCAACTATATTCTTTTTGCACTTTTGGCTTCTCCTAATTTGTGATTTATCCACTATTGTTATGTTTTGCTTCTATATTATTAAAGTGCCATTCAAAAAAGATATTTTGTACAATTGGTAATTGCATATTTCAATAAATATTTCACTTATAATTACAGATATACAAAAAATCACTTGATCACTTGGTTCCAATCATTTGTAATGGACCATGTTTTGCTACAGGAATCAAATGTGATAAAGAAGAAACCTTTGGCATGATGGAATTCACGGTTAGAAAGTGGAGACTATAGAAATTGGCCAGCTTCATAAAATTGGAAACCTCTATGGTTATCTAGGAATCGATGTTGGTCACTGCTACTTTGTTTGAGTTACTAGTAATCAATCACCAAAGTCTGTATTGGAATGCTATGCTTATGTTTTTAATCCTATCAAGGAAAAATGATATTTTGTAAATACAATTCTAATGCAAGAATCTGGTAAAGCATAGTTTCCATGGACCTTGAAACACTATTGCTAATTATATGTTGATATAGTGGAATTTCCTTAGATAGTGCAAAGTTGCTACTCCTTAGGACTTGAGAGCAAAAAAAAATTTTGCATATTGAATTTCACAATTTCCCTTCCCACAACACATAGACATGGCATTATATTCTTTTGTTCTTCAATGTTGCACATTGTCCATTAGTTTTTTGGACCAAATAGATAAAGCATAATACCCTTCTATCTGGAAAAGTTTTTGTTGTTTATAGATTAATAGTGTAGAATTGGCTTAGAAGTTCCAATATTGCAACTGCATTAATACATAAATGTGTATATATACATATGTATATGTATATGTATGTACGCGTCTATGTATATATATATATGCATATGTCTATGTGTACACATATATGTATCTAGGCTTAAAGCATACATGGAGTTGAAAAATATAACAAGAAATTACTACCAAAATTGATCAATTTATTTGTTTATGCTTAGTTACATTTCTTTTTATGAATTCCTTTGCCACTGCTCAACTAATTTGGTTTCTTTTTTGTAGATTGAGGACTAGATAGGATTTCCAATTCTATGATATTATGCCACATTTTGCAGTGTTCTTGATCAATGTGAGGAATATATAATCATGATTGTTTCTCTTTTTCCTATTTTTAAATACCTACTACCCTGCTCAATAGTCCTAAAACAAGTTTCATTGTAGCCACATGAATTTATATTAAGAAATTTTTGTTGCATTGTAGGCTTTTTAGTGCGTAATAGTCAACCAAAGGCTATAGTTAGGAATTTTGCATTGTTATTGATCACGGTGAGTAATTGTTTCTTCAATTCTTCTTTGTACGCATTCAATATTTCAAGCTTCACACATTCTTTTATAATAATTATTGTACTAAGTAGTACCAATACAATTTATATCTTTTGTCCTTTCACATGGGTATGTGTAGGATCATCATGGAAAAAGGTTTAAGAGGCAAAAAATTCAGAAAAATCAGTGTTAGGCAACTTGACATAAAATTTTGAATAACTTATCTATATTATTTCAAAAACATGTAAGAATAGAATTTGTATAAAATTGAATGTAGTTTCTAAACTGCTAGAGTTCTACTAGGTTTATTTAAAATAAAATAAAATCTATTTGAGTGGTAGAAATTTCATAGTAGTACTTAAATTTTGGGAAAAAATAAAGTAGGTTTTTAATGCGACCACCCTAACCATAATAAAATGATAATATTTTTTTATAATATTTTATATATAAGTAGAGAGGACTCATGTCAAATGTGATGCATATTTTTTTGTAATTTTTTTCCAAGTAAATAATTAATTATGATATTTTTATTACAAATTTTAAAAAATATCTAAAATGCGTATGTTTATTCACCTTAACTTGGTCAAAACTTTATGAAATTTAATTTTTACTTTTTAATCCTATAGTATGTGAAGCATGGTGTATGTTTGGTTAAACAATGTGATACCATTTGAAAGTATAGATGTTTTTCAATCAGTCTATCGATCAGGACTTTAATCATAATTCTAATAGAAAATAAATAATAATTATTTATTAAATTCAAATAAAGATAATTTATATTGGTGGAAGGCTGAGAATCTCCTTTAAAAACCCTTTTCGTTTCATCAATTTTGGGTAAAAAAAAGTTGTCAGCCACATACCCTACAAATACCCATAATATTGCCGCTTTTTGGCCCATCATGATCCTGCACATACCCACATGAAATCTTCCAATATGGTTACAAATAATCATGTTAAAAGAAAAAAAACTATCACAATAGCCAATTGTAGTAGAAACCTACAAACCAAGTGTGAATGCACCTTTCACATCAATTGATGAAGCTCTACACTATGCACATTGTTTTAGAATTGACTCATTCAATTACAAAGTTGGCAGTTGCCTATTTGACATAGTACATGTTTTGATTCATTGTCATTATACATCAAAATAGCTACACAATGGTTTCATGGATCATTTCTTAAATTTTCTTCACAATTTTTGTTCTATAGCTTTAGTCTTATGATACTGACTTGCATCCAACAATGCTAATGAATTTGCATAATTTGTGCATGAGAAAAACATGTATCTATGAAGAATGAGGCTTTTAGCAACAAAAATCAGCAATAGTGGTGAAACTGGGCTTTGGGGTTACACATTCTATCTAAAATGGCTAGCATATTGAAAAAACATACCAATACACATTTGGTCTTTAACATACAAAATAATGTACTTACATTTCAACAAGGATGCATGTAATCCTACAATAAAAATTCTTTTCCACAATACAACTCCTCCTGCTAGCCACTATGAGCCTATGTTCTCATGGATAAATACATACAATGACACCAAAAATATCCAACCACATGTGAAAATCACATACTGTAATTTGGAAAACTTTTGGCTCACAACAACAAATGCATTTTAAACACTTGGATTTTGTAGAGTAGCTACATTTACTAGTACATGTGGCGAAAGCATGTTTGCTACTATAGCTTTTTTTCTTCCCAAATAATTTGATCTAGTTGCTTTGCAATTATTCACGGCATAGTAATTGGTCAATGCATTGATAGTTGAAAAAAAAATATGCAATTTCTTGTTTTGACGCTTTTGGTCAATCTAGCATACAAAGCAACAATCGTCTATTGTAGTTACAATCATTGGTTTCTAGAATTGGGATACCATATGTGGAAAGTGGCCTTGGAGGGCCTGAATTTTGTGCACTATGGTTGCAGCCCCATATATTTTATGCAACAATACACATATGGAAAGCATCTCCATTTCTAAGGGCCAAAACATACTCTACTTGTATGAAGCTAACAAGAAATCAAAACTTAGTTTTCTTTCCAAGTAGCTTAGGCCATTGTCATTATGAACCACTTCAACAAAAAGAACAATTGACTCATAACATCCATATGAATGATCCAATTTTTACTCAACATATGTCAACCACTTTTGAATCAGAGACAAAAAACAATATGACTAGTTCTCATAAAAAAAAAAATAGTTTCAACAATACATACACCAACTAAAGTAAAGTTAAGACTATGTGAGACATTATGTTCCCTAAAAGTGAAAATTTATAATGCACAAGCATCCCAATCAAATGTTCCACAAACTACAACATCTAGTTCTATTCTACCCACTACCAATGTCACAATAATAATTCAACCCTACCCACTTAGTAAAATTCAATTTTGTGATTCTAGCCAAAATCTAACGTAGCAACAATCATTACGATCTTTGAAAAGACAAATATGAAGTGGAAAAAAGGGTTATTCTTTACATTTGGAAAAATTGAAATGTTGATCATAGATATTCTATGCTCTAGAAGACAAACATCACTTATCAATGAGAAAAAGAAAAAGGCACTTGCAAAAAAATAATGCAGTCTAACAATCTATTATCTCATACCTACAACTAATTAATGTCACACCCACTTAATCATGCTTTGTTTGCAACATGCTCCATTTCCATCACAACATTTGTAAAGTTGAAAATGCACTTTTAGAAGCTTTTTCTTTGTTTTTTACTTAGATGTATGAAAAAAAATAGCAATAGGGTAGCCCATTTGTAAACAATGTATAAAAGCCACACTAGATGGTAAGATTCCATATTTTGTGATGCAGAGCACCTTTGCCTTTTTTTCCAATTTACTCACAAACACAAAAAGTGGTTTATCAAGATAATAAACTTAATTAAATGGAACTAGTTTTCAAATAATCATATTTTATTTATTTCCAATCAGAATTCAATTCCACATTTAAGATTATAAACATTTGAATTTTATTGGTACTTTCCTCACCAATCTACATTACACAAAGTTCTGTCCATCCTCTGTAAATTCTTCATATTTCTCTACAGTCCTCCAAAGCTTCACCTATTGCCTTCACACTTCTACACACAACTGTGTATTTCCTTCTTGGGTGTTCCTTCTTCCCATAAGAATTTTTCTCCACCCTTCTATGTCACATTTTACATCCACTCTAGTCGGCTCTTCCAACTTACTCTCTATACTTTCATTCCCTTAATCAGCTGCACCCTCACTCTTGGGTTAATTCCTTCCTATTTATTCAAGGTCTTATAATGTAGAGAAGGGTGGAAGAACATATATCAACTCAAAACTAACACAACCAAATAAAAATTTCAATCTTAGAACCCCAATTTGATAGATTTTCTTTCCAAATTGACTCTAGGCTTTGTAGTGCATTAAATGAGGTATTTTTGGAATAAATTTAAGAGAAAAAATCAATACCACAATCTAAATAATATTTTATCTATACCCTTCTTGGTATTTGTTAACATACTAAATTTGTAGATATGACTCCTTTGGAACAACACCTTTAAAAATCTACTGCTACATTTGACAATTAGGCCTAATTAGGCTCTTCCTACTGGGTCTCCACAAGGTTTACTCATTCTAGACTCTCAATATTCAAACCAAGAATCTAAACATGTCAAATTATTTCTTCCTAATCATTTCCAAGAATTACAAATAACTATCAAAGATCCTTTCACCAAACCCTAACCTTTATGCAACTATTTTTCCTAAAAACATGATTTTTTCAGCCTAGGCCATCAACATATTTGCAAAAATACTCCTCCCCTACTCCTGAAAACATTTTAACACAAAACATAGCCTAACTATTCCCATTCCACCAATTATTATACCTTTGCATTGATGGAATGGGTCAGAACTTCATTTTTCACAATGAAACCCTCAAAACTAGGGTTTCCTAGCTATTTGCAATAAAAATGCTATAAAATACTTCAACCTTAATGAAAACAAATAATTTTTTTTTAAATGGTATCTGATTCATTTTTTCATCAATCCCAATGCAATAAATATTTCCTACAAGTTGTACCAAACAGTACAACTTTCTGTAGCAGCAAATTTTAATGTAAAATGTAGGAAAATAGAATTTTTACTGGAGCTCAAACTTCAAATTTTCATCAACAACCTCCTCCATTGACCATACATGGATTTTAAAGAATTTTAAATAATAACCTACTATTTCCCAACTATTTTTTGAATTCTAACCATTCAACTTCCCATTTAGACCCAAAATGCAAAGTTGCAAAATTGCCTTGACAACTTTTCCCAACTTTTGCAACATTTACAAAAATGACTCAACAAACCACCTAGCAACCTAAAGTTAAGTAAAATACATATGAAATGGTGTAAATAGACCTTATTACACACAAAAACATGACTCAAACATCAAAACAAAATATTAGACTTTTTTATGCATCATGGAGGCCTATGGTGACCTACACCATACTCCTCGGGCAAAAATTGACTCAAGTCCCCTTGAGGATAGTACTGCAAAAATAGAATCCAGCTACTTGTTCATGCCATTTTCTAACCTCCAAGTCATATATTCATTAGTAAATCCCCTCCAATGAACCAAGTATTGGAAAAAATCATTATCCCTTGTCTTTGACTGGTTCTTCACTAGAGAACATTGTTCTTCACTTGATGGATGAGTTATGATTCCTCCCTCATTTGAGAATGTTATCAAATAATCTTCTTCATCTACAACCACATATCCTTCTTCCTTTTAATGCACTACCTTCCTCTTCACTTCAATGGTATACTTGGACTTTTCCACATCTCTTTGCAATTTATCCTTAACCTCTTCACCTTTCCTTTCCTTCTCTTCCATCTGATGTTCTACCCCTATGTCTGTTGCTTGATAAGGTATTTTAACCGCAGATATGAAAGAATTTTAATGACCACTATCTTCTTTTGAAAGTATTGAATGGAATACCTCTTCTATCCTCATATCAACATACCTTTTCAGCTAACCTTGAATTTTTAAAATCAATTCATCCTTGACCTTTAACTCAATATCATTTCCCTCCAAAACCAAATCATTCTTCAAGTATGTTGTCCCAGTACCTCCAAGTTTAGAAATGGATGCAAACTCCATGTTCTTTTCTTCCTCTACCTTTATAAAATCCTTCCTACCTACCATCATCATATTAGGTTTCATGGTTTTCCCTTTATCTTCCTCCATCAATGGTGTCAAAGTATAAGAAACTCTTTCTTTTTCAATCTCATAGGTATTTCTCCTTCCATCATACATAGCATGCCTATCAAATTTCAAAGGCCTTCCTAGAAGAAAATGGCACACATCCATAGGTAATATGTCACACAAAATTTTGTCCTTATACCCTCCTATATTGAACTCCACCCAACTTTATTCATTCACCAAAACATACTGACCCTCATTTAACCAAGAAAATTTATAAGGAATAACATGTGGTATTCTAGGCAACTTGAGTTTTTCAACCATGCCAATTGAAACCATGTTATATGTGCTTCCTAAATCAATTACAACTTTTCATACCTTACCCAAGCACTTACAAGTTGTCTTAAAGAGAGTCTTCCTTTATGGTGGCTCCTTCTCTACTGATGTCTTGATGAGAGTTCTCCTTACAATTAGTGATTCTCCAAATTTTGGAGTAACATGTTGTGAGGGAGATTTTACATTGTCATTGTTCTCTTCTTGCACCAATTGAGTCCTTATTTCTCCCCCATGTGAACTATAGTCTTGATGTCCAAACTTTTTGCATTGATAACACCTTCCTATGAATCCACTAGAGCCTCTTCCTTAACCTCCAAATCTACCTCCTCTATATCCACCTCTCTGATCAACAACTTGGTCTTCAACTTTTCTTGCATCTTCTTGGTTCTCATATGGCTGCCTTGAGTTATAAAATGAACCTCTTCCTCTAGAATTTCTGCCTCTACCCCTACCTTTCTTCTCTTTCCTTCTCTTCAAATTTTCTTTAGCCTTGATGGACAATTGGTAACATTATTCCACCATTCCTAGAGTGGTGAGACTCAATTCATCTTGGAGGTTGTATCTCAACCCATTCATGTATCTTGCTACTATCTCTTCATCATCCTTTGTATGACATGCTCTTATGCTCAACCTATAGAACTCCTTTGTATATGTTTTCAAATCCATCTCCTTTTGCTTGAGATTTTGAAGCCTCTTAAACAATTGAATAGTGTAATCAGTAGGTAGGACCTTACTTTTTATTTTAGCCACCATCCTATCCCAAGAGGTGATTTTGGACTTTTCTTTCTTTGTCCTTTCACTTTGTACATAATCCCACTGAAGCAAAGTGTGGCCTCTCAATTTTGACTTGGCCAACTTCACCTTGTTATCCTCTAGCACATTTTCATAATCAAAATAGTTATCCAATTCTCCTATCCAATCTAGGATCTCTTCACTATCCATCTTTCCTCCATACATAGGTAAATCCATTTTTATCTTATGCTTATCTCCCTTGACTACTTTCAAAACCCTTGCCATCCTCAAGTCACCAAGATCCATGTCTTCCTTGGACCCTTGGAAACTTTCCTCTTCCTCTTCTTCTTCATGATCACTCACATCACCTATGAACACACCTCTCTTCTGAATTGTTTCCAGGGAAACAAGCCTCTCCTTCAGCTCTCTTATCTCTCTCATCTCTTGAGCATGATTTTTCCTCAACTCATTCAATTATTTGGCAATGGCATTCCCTTTTGGAGGCATATTTTTGATTCTTTCAACTCAACCTTTTTATTCTTTAGATAAAACCTATTCTTTGATACCAATTTGATGTAGAGTATGGTGGAAGAACATAAATCAACTCAAAACTAACACAACCAAATAAACTTTTCAATCTTAGAACCCTAATAATTTGATAGATTTTATTTCCAAATGGACTTCAAGCTTTCTAGTGTAGAAAATGAGGTATTTTTGGCATAACTTGAAGAGAACAACTCAATCCCACAATCTAAAGAATTTTTTAGATACCTTTTTTCATTTTTTAACATACTAAATTTTTAGATATGACTCCTTTGGAACAACACCTTCAAAAATTTGTTGCTATGTGTGACAATTAGGCCTAATTAGGCTCTTCCTACTAGGTATCCACAAGTTTTAATCATTATATACTCTCAATCTTCAAACCAAGACCCAAAACATATCAAATTGTGTCTTCCTAATCATTTCCAAGCATTACAAACAACTATCAAAGAGCATTTCACCAAACCCTAACCTTTATGCAACTATTTTTCCTAAAAACATGAGTTTTTAGCCTAGGGAATCAACATATTTGAAAAAATACTCCTCCCCTACTCTTGAAAACATATTTAACACAAAATATAGCCTAACTACTCCCATTCCACCAATAATCGGACCTTTGCATCAGTGGAATGGGTCAAAACTTCATTTTTTCACAATCGAACCCTCAAAACCAGGGTTTCTTTGTTGTTTGAAATAAAAATGCTATAAAATCCTTCAAAATTAATGAAAAAAATAAAACTAATTTAAAATGGTAGAATATTCACTATTTCATCAATTCCAATGCATTTAATATATCCTACAGGTCGTACCAAACTATACAACCTTCTATAGTAGAAAATTTCAATGTAAGACATAGGAAAAAAGAATTTTTATTGGTGAGCTCAAACTTCAAATTTTCATCAACAACCTCCTCCATTGACCATACATGGTTTTTAAATAATTTTAAATCATAACCCACCATTTCCCAACTAACTTTTGAATTCTAACCGTTCAACTTCTCATTTAGACCCAAAATGCAAAATTGCAAAATTGCCTTGACAACTTTTCCCAACTTTTGCAATATTTACAAAAATAACTCAACAGCCCACCTAGCAACCTAAAATTAAATCAAATATGAAATGGTCTAAATAGACCTTATTACACACAAAACATGACTCAAACATCAAAGCATAACAATAGGCTTCTTTATGCATCATGGAGGCCTATGGTGTCGTGCACCAACTTCTCATCTCTCTTTCCTTGTGAAGTTGATTGCCTCTCACAACCATGCCTTGGAATGATATTGATGTTTCACTATCTTATTTTTGAACCCACAACCCCCTAAATTCTTGTTTTTTCTTGATTTTAGACAAAAGAAATGAATTACATCTAGTAGCATTTATTTCCAATTTTCAACCACAATATCATCAGCCTTTTCCTCAAGGATATTGACCTTTCCAAATCTTCTTGTTCACTTATTCTTTTCTTGGTGCCCATTTTTTCTCATCACTACCATCATCCATTTACCTGCTAAGTACACCCTTTCACTTTTTGTGTTTATTTTCTATTGCTTTGAATATGAAAAGGATCTTGTTGAAGGATCGATTAAGATGGACTTATTTTCACATTGCATAAACAATCAGCCTTTTCCCCAACATAGTTGTAACTTTAGCATTGATAGATGATATTATCAGTGTCCATATCTAATTATTTGGGTGTTGGCAAAAAAAAAATTGGCTTTACAATGGCTAAATGTATTAAATGAGACACCATATATCTTCTTTCAAAGTGTCATCCTAAAGAAGTGAAATAAGAGGTTTAGGCGCTAAGAGAAACAAACCAAAATTTGAAAATAAAACAAACTTCTTTTTGGTGGTGTTGATTGCCCATTAGCCCACATGTGCTCCTGCACAATTTTCCCACACCTACAAGAATAAGATAGAATGTACGAATAGATTTTCATTCTTTGACTACTCTAGAAGAAAGGCTTGTGTCTTTTCACATAGATTTTGCATAGATCGGGCAATTGGGATATAAATGAGCACAATATGCCTTGCTCAGGACAATTATCAATGTTCCTATAGATTTTGATAAAGTCCAACTAGAATTGTTTGGGAAAGTAGATGAAACCATAATAGTAGAAATTACATTGAACTGGAAGCTAGAATATGATAATTCATATGCACAAGGAAATGTTAGACCTACCATAGTCATGGATACTTTAATTGCACTATCTGAAACATCACTATATAAAAAAGAGAACATCTCTATAAATAGAAAGTGGCATGAGTTGTCGGAAAGGAATACAACACAAATGAAAATAGATTTTGAAACAAAACTAACTATGAAAGATGACACATATAAAGATGATGAGGAGCCAATAACTAAATCAATTATACATTGGTTTAATGAAACACAACCAATCAAATACCTTGACATAATAATCATTGAAATTGCGCCATCAGAAGGGTTTAAACTTCATGGTATTTTCCAGGACATATATATGTAGAGGAGATGAACTTCTCAACTTTTTTCTATTGTTTTGCTTGTCCAACTGACATTACTAAAAATTTAACATACCAAAAAATTGTAATATGGGAGCTTATGCATAAAGACTATATGACTTTGCAATACACATAACAAATATATTTTTTAAGGCTATTAAAATTATTATTCACTAAGTATCCTTGCTAGTATGGATTTGCATATGAAAAACTGAATTGAAAGGTGAGAAATTGCTTGCAAAAGATGTGCATAATCTAGCAAAACTTGAAAAAATATTATGATCTCCATTGGGCTATAGAAAAATAAAAGGCATTTGGATCTCACCTGATTATCTAGAAAACACTAAAAAGAATATATTTGCAATGATAAGAAAATTGGTACCTCCAACATTTTTTGTGACATTAACAAGTGTTAGGCATTTTTTGGAGCCATTGTGCAAAGCTTTGCATTGAATATGTATTCCACAACAATCAAAGTGTAATGAAAATATAGAAGATAGGGACTTGGATTTCAAAA
The DNA here is from genome assembly GCA_007258455.2 of Sequoia sempervirens. Classification (NCBI taxonomy): domain Eukaryota; kingdom Viridiplantae; phylum Streptophyta; class Pinopsida; order Cupressales; family Cupressaceae; genus Sequoia; species Sequoia sempervirens. Next base: position 523,808,597 of record VDFB02047230.1, on the reverse strand, counting down.
TTTAAAAAAATATAGTGCTTTCCAATCATTATTTAAACCATATGGTCAACACATTTCAAAAAATGATGCTAAAAAACCATGAGCTCTTCAACCAGTTCATAGACTATTATTTTGTTATGAAATTCCAAAACTAAGGAAATGATCATGTTCATTTATTGCTATGGATAAAAGATGCACGTGTGTATGAAAGTTCCTCAAATATTGAAATAGAAAGCTTTGTGGAAAACTATATTTCATGTGACTCATTTTTACTTGATACAAATATGCCAAAATGCAAATACATCATCATACAAAGACTTGCAATAAATACAAAAAATCAAGTTGCAGATTTTGTTAGATATGGTTGTGAAACCATCCAAGATCAGAATGATTGAAGGAAAGTAAGAAAAGAGATGGATAAACTCAACACTCCCTTAGCACTGAACTATCAGTCCATCATACTAGCCAAGTGGTGGGGTGAGTGTTGTTTATATAACAAAATAATGGTAGATAATTCCAAGAGGAGTAATAACTCCCATTCCCCTTAATCGATGGGAGGTTTTACCTACTTAGTAAATGTCAGATTACATGGTTATGCCTACTCAGGTAAAGAAAGGAAATGGTTATGAGAGGTGGAATAAGAGTCCAAAAGAGGGTGTGAGACTGAACTACCCAAAGGTGGGTGTGAGTGATACATGTGAATGATGTATTTATGCCACATGTCCTCATCCTAACCATTATAATATAACTTGAGCAAGCTTAATAATGTGTGTAGGGAAAATAAATATTCCCTAACATAAGGAAAATAAAAAACCTAGACTAATAGATTTAGTTTCCCCTTGCCTCCCATGAGCAAAACAATAGTCTTAGAACCACTTCTAGTGCCTAATGCTACAATCAAGGAGAAAGAATTTTTTTTTTTAAGCAACTGGAAAATAAAAATTACACAAAGGAATTTTCATTTGAAAGTTTTTTGCATGAATTGGGAATGGATGAAAATAACTACATTACAATGCTTCGATCAACATTGTCACAGAAAATTTTCATGTTGAAAAGAGAACCACCTGACGCAAATATAGATACATAATTTATTTTAGAAACATACACTACTGCATCTTACTATAGCTCATATATGATGAAATAAGATAGAACATTTTCTCTATCATTTCATAAATTGTGATGCGAATACACTACTGCTTATGATGGAAAAGTGAAATTTATATAGAAGATTGGCAATGCATTGCTTATCTATAAAAAAATGTCTAGTCATCAAGTTGTTCATATCATTCTCCCATTTCCATTGCATAAATACTCAAGGAAAACTCTTTTTATCAATACTACACCATTAAAAATTAGAGTGTAGATGTTAAAAGTCCCTAAGCTATTGGCAAAAGAGCAAGATGATTCTGAAAACATAATGTGTGCATCTGTAATAGAAAAATACATGACATGGTCAAAAGCTCTTGGAAATTTGTCATTGGCTAAATACACTATTTTTTACTTTGGTAACCCCAGAAAGCTACAAAGAAGAGCAACTCCATAGATCATATTCTATGTAAGATATAATCCACACATTGACCCTAAGAATTATTACAAAGAAAAACTTATGCTATATGTGCCTTTCAGATTTATTGAACAAACCTTGTTAATTGGATATGAAACATGGAGTGCAGCGTTCAATGAAAACAAAGCACAAATTACAAATATTGAAAATTTGTATACTGCACAAATTGTTCCTAATGGGGTGACATTGATGAAGCTTCTGTAAAAGCTAAAAACAATGTCTGCCTAGTAATCAACATTGCAGATGAAATCGATAAAGGAAAATAGGAAAATGGCATGGAAAAGTATGAAATCATAAGTGACTGGAACCATATGAAGAATACGAAGCTAAAGGATTCTATCTGCATAAAACTATTCTAAAATATTGCACATCTATTTCTATTAAGAATTGAAGAATACCACAAACTACAAAGACAATTGAACAAAGAACAACAATAAATAGTAAAGGACATACTAATGGAAAAAATACTTGCTCAGAAAAAAGAATTGTACTTGTGAATGCTTGGTCTAGACTTGCTCCAACATGATCAAAAAGTCAAACATTAGTCAATAAACAAGTCTATAACAAACATTACCCATGAAATTCATTCAAACACAATGAACAAGAAAACAAGATAGAATATCAAATAAAAGCTATTGAAATCTTTATTAAAAAATGCTCAAATCAGCATCCAATGGGGGAATTGTTGCTTCTTTGATGTGGAAAGAAGCCCTTTCCCAATTCCTTGATGAACTCGGTGATGATTGTGTGCTCCTTGATTCAAAAAGTTGATAACCTTGCTAAGATTGATGAAATATATTAAAACTTGGATGGAAAATGTGGATGCACTTGCTCAAATCCATAGATAGCAACCTTGCATGAAGTTGTGGATCCCAAATCAATAGAGTAGTCCTCTATTTATAGGAAAAAGGGATGGAGAAATGTAAAATAGGAAGAATGTGGGAGTAAACTTGAACCAATGGCATTGTGCCACTTGTCAACATGGTAATGAAAAGAGATGGAGCACATTTTGAACAATGTGCATGTTAAATGCATGTAGGTGGAATTTGAAATTCAAAAGATGGCTTGTGGAAGAAGAGTTGTATGAAGAGTTAATGCCAATTTGGCTCAAGAAGAAGGACATGCAAGAGCCTGAAATGCCATGTTGGAGGAAAAAAATCCTCTGGGAGGGAGATTTCAAATTGGTGAAATATTCCAAGAATATGACACATTTGAATGAAAATAGAAGAATTAATAATTCAAATAAGTCGATTTGTATTTACAAGTTGCAAAAGCTAGAGGATTAGAGGATTAGAGTTAGGAGTTAATTAGGACTTAATTAACTTAGGTGGAATTAGTTGATATGGCATTTGATTTAGATATTTAGATTTATTTAAATCAAATGAGAAGATAGTGGAAGATTAGTAATTTAATTAAATAAATTTGATCTATTCAATTAAATGAAGAACATTAGGATTTAACTAAATAAAATTGATTTATTTAATTAAATGAGGAACATTAGGGGTTAACTAAATAAATTTGATTTATTTAATTAAATCAAGACATTAGGATTTAATTACATAAAGTTAATTTATTTGATTAAAAGAGGAATATGGAGGAATTTTAATGAATTTAATTAATTAAAGATTATTCAATTAAATGATTAGTAAAGGAGTGATTTAGGAAGAATTGGTGTTAGTGAATCAAAATTGAGTGCATGATATCAATAAGGATAATTTGAGCTTCTACATTTTTCCCAGGCTCCTTGAAGCAATGTACCTACTGCGTTGGTTGCAAGAATAACCTTGCCGAGATCAAAATTAAAAAAAAAATTTGATTTTTCAAATGCCCCACTACTGCCCAGCGAGAAGAATTACACTAGTATACTGCCCCCTCAAGAGATCAGATGAGAATTTGGATTTTTGGGTGATTTCTCAAAAAAGGATGGAAAGCTATTGGACAGGTCCAGAAAGGCTCCAAAATGTTGAAAATATGCCAAAACATGAAAAAAAAAAAAAAGATTTGAAATGAGCTTTGGTTGGAAAAAAATGGTTCCAGGGGCACAAAACCCTAGTTTGGTGGCTAAATTAGGGCAAAAAATCCTAATTTTCATGCTTAAATAGCCTTGGAGGGGTCACTTTCCATTCATTTTTGCATTCACACCTTGAGAATTCTAGCTTTTTAAGCTCTGAACCTCCCACATAATGGTGAAAAGAGTGCTTACTCAACACATTTCCAAGCAAGTTTGGGTCTACCAAAGACCTCCAAGAGTAGGACCAATAGTATGTGAACCTAACCCAACTATGTAATTTTATTTTTAAGTGCATTTATTATCTTTTAAAAAGTCAAAGTTTCCAACATCGCTATATAGCAAGGCTAAAAGTGCAAATTCAGTGATGTTAAGGCTCCAATAGCACCAGTTGTGTGAATTGCAATGCCATGTCACAATTTGGATTTACGGTTCCAAACCCAAAATGGCAATGCCATTGTGATTGGTGACACTACGGCCTAGTTTAAGATTTGGGTTTCTATGTCAAAGGGGCCTGCTAGTGCAAATAGTGACAGCACGACCTAGTTTTCATTTTTAAAGGGTCTAGCATAGCTATTTGGATTTTTCAAATAGTGACGCATTTGTTGTTCTTGTGTCAAAAACTCCAAACGGGGTCAGATTTTTTTATGAATTTTGATGTTGTGGCATCATGAGTGTAGGAGATTAGAGAGCATGTTCTTTCACATGAGCATCGACCCTTAGTGCTAAGCAGATTGAGTGGTTTGCACAAGTTACGATAGGAGAATTTGGGGGAGATTGGGCTATGGTACATCGCTTATGCACCCATTTTCTGGACCCACCTAGTGATGATGACCATGCTAGCTGAGAGGTGGCATAGTGAGATCTCATCCTTTCACCTTCCCACTAGTGAGGTGACTATTACATTGGAGGACATCTGGCACATCTTGTGGTTGTCAATTCACGGCGATCGAGTGATCTATGATGTAGATGCCAATGGTGAGGCATGCTTTGACATCATGGAGGTTGAGAAGATCACACTTTCTGAGGGTTAGATCTATTTAGAGTATTACAGAGGTCAGGTGTTGACTTTTGGTTGATGGTTGCAGCCATCATATGTAGCTAGTGGCTCCAGTTCGATGAGGTAGATACTTCAACTTAAGATGGGGCCTAGCCTGAAAGAGGATGATTCAAGAGAGGAGACTATTTTCTTGAGGACCAGTGATGTTGGCCTCATTAAACCATGATTTGCATGAGTTTTCCTACTGTGATAGCTGAATGATTGGTATTGGTGTGACATTGTTGCACATCTAGGTCTAGAGCAAATTGTTGTGCTTCAACTGATGGTTACTGTGGTCAATGTAGAGCCTAATGACCCATTGGTTTGGAGATATAGGGGTGGAATTACTTTTAGGCACATAGGATGGCTAAGTATACCCCACTAGCATAGAGTCATAGATGAGATGATAGTGTTCACCTAGAGGCCCTAGTTATAAATGCTTGCCTGGTATGTTGGCGTGCAATAGTTATTCTATGCTTGGAAGGATCCATTGATGATGGGCCATGAGCACACAATGATAGAGCGCTACTTTCCGGACATAGTGGCTTGATAGTTTGGAGATGTTTAGGATTGGCCCAATGATCAATAGTGGCCATCTTTTCCTAGACATCCAAAGAGACCACATGGGGATGGACGATTTTAAGGTCCAACACAATTGACTCCTTCTAGTAGTTGGTGGCTAGGCAATGAGCCTATAATTAGGGGAAGATAGATCTAGGCACTACACATGCTTATGATGATTGGTTTAGACCCCCACCTTGGCTAATAGTTCTAGGGGTAGTGATTCCACATATGAGACCTTGAGGCAGGATGGCTAGGATAGGACAAGAAGGAAAAGTTCTTGGAGCACGTGGAGGAGGTGGGACACATCCATGATAGCTAGAGCAGTAGCCAGATCAGAGAGATCAGAGGGATCAGAGGGATCAGTAGAGGGATGACTAGCCACCCCAACCACTATAGCCAGACCCACGAGATGCCTAGATACAACAACTATAGGGGCAAGTTCAGGGGCTACAAGCATAGCTATAGATGGTCACAATAGAGAGGGACTAGGCTAGACAATAGGTCCAAGCCCTCACCATAGAGAGAAATCATGAGCACCAACAGAGGTAGGCAATAGAGCTATAGCTAGCCTAGGAGGTTGGCTGGAGGCAACAGTTAGAGAGTATGGTTGTTTCATCCTAGGGGAGGATAGTACCTGTGTGGATGTACCATGATGTCATCAGAGAGGCAAAGTATTGCAGGTTTCATTATCGATAGGTTGTACCTTCGGCTACTCGAGTGTTAGATTATTCTCAGTAGATAGGGCTGAGACAGGTAGAGGACTAGCTAGATAGGCATTCGGGTGAGGGGAGTAGCCATCAAGGCTAGCTACTACATAGTTTTTTAATCACAACATTCGATTCATTTTTAGACTCACAGGCTTCATTTTTTATAGCCCTGTGGGCATTGTACATTGATTGATATACATACACATGATTCAAATTTGTACAATGATAGTGATATATATGATATGATCAATTTATTATGCGTTGTGTCTACTTTATTTATGCTTTCATATTTGATATTCTATGTGTATGAAATATGATTCTATATGCATGGTTTTTTAGTTTTTGTGATGCATGATCGTGCTTATATTCATGGATACATTTCCTTTTTTGTATTCTCTATGTACTCTTATGATGATGATATATGGAGTATGGATGGATGCAAATATTTATGATATGCAAATGATTCTAAGATGCTTAGAGTAATAGATCTAGGTTACGCAAAAATGGATGATGTTATATATTATTATTATGAGATATATGGGATGTTATGACATGCTCTTTTTCTTTTCAGTGTCTTTTATATGATGATGTCTATATGACTATTCAATGGCTGAAAATGTATGGTTCATGAGATGCTTAGAATAACCAATCTATATTATAATGCAAATGATGAAAATTCAATGCATGTGAAATGATTGATGTTTCCTATTATATATGAGATGAATGATTTGTAGCATGCTAATGGTTTGTGGATCCAAGATGGATGCATTGGGGATGTTTTGATTAATATTCATGGTACCTATTGCAGTATGGGTGTAATCCTAAGGGGGAGTAATCAAAGTTGTTCTTTTCCATTGTTTTCAAAGGGGGATAAAAGGCTATGTGTCGCCATCAATGACAAAGGGGGAGATTGTTGCAAGTATGAGCTTGTCTGGTGGTGTTGTCATTAATGTTGTCATTGATGTCAACACTCTTTAGTATGTTGAAAATTGTACATGTATGGTTGAGATGTTGTGAGTACATGGAGCTACCTTTATTGTGTTGCAAATATGTTGGTGTGATGAGTTTCCAAGTGCTTTTGAGAAAATTAATTAAGAAGAGAAGTCAGAGTATTGAGTGTGTTCAATATGTGCTCCAGTACATGCTTTGCATTTCTCCTGTGTTGATGCTATGCTTGTGTGGATCTGATGGAATGTTGATGATGATCTGATGATGATACAATCTAAGTTTTATTTTCTGCTGAGATGGTATGTGAAAGTTGTGTCCACTAGTATATGTGTTTAACCAACAGATTCAATGTTCTATGGACTTGGAGAAATATGTTTTCTTTGCACTTCTTCGTTGCTTTGTTTCAAATTGTGCAGATTTGGGATATGTCTTCTGAAGGTCTTTCCTATGATCTGGTGAAGAGGTTTGGAGTTAGATGATCCAAAAATCATGTTTTAGCATTTTTGTGTGTGTCTACACAACCCGAATTGGCTAGTGAAAGGAGTTCAGTGTTTGAAGTCTATAATTTTTGTTGTGGATGTATCTGGAAGATTCTGAGATGTATTCCTATGCATAATGAAGTGTGTTGGGTCATCCACATGTCATCTTCTTGTTGGAAGCATGTTCATCATTGATAATTTGTGTTTTCATTAGGTTTGGACGACCTGGTGTTTGCACTTCATTCGTAGAATAAAATTCAATTAAGGAAATGTGTAGATGGTTCAAGAAAATAATTTTATTGGTCCACTCTTATTCCTTTCCACCATGGGAATTTAGATTTTCCAACCTAATTTGAATTTATGAAATGATGTATTGTGGCCAACCTTAGTAAATGTTTCTAAGGTTGAGAATGGTATAAAAGCAAGGCAAGTTGTGAAGAATTACATGACAGTGTGATATAAAGTGACGAAAGTGTGCCACTAATCATAAGAGCAGAAGTGTGTGTGAGTGAGCTGTGATAGCATATTTTTAGTGTGCTGAAGGTAGTGAATTGAAGGTTTTTGTAATTATGTGAATGTGCTTTAATTGTTGTGGTGGATCTTTTGTTCTATTTTCTATCTATAGGAAGTGAGACTCCCTGTTGGACAGTGAGTCCTTTGTAGGAAGTGAGCCTTTGTATTTGGACAGTGAGTCCTCTTTTGGGCAATGAGCCCTTGACATTGAGCCTTTTTATTTAGTTTATAATCTTTATATAATGAGTTAACCCTCATTGTGGTTTTTCCTTTATTAGGTTTTCCATGTAAAAATTTAGTGTTCATTGTGTTGATTTACTTTCTATTATCTGTGTTTTATGCTCATATTTAATAACACAGTTGTGTGGTTGAAGATTTGATAAGTGATAAAGTTTTAAGTTTGAATTTGTGTGACAACTAATTCACTCCCACCTCTCAGTTGTCTTGCACCTGCTTAACAATACCATGTTAGCGTGAAGAGAAGAAAGAAGGAATGATATGATGACAAGAGGATCAAAAAATTCCATGATCCACGAGACTTTATTAGAGATCATGATGAATGACGATGATGTATTGTTTATCAGGAATTGGGATTTTAAAAGGGCTTACTTACCTTATGTTTGATAACACACATAGGCATGATGCATCAAGGTATAAAGAACTAGTATGGCATTGTACCTAGTGTGATGGACTTTGACTCAAAAATTAGATAGAAGTATCCTTGTCCATACTTGGCATACGAAACCTTATTTAAAATATAGTTCAGATATTTCAAATATCTCAGACCAAAAAATAGAATAAAAAACTTTCCTATGTGGTCAACAAGACACCTAAAAAATCCTCCCTATAGACCAAACAAAGTAAGCATGACCAAGGTTATATTACAAGAGTATCCAACAAGCACAACAAACAAAAGATAATAATAGTTTCCCTATTCCTTTCTCTCTAAATCCCTTTGTTTGGACATCATCGAGAGGTGATTGGAATGAGCACAATAAGATAAGTCAAAAGACAAAGATCAAGAAAATTAGCAAGCTGATGTTCTTCATACCTCTAACCAAGACTAAACTACGGTGATGCCTGATGTTGATGTCCATTATAGGAAGGATGCATCCTAGGACATGATGTTATCAAATGATTTTGAGATTGATTGGATGATGAGCTATTAATACGAAGAGTTGACCAACTTTTTTACCTACTAACCTAGACTTGAGACTTTGACATTGAAGTTTCCACCTTCAGTTTTCTATACTTGATTTTGATTGTCATACCAAATGTTGGGGGTGATGATTGTTTATTATGAACAAATGTTTATTGTGGGTGAATGTGAAGTGGGATGGATGGATTTTTCTCAAATATCTGGATTTTTTGAAGTTTTGAAATGTTTTGAGGTTGTTTTTTGGTATTTTTGAGATGTTTTACAAATGTTTTGATTTTCAAATTTTCCAATGTTTTGGTGTTTTCTAAGATTTTGACCAAGAACCTAACCTAAAGACTTATCCTAGGGGCCTTGGGGGATGATCAAATATTATCCTTGCCTATGTTATACATGCAAAGATCATGTAGTTCAACTAACACAAACTCCTTTATTGATGAGATATGATCAAATGGGTTGCCAGTTTATTATGACAGATTCCTAAAGGACTAACCTAAGTTTCTCGAGGGATGATCAAAGATCAACCTTTCCTACATTCAGAGCTTAGAGACCTGTAGTTCAACAAGATGACTCTATTTTTTACTTTTTCTTACTTTTTGACTTGTTTTTGGATTTTGATATGTTTTGGATGTTTTTTGATTTTTGATTTTATGAATATTTTTGTATTTTTTGATTTTAAGGAAGAATTCAAGAATATACACAAATCCAATGTAATGTAGGTATAAGAACATTCTCCCAACATGATGTGATAGACTACCCTGATATAGGTAGGACAAACTAACCTTGGGAATGGGCCAAGTAGTACTAGGAGGGATCATGATACAAACACAAGATCAAGCTATGATGTAGATGCAGATGGATGATGTAGATATGGAAGCATGACAGATGTATGATGTAGAACAAGCCCCATAGATCATGGTGGATGGAAAGTGATTATTTACACAAGGCGCCTGTTTGCTAGGTTTCCACCAAGTAACTTGCCCAAAGCACCACCGAAGTGGTTTTCACTAGAGGGTGATTTTTTTCTTTACTATTTTCAATCCTTTTTCTAATTTTTTTGGATTTATATTTTTTTTCCTTTTTTTTGAATTTTTGGATTTACACCTTTAGAAAGTTTAGGCATAGTTTTTTTTGAGATGGAAGCTATTCACAGGCTTCTATAGAGATTCACCATCAGGTGTAGATAGTTGATATGCCCCTCATTTGTAGCTCATTTTGATGATGAAGGGTCCCAACCAATTGGGTTCAAACTTTCCCTTGCTATCTGGATTTGGTACATTTTTCTGATTCTCCTTCAATACGAGCTCTCCAACTTGAAAGGTTTGACTCCTGATCTTCTTATTTTAGCTTCTCTTGAGATGGTTTTGATAGACTTGCAGATGGTACAAGGCATCCATGTCTCATTCATCCAATAGCTCCATCTTGTTCAATCGTGATACTCGATATTCTTCATCTATAATGAGGTTCTGCAGTGATATCCTCAAGGATGGGAGCTCAATCTCAATAAGAAGGATGGATTCTAATCCAGAGACCAAGGAGAAAAGGGTTGCACCTGTTGGTGTGTGGATACTTGTTTGGTAGGCCCATAAGGGGGGATTTAGCTATAAGTGCCAGTAACGACCAGCTTCATCGACTTTCTTCTTTAGGATTTTCAAGATGGTTTTATTTGTAGCTTCATCTTAGCCATTTCCTTGGGGGTAGTATGAAGTGGAAAAGTTATTTTGGATATTGAACTTTTAGCATAGGTCACAAACATCCTATTTTTTGAAAGGTGTCTCGTTATCTAAGATAATGGATTGAGGGACACCATAGTGGAAAATTAGGTAGTATAGGATGAACTTGGAAATCTGATTTCCTATAATATAGGTCATGGGGATGGCCTCTACCCACTTCATGAAATACTTAGTGGAAATGAAGATGAACTTATGTCCACTAGATGAGGTGGGTGTGATTTTTCCAACAAGATTGATCCCCCATTGTGAAAAGGGCCAAGGTTTAATGATTGGGTGGAGCTCCTGAGCTAGTGCATGGATGAGATACCCATGTTGTTGACACTACAAACATCTTTAGACATAGTTGTGAGATTCCCTCTCCATCGTAGGCCAATAGTACCTAGTCCTTAGTATTTTCTTAGCGAAGGTCATACCACTTGAATGTGACCCACAAATTCCATTGTGTACCTCAGTTGAAGTAGTCAAAGCTTCCTCAATGTTTAGGAATCGTAAAAGGGTTTCTTTAATACTCATATAGTATATGGTGTCTCCTAAGATTACAAAGTGGGATGAATTCTTGACTAATTTTATTTTAAGGTTCAGGGTTATATCAGTGAGGACTCTTATTCTCAAGTAGGTGTATATATCATGATACCAGGGATCACCGGGACCAACGATTTCACACATGAATTTAGAATATGGTACCTCAGATGCTGGTATGAGAAGCTACTCTACAAGGAATTCTTACTTAGAGATGTTGCATGGGATATCTAGTAGCAATCCAATTGTTGCCATAGCATCTACTACTATGTTATTTTCTCTTGGTATTTTCTCAAATGTGATGTGAATGAAGAATTCTTTCAGGATTTCTACCAGTTTCTTGTATGGGGTTAATTTTTCATCCTTCATTTGGTATTCATCATTGACCCAGTTGATGATAAGCTATGAATCTCCATAGACTTTGAGTGCCATGATCTACCACTATACTACAATTATAAGCCTTATGACAAGAGCCTCATATTCTACAATGTTGTTTGTGCAAGGAAAAGAGAGCTTATATGACTTAGGTATGTAATCTCCTTGTGGTGCAATGAAGAAGATTCCAACCCCTTACCCATGCTATGTGTAGGATCCATAAAAATACATTTTCCAATTATTTTCTATGCTTATGTTAAAGATGGACTCGTTAGGGAACTCTGATACAAGTGGTTTCTCTAAATATATCGGTGCTTCTAGAAGTTGATCTACAATTACTTGTCCTTTAATGGCCTTCCATTCTATATACTCAATGTCATGTTCTATTAGGATCATAACCCATTTAGTTGTTTTCCCTGTGAGCATTACTTCAAAAAGAAGATACTCGAGAGGATCTATCTTGGCAATGAGTTTTATTTTGTGTGATAGCATACAATCTCTTAATTTTTGTGTGGTGAACATGACTGCTAAACAAGCCTTTTCAATGGATGTGTAATTCAGCTCATGTCCCACCATGGTTCTACTAATGTAGTAAATAGCTCTCTCCCCATTTTCATCATGTTGTGCTAAGAGAGCATCTAGGGTTGCTGTTGTTGCCATATATATAGGATCAAGGGCTTGCCTGGAATTGGTGGCATGAGAACTAGTGGTGTGAGCAAGTACTCCTTTATCTTATTGAAAGCCTAGCCACATTTTTCCTTCCATTTGTATGCTACCCCCTTGTGGATTAGATGAGAATATGGGATAGCCTTTTCTACTAGTTGTGTGATGAACTGACAGATGGATTGGAGTCTTCCCTACAAACCCCTTAACTATTTCAATGTCCTTGGTGCCTCCATTTCGAGGATTTCTTTGAATTTGGTGGGGTCTATCTCAATTCCTCTCATAGATATAATGTATCCTTGTAACTTTCCTGATTGTACCATGAAGACACTTTTTTGGATTGATTCTAACCTTGTATTCTTCTAACCTATCAAAGATGGATCTTAGTGCTACTATGTGATCCCAATGTTTCTTTGATTTAGCTTGTATGTCATCCACATAGTCTTCCACAGTTTTGTGAATCATATCATGGAAGATTAGTGTCATAGCTCTCTGATAGATAGCTCCTACATTTTTCAACCCAAATGGCATCATATTCTAGTAGTATGTCCCCCATGGACAAGTGAAAATTATCTTGTGTTGGTCATCTTTAGCTATCATGATCTGATTGTACCCTAAGAATCTTTCCATTAGTGATAGAATTTCATGCCTTGCCGTCATATCCACAATCATGTCTATGTTTGGGAGAGGAAAATCATCCTTGGGACATGCTTTGTTCAAATCTCTAAAATCAGTGTAGATGTAGATGCCCCTAGTGGGATTTGAAATAGGTACAAGATTTGAAACCCACTCTAGATAATCAATTGGTCATATGAAACTAGCATTAAGGAGATTTTGTAGTTCCATCTTGACCAATAATGCTATTTGGGGATGCATCTTTCTTAAATTTTGTCTTACTAGTTTTGCTTCTAGATAGACAGCTAGATGGTGAACCACAACTTGTGGATCAAGACCAGGCATGTTGGCATAGGTCCATGAAAAATTTACCTTTCTTTCCCTTAGGAATGCAGCTAGGAGTTCTTGTTCTTCTGTCAAAAGGGATTTTGCATAAAAGGTTATGTGTTGTTTTTCTTCTATTCCCAAGTTGACCAGATTGCAATTTTCTCCTAAGACTGTTGATTTATCCTAATGAATAGCACTAAGGGGAAGATTGAATCCCTCATCCTCTAGCACCTAAGAGAGGTTTTCACCATTGGATGCATCCTTTGTTTTTACTATTTTTGGGTCAGAGAGTTCCATAGTGTGGTTTTCACTCAAGGACCTAGATATTATTCTTAAATTTTCACTTTTTCAACTGAGGGATTCAATCATTTCCCCATAATATGCATGTTTGTCAAGCTTAATATCAAACCAAAATTTTTGATCTCCATATGGGATAGTATTCCTCAATCCCATGAATTCTGAGAGAGCCTCATAATTTTTGAATATGTCCAAAATCAGTGGTCCTCGTTGGTCGTAATTGATGAGTTGGGGGTAAACAAGTTTTAGTTCATTGGTTTGGTTGTTCGACTCAAAAGATAGGGTAATAATCATGAGAAGGGAGGAATATTCAAATAGTGTGGGTAAGTCAGTTATGGGGTCCTCGTCACACACATCGGTTATGTCAAAGGTATAGTTCTCTAAGGGAAAACCTATGGATATTGGTAACTGAGGGGGAGCTTTGAATTTTCTAACGGAAGAAATTTTTCCAAGTATGGTTATTTTTAGAGGAGTACATCCAAGGCCATGATTTATTATATGCTTCTTAGGAATGATAGGTATTAGAAGACCATCGCCATTTTTCTCAACTTTCTTATTTTTGTTGTATCCCATACTAATCATTATCTATAGTCCTTTGCTATTATCATCCATGGGAAGATCAGGCACAATCCCTTCATCTTGGTACAACAAACTTGATATGTCCTTTTCATCCACCACTTCTCAACTTAGGTCCCCCCAACATCTAATTTTGGAGGGGTCTCCTTCAAAGGTTTGGGATGAAATTTCAATTGGTTGGGGCTACTCGTGAGACCTAGGATATTGATGTAACTCTCATACTACAAAGGCACTCTTTTTCATTATGTAATCCCCACACCCATTGTCTTAGATAATGAATTTGATATTAGAGATGTTTGGAATGGCAGGTGTCTTTTTCTTAGAAGTGGAGGCTATGGTGGATGGGTTTACATATGGAGTTGTAGGGCCCTTGTCATGCTTTGGGACTTGAGTGATTTTGTAATACTTGGCTTCCAGGTTCTTGCAATAATAAAATGGTTCGGGATCATAATGGATTGTGACCTCTTTATTTTGATAGGGAAACTTGACACATTGATGGAAGGTAGACATGATACATTGCCATGATGGCACAACATGATCGTAAACATGGTTTACATTGCCATACTTTTTCTTTCCATTGTTCCCTTTATTGTGATCTTGCATCGAATTCGTGTATATCTTAAGGTCTTGATTTCATTTAGGTTGTTCAACATTTATTGTTTTGTCATTAATAAGGTCTTGGATCAAGTTTTTTAGTCTCATCCAATTGGCCATCGTGTGTACCTTGATTTTATAAAAATCAAAAAGGTGATTTTCATTATACCATGATGGTTTCACTTGGGGCTCTTGATAATTATCATAAATGAGGATTTTAATGAGATTCTCTTGTACTAGTTTTTTCATGATAGAGTCGATTGATTCCCCTAGGGGTGTGTATTTTCATTTGGGGGGATACTTGTTCCGTGGGGGTGGTCCTCCTTGATTATTCAAATTAGTAACTACTTTATTATTAGGTGGTTGTGATAAAATGTTGGCTTGTGTGTTATTTCAATTATTGGTTTGCGGTTGTTGATATGTTTGTGTGTTTTTTCTTGGGGCATTGATGACAACTTTGGAATCAATGACACCATCGTTAGTGACATTCTTGTTCTTTTCCAATGTGTGAGGTTTTTTGTTGTAACTGGTAGATGGGAGGTTATCTTGATATTCTTGATGTGTGGGTGTCCCCCCTTGCACAATAAGGACTCTTTGTAATTGAGCACTTTGGGGTTCAACATGTCATATGTGGTGATGCATTGCATTTTTAGATGGAAGGGAAAAAAAAATCGAGATTGGCGATGATAGTGTAGATTTTTTGTTCTTCTGGAATGGTCCACTTGCTCTTGTTGGCCTTGGATCACCATCGTTGTAAGATGGATGTGAATGTTTCCCCCTTAGCTTGTTTGAGAGTAGATAGTTCTTCTAGACTTATGTCCATGCCTATGTTGAATGAGTAGTTTTGTATGAATGCGTCCACAATTTTTTGGAACTTTTTGATTCTAGGAGGAAGGTGAGAGAACCAGTCTATTGTTGGTCTAGGCAAACTCTAATGGAATAGCCACATTAGATAAGTGTGATCATATGCAACTTCCATACAATGTACCTGGAATTCCCTAATGTGATCTTTAGGATTACCAATCCCACAATACTTGTAAAATTTAGGGATTTCAAATCCTCTTGGGAATGGTACCATCACAATGCTTTTATCAAATGGATAGGGGCACAAATTTCCTAGTGTTTTCATTGTTTTCCTAGATTAGAGATCTAGCACTTGTTATGAGAGAAACTTTAGTTTTGAAGTCACATCATTTTGTTGATCGTGTGGTGGGATGAACGTGTTTTGAGGTGGTTTGATTGTTTGAGTGGTAGCTGGGGTGTTTTTCATGTTTGTGGGATGTTGTTGCAACTTTGTTGTGCGATCAATTCTTGTTGGTAGGCTTGGAATTTTTGTTGTGCCAATAGTGCTTGTTGTTGGTCTTGTTGTTGTTGTGCCAATAAAGCTTGTTGTTGGGCCAATTTTTTTTGTGCTTGGTATTGTTACAAAGCTTGTTGATATGCTTGTTGTTGACTTGCTTGTTGTTTTGCTTGAGATTATGCTTGTGCATGAGCTTGTTGCACTTGATATTAGGCTTGTGCTTGAGCTTAAGCTTGTGCAGCCTGGGCAACCTATGCAGCTTGTGTGGCTTGTGCAGCTTGTGCTGCTTGTGTTGCTTGCGTAGATTCAGAACCTTGGGCAGCTTGTTGTTGTTGTAATAAAGGTTGGGCTTTGGAAGCCTGTTGTGCTACTTGTTGTGTTTCCACTTGTTGGGTGGCTAGCTATGCAACTTGTGTAGCTTGTTGATTTTGAAATTGTTGAAGTGCCTTATGATAAGCTTGTTGCACAACTTGTAGTGTGATGCTATATTAGTTTTCCATGTTTGGTGTTGGTGGTGGAGGTGGAGGATTTGGAATGGTATGAGATATTGTGATGACAATTTTTTGAGGTTACAATTGAGGTGTTGGTGGATTGATGATAGGTGGTTGTGTGGTGGATGGTGTGGTTGACATGATAAGTCCTTGAGAGACCATTTTTTAAGGTATTTGGGGTGTTGTAGATGATGTCGTGATTAATTGTGTTGTTTGGATTGGTGCCACCTATTGTTGTGATATCGGTGGCATGATCAGAGCATTCAATATGTTGATTTGATTTTTTTGATTGAGGATTGGTAAAGGGGGTTGCCCTAAACTGAGAATTTGTGTGGATGTTAATGGTAGAGGGGGAAATGGTGGGAAGATGGGTGTTTTGTTTCCTTGAGAAAGTGATGATGAGGGATCAAAGATTCCCCCTTGTCCAAATAGTCCTCCTTGTCCTTATAAATTCACAGGGAGAGAGACTTGTGTGTTAAGGGAATATGCCAGTGTTGTGGAGAAGGCAGATGGATCCTTGGTGTCATGAAAGACAAGTGAAACCTATGGGTGCTTTGGATCTTGTGGGATGGATTGACCCAATATGGTGTTTGCATTCAAGTATTGGCTATTTACAAGGGGATATGTTTGAAGAGCATGAAGTAATGAACTCCCCTTGGTAACTATGGGTTGACTTGGAGCATGAGATGAAATTGGTCATGGGATGGGTTGAATGATACTTTGGAAGGAAGATGTAAATGAGACCGGTGGCATAATCCCAAGAGGTTTCTCCACAATAGTGCTTACATCATAATAAGAAGGGATTTTAGCCCCTTCCTTTCCTAGTTCTAACATGTATTGTGAAGGATTAAGCATCATCATTGTGTTAACAATTTTGTGATTTTTAGGGTTTTGGACCATCTCTATGATTTCATCTTGAGTCATTCCTAGGACATTATTGGTGATATCCTCCACTTGGAAACCTCCCTCTTGAATATCTTGTGGAAGTTGAGGAAGGCTGAGTGGGGGATTGTTATATCCAATGGGGTTGATTTCAGGTGCAATTTGACTCAATTCACTTGAAGTGGATGTTTCTTTATTTGTTTCCATGTTCTTCTTGTGTTGAGATCTAGTTTGGACCATAAAATAAGGATAAATTTTTCAAGAATCTAGGAGATGAACCTTCAACCCCTTAGATTGGTCTAATTTTTAGGTACAAAAAAGAAATTCTAAGATGTTAATGATTAAAGAGTGGTGATGAGATGATGAAAGATGAGTGATGCATGTGAATGATTGAACTCTTAAGGAAACCTTGGAGGGATAAACTATACTTTAGGACTTTTGGATTTGATTTGGATTTGATTTTGATTTTGATTTGATTTTTGATTTGATTTGTATTTGAGGTATGTGCAGGATCATCATGGAAAAAACAGGCCCTTAAGTGGCAAAAAATTCAAAAAAATCAGAGTTAGGAAACTTCACATAAAAATTAGAAGAAGTTATCTATATTATTTCAAAAATATGTAACAATAAAATTTGTAGAAAATTGAATGTAGTTTCTAAATTACTAGGTTTATTTTAAAAAAAAATCTATTTGGTGACAATTTGAAATTTCAATGTAGTGGTACTTAAATTTCAAGGAAAAAATAAGTAGGTGTCTATCTCAAAACCCTAACCACAATAAAATGATAATATTTTTTTATAAGATTTTAGATACAAGTAGAGGACTCATGTCCGGATGTGATGCATATTTTTTGTAATTTTTTTCCAAGTAAATAATTAATTATGAAATTTTTATTACAACTTTTAAAAAATAGAAAAACTTGTATTTTTGACCACCTTAACTTGGTCAAAACTTCATGAAATTCAATTTTATTTTTTTAATCTTGTAGTATGTGAAGCATAGAATGTGACACATGTTTTGGATTCAAAAAATGTGATATCGTTTGAAAGTTATAGATGTTTTTCAATTAGCCTATTAATCAAGACTTTAGTCGTAATTCAAATAAAAAATGAATAATAATTATTTATTAAATTCAAAATAAAGCATAATTTATATTGGTGGAAAGCTGAGAATATCCTTTAAAAACCCTTTTTTTCTCATCAATTTTGGGTAAAAAAAAGTTGTCAGCCACATACCCTACACATACCCATCATATTGCCACTTTTTGGCCCATCATGATCCTACACATACCCTTTGATAATGAACACATAAACTCCAAGAGGTTAGAAGTTGTCTTGAAATAAAATTTTCCACAACGTGATAATTTAACTAAGTGTATGAAGAAGGATGCATCCATACACACTTAGTTAAACAAGATTATTTTGATTTTATTTTCCAAAAGTCTAGTATGAAATATTTTTCAAAGATTTCTAAGAGTTTTTTGTGAAATGGATTTTTTGATTGATGTTTGGGGGATGGATGAGAGTGTTGATTTTGATCCTAAGTGATCCTAGAGAGAATTTTGTTTACAAGACCTAGGTATTGAAGAACATGCTATACTTCCAAGAACTTGCTAACCCTACAAAGTGAGATACTCAAAATGTTGAAAAAGACTTAGATTTTGAAAATAATAGAATGAGTACAAGTTTGGGTTATCCTTTGATGAAAATTTGTACAATTTATAGAGCAATCTTTCTCTAACTGCATAAAGAATAGATTCACGTTTCTTGAGATTTATTGGACTAAGATGTTTGTTTTGATTGATGGACGTTGGTTTTCGAACTTTGATCTTGCGAGAAATCATTTGAGAAAACACATGTGAGGTTCAATTTGTCTTTTATCTTTGCTCAATGAGTTCTTTTTACCACAAACACTTTCTTGCTTAGCTTTTGAACTAAATGTATAATGTCTCAATTTCCTTTCATCCCACAAAGTCCATAATGTGGAACTCATGAGAAACAAGGCAATAGTTCCCTAATGTTGACTTTAGAGAGAAAATTGAGATATAAACCCAAATAATTAGAAGCTTCTAAGGATGAAATCCCAAGGGACAAGCAATAGTACGTGGATTCCTTGAAAGGTATTTTCTTCTACTAAAGGGTTTTAAATTTGATAACCATTGTTGAATGTTTGTTTTCTAGATTTTGGATCCAAAAAATGTGTTTAACTAACTCAAAATTTCACAATCCTAGGATGGAAAAGAAAATATTTATTGAATTCCCACTTGGATAAATCTAGCTCAGCTTATTTAGAGTGGATGACTAGAAGCTTGACCAAATTGGCTCCCCTCCACAACACTCACTTCTATGGGTCATCTAAGCTTCAGTTCTCATGAATCTCCCATGACGAACTTTTCATCTCTACAAATAATCAAAAGTTTGTGGGACGAATCTGGAGGTCCGACCTCCTGATGCCAAAAAATATTGGGATTTTGGATTCTAAATAAAGGTTGATAGTAATGGCATCCAATTTATGGGGTACAATGATAAAATCCTTGTGAGAGATCTCCCAACCCTTAGAAAAATGGCTTTACACATCATAAAGATATTGGGGTAGAGTTATCATGCACCACTCCCCATTGTTTACAATTTTCATCGCAACCACAAATTTATATAGTGGTTTCGAAGAGCTTGGCTTATGCTTGTCACCACTTGGATTGTTCCCTTGGGGTGAGTACTTTTCCCAACAAGGAAAGCCCTCTAAAGATGAAAGTAAGTACATTCGTAGTTCGATCAATCCTTGTTTGCATGAACAAGGAGAGAACACACACGATGCCTTTTCTCACACAAGCAATATTTATTCAATTTTAAGAGCCCAAATTTGAAATGTGGAGGAAATATTTTATACAACCTAATATCACTAAAATGATTTTGATTCTCAAGATGCATGAGAGAACTGCATACACATTTCAATGGTATTAGCTTGTAAAAAGGATTACAAAACAAGATAAGCACATGTTCATTTTCAACTTCAAAAGTAGTAATGAGTTCTTTTTATAGCACCAAGATGAAATTTTGGAGTTGTTTGTTCAATTATTAAAACCCAAAACCAAATCTAGTAAATTCCTAATGTTCTTTTTAAAACCCAAACAAAATTTATTTGAGTCCTAAAACTGAAGATAACAACATCCTAAAGATGGGATTATAAATGCCCCCAAAGTGTTTAAAAACACTTGTTACAATCATGAGATAGTGTGATAGGAATTATTCTCATTGTTTCCTCCTTCCCTTCTTGATCACCTCAACTTACAAAAGTTGGTCAATCTATAGAAAATAGAGCCACAAAATAGGTTAAAAGTTCAAGGTGATCAAATACAAAAAGCACATGTTAAAATAAACTTCAAAGTGTACCTTTTACCCCAACCCAGCGTTGCTATACACAAAGGCATCACTGTTTGGAGATTCAATGTTTCTCTAGTGAAGTCAGCGTCACTTCATGGAGAAAAAATACTTTTAGTCTTGTTCAATACATTCATCATCTTTTATCCTCAAAATACCAAAAATACCAAAAACATAGCATAGGCGCATACCTTCCATTGCATTTTGCATCTCTTAGGATTCATACCATCCACCACCATGTCTTCCATTCACCTTTATATTCTTCATAATCAAGTTGAATACCAATTAATCGACAATGGTCAAGCCCAACAAGCCATAGAATTCAAGAGACACTAGATTAATTCTTTATCACAATCACCCACAACCCATAGTCAACCACCCATCTATCCCTCTTACCAAAAACTCATAAACCCTAGTCCTCCATCCATCTACCCTCACTATCAATATTTCCTTAGCACAATCCATTCCATTAATCCACAAAAAAATCCACTTATCACCCTTATCCTAACCTTGATAAGGGAAACCAACCTTCCACTAATCCTTTCCAAGCCTCCACATCCTATTATAGTCTTCCATTCACTTCCATTCCAAGTTTCCACATCCTCTTGCATTCCTTTATCCAATAATCCATTCCTATTCACTTCATCCCAAGCTACATTTAGTCATGAAAAAAGATTTGGTCATGGTCTTCAAAATCACATCATGTTGCCTACACCTTCGGATACATGTCAAAAAGAAAGTCCAAATCATGGCATCATAACTTCACCTTCATGTCAAGATTGATGTAGTCCATCCTATGACCTCATCCTTAAGTACATTCAAGAATTCCTAGATAATTGTGGCATCCAAAATAAACCTATCCTTGATCAAGATCCCATTCCCAATCATGTCATCCAAGATAAGCCCATCTTTTACCAAGACACTACCATTAATCAAGAAATCCAAACCAATCTGATCATCAACCTTTATTCCATTCATGATAAAACATTTGAGGTTGATCCTACCCAAAATTTGAACACTACCATTTCCAAAAATGAGACACTTTCCTCCTTTGGACACATAGATGATATTCCTATAGAACAAGAGTCTCCTACTCTAAAAATATTTTCAAGTGATCAAGCTATAGCTAAATTCACTAGAATCTATGATAATGACCATAAGGAAGGTTTCTACATAAACTTAGAAGCACCAATATCTTTTGAAGAATTGTCAGAATCTAATGTCTCACAAAATCAAACCAAAGATATCAATCAAAAATATGTCCAACATGTCAATGAAGCTACATCATCTTATCAACTAGGATCATCTATCTTTTTCAGAGTACACTTTCTTGTAGAGTAGAAGATTCCAAACTTAACAATGTACACATAAACAATGATGGGATTACATCTTGTTTCCAGAACAACAAATACCCCATCACAAATAAAATCTATCAAAGCATGCAGTATCAAGGAAAAGGACTAGGCCTACCTAAGCAAGGAATTCTAGAACCAATACAATTTTAGGAAAATTCTAGACATCAAGGTCTTGGTTATTCTTCAATCAAAAAATATAAGGATGTTAGTGGTACCTCCTCAATATTCGGGGAGACTTTACTTGATACAAACATCAAAATGGGGGCCATGAATAGTTCTTACCATAAGGTTTCTACCAACACTCCTTCCATCCACACCATAAACCATCATTCTAACATGAATAAACCTTCCAAGTGGAAGCAACAAAAAGAAAAGTATTACAAATCCAAAGTTCAAAATTAAATTTCAAAGGGCATTGAATCAAATAAAAATCCAAGTGGACAAATGAAGTTAAACTGGATCCCAAAGAAAATATTCCAAATCCAAAATTCAATCAAAATATGGAGCCACAAGAAAAGAGGACTCCCACATATAATAAATGTCCACCTCCTTCAAAATGGTCATCAAGCAAGGTATATAAAAGTGTTGGTTTCAAATTCTATCTCAATGAAAAATCCAAACTCTTCCATCCAACATCCCAAGTTTGGAAAATAAAAAGTGATTCATCCAAACATCCAAATAATATTTCCACATCTATCATCATCCATTATTCCAAAAGATATACCTCACGAATCCATCACATCTTGGAAGCAACTCTTTATTGTAAGGACTCTCATGGCACTCTATTGCGATGTGCGTATTTTCATAAGGACCTTTTGTATCAAAAAGGATCACAATGACATCAATCAATTGTATGCAAGCATTATGATCCTGACAAGGAAAATACTTCATAAAGGTCATTATTGGCATATCATGGCCCCAATCTCTACATCAACACCATCAATAGATTTATTACATTTAGTGATTAGCTACAATATCAAGGCCATCTAGAAATATCAAAAATACCAAAAAAATTGAAAAAAAAATCCAAAAATTGTCACCTTGATGAAACCTAGCAAACAGGCATCTTGGTGACCCAAAAAAAAGTCAAAAAAATAACTTAAAGAGAAAATTTTCTTCCAAGAGTGAAAGCAATTCATATGGAACTTTGGATAAGTACCATGACAAAAACATGGAACATGTGTCATGTGTAAGATAAATTATCTATGTGGACCATTACACTTGGGGGAAAATTGTCTCCTCTCCCATACCCTTCACGTGACATTTCTTATGACATTTCCATCTATCCATCTAATCCATATCATTGGCATCTATTTTCCCACCTACTTTGATCTTGATAAGGATTGGGATATAAACATAAATCATGCTTTGGAAAAACTCTTGACATGTCTATCCTTTGGTCATACACTAATATCATGTCATTACCTTCATATCCTTATCATCCCTATGCGACATAGTCTTTGGAGAACATATGATAATTATTCCAGCCAATAATCCTCATGTCACTTATCTTTTACCAAATCCACCCATCATCCTTTCATACCTATTGTATGTCTTGGTTTTCCCTTTTCAATGGTCTAAGCTTAGTCATTTCAAATACAATGAGTCTAACCCATACCATTTTTCTATGCATCCTAGTGCATCATCCAAATCATTCCTTAGAATTGTTCCTAGCCTTGTTGTAGACCTCAATCCTTTAATCACATTATCATCATCCTCACATTGTTTTGGGATGTGTCCTTCCATGTCAACAACGTCGTCATCATCATCATCATCATCATCATCATCATCATCATCATCATCATCATCATCATCATCATCATCATTATCACCTATCAATTGGTATTCAACTTGATTATGGGAAAGATCATGTTTGTCCTTGGATTCTTGTGCATTCTTGCTCACTTTCTTATAGCCATCATTTGAACATGTGTTTTTCACAATCCTCATAAGATGACAAAATATAAAAAAAAATATAAAAAACTTCAAAAATTAAAAAAAAAATCAAAACATGCAAAAAATCCAAAAATATTCAGATAACTCTAAAAAAAATCCCAAAAATAGAGTCAAAGTCAGTCATGTTAGTATTTTTCATTGTCAAACTATGTTGCCTTTGTGACTGGACATAGACAAGGCCATCTATCGATGTGCCCCTGAGGCATTAAGTCGGTCTTTTAGGTGTTAAATAAAATCATGATTTGGTCTTTTTTCATTGATACAAAATCAAGGGTCATGTAGAACTACAAGGTCTCTACATATTGCTACGTAGGAAAGACCATTTGTCAATGAGCCCTTGAGGTCCCCTAGGTTAGTCTTTTAGGTTTGTTGGGTCAATCAAAATAAATTGGACACTATCAAATAATCATCTAAACTTCAAACACAAATTTTAAATCAACAAGACAAGCAAGCCAACAAATCTCGAAGTCAAATCAATCATTTGTCACATCAATCAAACCAATCAATCAATCAAAAGCAAGGGTCTAATACATGATGTGTTGCTCCTGAAACTAGACCTTGTCACTATCATGCTTTGTCATTTTCATTATACATGTAGTTATATGATTGAAACCAGAATTCACATCTTATACAACATGTTTCTTCTCCTGAAACCAAGCCTTGTCAAAACAGTCCATCCATCACTCACTTCAACCCTTAACACACTAGCACACACTTATTGGAATATAATCTGAATGATGGTTGACCTTGTTGGTCTTATTTGTCCTATCTTTTGGATTTACTTCAGTCATGTTATTAGCCACCTCAAGGATGTTCCATGAAGGATTTAGAGGAGCGATGATGTCTCATGACTTTTTTTTTATTTGATTGTTGTTTGTGGTTTGTCTTGACAAAAATATTGGGGAAACATGACCCTTACTATGAGTTAGGACATTCCTTGTCTACGACTATCATTTTTACAAATGGATGACCTTGCATACTTTGGTCTATTTCATACCATGGTGTTTTTTTTCCATTTGTCATATTTTATTGCTCAGTGATGATTAAATGCAAAGGCTAGAATAGTAAAAGATATATCTACAAAATATCTCAACTAGCACTATCAGGCATGTGCAGGATCATCATGGAAAAAATACGCCCTTAAGTGGCAAAAAAATCATAAAAATTAGAGTTAGGAAACTTGACATAAAAATTTGAATAAGTTTTCTATATTATTTTAAAAATGCGTAAGAATAGAATCTATAGCAAATTGAATGTAGTTTCTAAACTACTAGGTTTATTTAAAAATAAAATAAAAAATCTATTTGGTGAAAATTTGAAATTCAATCAAGTAGTACTTAAATTTTAGGGAAAAAATAAAAAGTAGGTGTTTGTCTGACCACTGTAACCACAATAAAATAATAATATTTTTTTTATAAGATTTTAGATATAGGTAGAGGACTCATGTCATGATGTGATGCATATTTTTTTGTAAATTTTTTCCAAGTAAATAATTAATATGAATTTTTTATTACAACTTTTAAGAAATACAAAAAATCATATGTCGAACCACCATAACTTCAAGGTCAAAACTTCATGAAATTCCATTTTTCTTTTTTTAATCCTATAGTATATGAAGCATAGAATGTGATGTGTGTTTCAGATTAAAAAAATGTGATATCGTTTGAAAGCTATAGATGTTTTTCAATCAACCTATCAATCAAGAGTTTAGTTGTAATTCAAATAGAAAATAAATAATAATAATTTATTAAATTCAAAATAAAGTATAATTTATATTGGTGGAAAGCTAAGAATCTCCTTTAAAATCCTTTTTCGTTTCATCAATTTTCGGTAAAAAAAATTCGTCAACCACATACCCTATATATACCCATCATATTGCAACTTTTTGGCCCATCATGATCCTACACATACCCTATCTCAACATCCATCTTTTCCACTCTAACATTTCTTCTAGTCTACAACTTCATCATCCTTATCTATTTTCTCTATCCTTTTGTCCTTCATCTTCTAGTCCTCTCATCCATTTTGAGAGCACACTCATGTTCTTTGAACCCACCTGTCCTCTCGAGGGGACATACCACTACCTCCTCATCATTCTTCCTTACATTGGGGTATATATTTTTCTTTGACACAATGCGATAAACTGCATTCTATGAAAGAGCCCAACAAATGTAGACACCTAGAAATTATCACTAAGCCTTTCAATTTATTAAAACCCCCTTTGTCATGTTTGATAATTAAATAATCTTAATTATTTAATTATTACGTAATGTCATAAATTCTTCTATTAATTAGATAATATAAATTATTTAATTAATTCATTTTATCCTTTTCTAACACAAATTAATTAAATAACTTATTTTTCCTCTCACTTTTTGAATTAAATTTCTATTTAATCAAAAATTTAACTCACTTTTTTCCTCTTGTAATGAGATAATGTTTCCATTATTTCAAAATTCACTTTCCTCTTTGAACTAATTGATTTTGTCGAAAAATTAGTTAGTTTCCTCTTGCTTCTTCACTTTTGATCTTATTTGATCTCGTCTCATCTAATTTTTTTCATTGATTAAATTAACATATTTTTAATATTGACCATCTTTTTTCCATTCGTCTCTCTATAAATAATGAAGAAACTTGCAAGATCAAAGGATTAACAACAAACACTGATGATTTTGGAATGCAATGATACTGTATTCATCTTAGTATCGACAATGAGCTCAAACCCTCATTATAAAGAATTAGGATGAGCAAATACATGCCACAAGAATAGGAAATCCAATGCCATGGATTGAGGAAAGGACTCCTCATCTTGCAATGGTGGAGAGTTGCTTTACTCTATGCAAGGGAGAGGTGTCGAGAGGGATTGGACACCTCTCAAGATACCTCAACATCCTTGACACCTCATAGGAAATGATTCAAGGGTCAACTCCATCACCTAACTAGGCTTAAGTTAGCCTAACCAGAGTAGAATTAGATGGAGAAACCTTTTCTTAATTTTCAACCTTTTGTTTATTTGCAATAAGAGCCTTTGGCTGAGATGTCTTCATTGTACCCATTTGAATTAACTTTGACTATTCTTGCATGAGTGATGTGGAAAAGTCATCAAGAGAGGGAATTGTGAATTTGGATCCCATAGCATCTCTAGTAGAATAAAATGTAGAAACAAAGATAGAATAATTAGGACCAAGCTTAGCAAGTAAAGAAAGAATCAACTGTTCATCTTTCTTCTCAATACCACATTGCTTTAACTGAATCCTTAATGACTCAAGTTTTGTGAAGAGGTCTTGGATACTATCAAAATTAGAAGAATTAAGACATATCAACTCATTATCTAACTAATAATTCCTAAGTGTGTCTTTCTTACCAAACAAGAGCTCAAGATGGGCCCAAACTTCCTATGGAGTGTTACAAGACTAAATGTGAAGCAAGAGATTATAAATTCTTGCTCTCAGATGCATATTGTTCTATATTTTTGGCATTATTACTATAATTTCTTCTCTCAAGTCTATATTTTTTCTAGAATCATGGATAAAATTCATGTAACTCTCACTCCCTGAAACTTTCTCGAGTGGAAAACATAGATGGAGATCACTCTGAAGAAGTTAGGGTTGTATCGACTCACCATGGGTATAGAGCTTGAACCAGGTGCTACTATAGAAAAGAGGAAATGGTTCAATAGACATGATGAGATAAAACCCTCATTATAAAGAATGAGGATGAGAAAATACATTCCACAAGAATAGGTAATAACATGCCATGGATTGAGGAGAGGACTCCTCATCCTATAGTGGTGGAAATTTTCTTTTCTCTATGCAAGGGTGAGGTGTTGAGAGGGATTGGACACCTCTCATGATACCTCAACATTATTGACACCTCATGGGAAATGAGTCAAGGGTCAACTCCAAAACCTAACTAGGGTAGAATACACTAACACCCCCACTTAAGCATAGCTTAGGTGGGTATAGAAGAAATGGGTCTTGACTACTAGCTTGATGAGGTACCCATGTTTAAACAACTTTCTTAAAAGGCAAAGAAAAGGAGAAAACCCAGTGGGAACAAAAATCCTCTCTAAAAGAGAAAGAAACAAAAGATCTATACAAGTGAAAGAAGAAGAAAGATAGGAGAACTCAAGATCCCCCAAGAACTACTATCAAAAAATTACAAGAGATATTACCCTAATAGAAGAGAAAGAGAGAGGCTAGAGAGCCCCCCCATAATATGATGGATCTTGTAGTCTTGAGTGATGCTCGATGAATAACGCTAAAAGTGATCTGAAAAAATTTAGCAACATGTCTTCCTTGTGGAAGAAGGAAAACTATAGAAAGGTGCATAATATATTCCCAAGTGAGAAGAACATAAGTCTCTGAATGTTACACATAATTTGGAGACTACAATGAAATATCTCAAAGCTATAGTGAAACCACTAGTGGAATCGATACAAAATCAAGAGATAGAGGAACAACATCCTCCAAGGTGATAATAGCATGTTTGTCATCAAAATTGTTTACCAACTCTATAAAATGGAACTCACTAAACAAGTCTGATATGCCTACCAAGTAGTCATCCCAATCAACTGCATCAGTAACACGTATGTGTCAATCCTATTATCCTAAATTACAAGAAATGAAGGATGATGGAACACTCAAAGTTTGCGAAGCAGGTGATGAAGAAGAGATAATATCAGTAGGTGTGGGAACCAATGAGGAGGATACAACTCCAAGGTTTAAACAACCAAATTGAGTCTCCTTCTGAAGAATAAAGGTATCAGTGTCATCTATACTCATACCATCATCAAAGTTGGAAGAACCAAAGAAAGAAAAATAATAAACTCTAGAACCATGATCAACATGTCCTATAGCAATGATGGCCTTACTTTGTAAATATCTAATAATCATTGAAGTGGGTGTGAACTTAACTATTTTCCTTGAGCCAATATGTTTGATTGATGCAGGAGCATCCTGGGAGAAGTGCAATCAACATCAACCAAAAAAAAATCTGATATTTTTTTTTTGGTTTTGCTTTACTTTTCTTCTTGGATAAATTCATTGGTTTGGTGGTTACAAACATCATATTATGGTTATGTACTCAAAGCTCCAGCCTACAGATATTGTTCCTTCATTTTATTTGTATTATTAGTTAAATTAAAAAATAATTAATATATTTTCTAGCATAAAAAAAATAAATGAGGTTGAAAGATAGAAGAAATATGAAGAGTCGCATCTAACATGGGAAGAGTCATGCACAAAAGTTTTAAAGATAAAGCCTATGAATTAAAATGGGGCAGATGGGACTGGAAAGGCATGCACCATGGAGGAATGAGAGAGGGTGTGGAAAATTGAAGGTAGGGGGCAACTAGGGTAATGATAGTATACAAAAGACCCCAAATTGTCATTCCAAAGGAGAAGCACATTTGAATTCGATATCAAAGGAGGATAGTGAGTGGATAAAGACACACTAGGAAGAGTACATTGAAGGATGTGGTCTTGACAACAAGCTAATAAATTTTCATCGATGCCAAGACTATTAGCTTTTAAAACACAATGCCAAGGGAGGAAGAGCTTGCAAAGAGAAGAAATTTGAATGGGAAAAAGGGATATCAGCAATTTTTGATCAAATTTGAATTGCAAATAAGGAGAGTTTAAAATACTTGAAGAAAATAACATATTATCACAAGTTTGTAGAATCGGCACCAAAAATTGGGATAGTTGTGGAAAGACCAAAAAAGAGCAGAAATGGTCTCTGCAACAAGTATATGGGTGAGTTGAGCCTCTAAACTGGCCAAATAAATAAGAGATCACCACTAAGAATGAATGTTGATTTACGAATGATAATTTCAAATTTGTTGGTTGAAGGTGGAGTTGGAGTACAGTCGAGGTTGGAAGCATGAAGATTGAGTTGAGTCTCTCAGAAACCAAAGCATCATGAGGGAAATGTGTAGAGTGAGGGAAATGGAAGTTCCTGGCTGATGTAATGTAATTTTTCAAGAATAAAGTTATTTGATTGATTATTTTCAAATTTGAATGTAATTGTGCAATTGTAAGTCAATTGACATCAACAAATCAAATTGTTGATGTAATTTTGATCAGTGTCGATTCTTTTGTGATTTGAAATGTTGTATAGTGAGTGAGTTTTGTGATCTCTTCTTCATACAGTGGTATTAGAGCCAATAGTCTTAAGTGTGCAAATAGAGAACCAAGAGAGAGGTGGTTCACACTAGGACCTATGGGGTGGAGAGGGAAGTGAGTATAGGTTTTGGGGCACAAGTAGATCACCAAATGTGAGGCAGTTTGTGATAGAACCTATGGATAGTAGAAGCATGATTGAAGTCCAAAAGTATCATTGAAGGTGTGGAGAGTCTTGGCAGTTGAGGGCTAGAAGGCATAGAGATGGAAGCATGAGTGAGAAGCTCAAAATCATTATTGCAGGTGAGTGGAGTCCCAAAAATTTGAGAGAGAAAAGTGTAGAGCAATGTGTTGTGTGATGATAGATTACAACAGATGAAGTGAATCTTCGTGAGATCAAGGTATGATTGTAGCATGGAGGTTGCAAGGATAGAGTTACAGAGAAAGTTGAGAGATAAGTGAAATGGTTGTCTTAAGGTGAAGACAAAAAGAAAGGAATAGTCGTTAGATAGTGAGTATGAACCTAGAGGTTGTGACTTTTAATGTATATCCAAGAGGTGGCTAGAAGAGGAATGTGAGAGGTAACTTGTAGAGTGGAGAGGAAGTACTTGGAAAAGGAGGTCAGGCTAATTGGTGGAGGAGGTCAAGTTGTTGGTGACAAAGTTCACTAGAGGTTGTGCATAATCTTGAAGGGTGGTTCTAATACTCAGCTTCACGTTTGTGATTCCATGTGATGTGTGCCAAATGTGTTCAATTTTTATGTCCATTTTCTCTCATTTCATTTCTATTTTTCCTTTCTCCTAAGTCCTTACCACTAATTTTTAGGGAAAGAATTCTTTTGAAATTCTGAAATCATTGAGGTAATGATGTATTTTGGATGGTTTTCTACAGGAACTAAATGTGAAGAAAAAACTGACTCTATTAACGATAAATCTTTAAAGGTATAAGATGGGAAATGTGGGATGCATATGATGAAAGTCTACTTTTTTTTTGTTTTTATATCTAATTTCTAACAAGTTGTTTTTGTAACTGTTTTGGGATTGTGGCCTATAGCCAACCCAAGGACTATAATCATCCAGTTTTTTGGCCATTGGCCATAACAAACTGCAATGCTCTTTTTGTTTTGTCTCATGATACTTCGAAAGATTGGACATATATATATGTGTGTTATGATTTGGAAATGATAGATAGAATTTACAAAATTAAGATGATTGAAAACATCATTTCATTCCTAAATGATTGATCAGTTGTTTGTGGCTTAAGTTAGAGTAACTAGTTCTCTTCTACTCACCTCATGAATTGGAGGAAGGGCCCCCTCTCGAGAAACTTGGTGAGATTGCTTTATTTTTATTATCTTAGATCTTTTGTATTTCATTTGATTCTATCTCTATTAAATGTATGCTTGTCAGGTGCACTGTGATTTATGTTCAAGTTTAAAGATTATTTATAATACAACATGTGTGATTAATTTGGTACTAAAATAATTGCAATGAATTCTCTATGGAATGCAATTGTGATCTAAAGAATAAGATATATGTTTTCATTGCAGATTGTCCTACATTTCATTCTATAGAACTTCTTGTTGCATCCCATTCACATTTCATCTCTCTGTTGTATTCCACCTCTTGGTTGTATTTCATCTATCTATTGTATTCCATCTTCCTGCCATATTTCATCTTCCTATCGCACTTAGACCTCTTGTCGCACTTAAAATTCCTGTCACCTGCACTATTTCAACACATCTTTAGCAACTAAAGTCTTATCAACTAAAGTCTTTCTTTTACTATTGTAATGGTTGTTGTTAATATCTGTATTAAAGAGTGTATATCTTGAGATGTTGAGTTTACATTAAATTTTAATCAAAAATAGATAGATAGGTAGGTAATAATTCAAGAAATAATTTCATTCATTTATGATTTAAAGACATGTGCTTTCGAATTTCAAATTGAAAAGTGTGTTTTAAATTCCTAGATGCATCAATCCCCACTTATTTCATTAGTTTCGGTACTTAGGTAGATTTCCACAACACTGTTCACAAGCTTATGCCACCAGATTAACACTTGAAGGATAAACTAAGGAAACTATTATGAAATTCTCAAAGATTAGACCAAATAGTCCATTTTTCAATAAAAGATAGAATTACAAGGATAAATTCAACTCACGGTTTAATCCAATCATTTTGGCACCATTGCTAGGGAATGGTGTTAAAGGCCTATCAGCCTAGTGAACTAAGTTAGGAGCATTGTGCTAAGGAGAAATTCTATGTGATAGTTGACCTCATTTCGATAACTACCCTTAGTTTTCTTTGTTATAGGCCATTTAGGTGCATGAATTGTAGTAGGGATAGTAGAGGGAGATTTGTTAAGAAAGATAAATGGAGTCATATACAACTTGAAAAATCAGACAATAGTTCAAAACCATTAGTTAAGGGAGGCGTCTCACAACAAGGAAAATTGAAAAATAAATTGTAATCTTTAGATTTACCCAAACCCAATATCGAGAAGTGTGTCATAGAGTACCATTGAGACACCTGTAGGTACCTGTCTGAGTTCTTCCAAAGTATTATGAAAAATGTTGAAAATTTCTTTCGAGAATCTTATAGGCCGGAAGCTAGTCCATTCTCATAAACCTAGGAGCCATTTAAAATCTACTTTACCGCTTGGGCACTAGATGTCATGGATCACAAAAAAAAAAAAAAAATCATCATCAACAAAAACAACAACCATCATAATAGGGCATTGGCCAACAATAATTTGGTTACCTTTGAGTTTCCAATCACACATATCGAACAAGATACCCCTATGAAGAACATTCCTCATTCTTCTTTTCCCATTTTTTGTGGTCTTTTGATTGAGGATCGTGATATGTTTTTTTGGAATTTGATGTGTTGTGCCATAGCTATGATTACCAAAGTGATGTGTAGAATCTCAAATTGTTCCCAACCACATTAAAGGATGCAGCCTTGTGATGGTTTATGAACCTCAAGATTATTAAAACATGGGAATTCATGAAGGAATTATTACTAACCAAGTACCATGAGTACTTCAAAACAAAGGAGGTTTGGGATGAAATTGTCTACATGACAAAAAATGAAGATGATTTTGTGGAGGACTAACTCTGAAAACATTTCATGTTCAGTCTTCAACGATCTTGCCAATAGGGGCTAAATGAGGATGTTTTTAAAATGTTGTTTCTTAGAGGCATAAGAGATGATACTATGGAAGCATTAAATTTAATTGGTAAAGGGAACATTTCTAAAATGGGATTTGATGAAATCTATGATATTTGCAAGAACTATTCAAGGTTTCGACACTCATGAAGGAACTATCTAAGAAAACTATATTCTATAGGAACCTCAATAGGTATCACCAAGTGTGAGATAGGTAATCTACTTGAAGACCTCAAGACTGATTTATTAAGTCATATGGGTAAGCAAATAGACACATTATATACATGAAGGAAACATGAGAAGGTTGAAAAATCCTTAGCTATCTTTTGTCCTGTTCGTCAAAAGAGGCACAGTGGTGAAGAATGTCCATATAATAGAACAAAGGTATCTTATTTAGAGGAAGCCAGTAGGGACACTATTTTAAAATCTCTTCCTGTAGGGATGACCAAGGTAGAATACATAGATGAACCTATTTACTTTATGGTCTAAAGAAGACCGTGGCAACCAAGAACAATGCCCCCACCTGATTACCAAGTTGCACCCCAAAAACCTTTCCAACATAATTCCTTCCCAAACCAATCTAGATGGTATGGAAATTGGTAGCAACCTCCATACTACACTACTGAATTTGACACCATTTTTCGATGGTCATTTGTCAGTTGTTCGACAAATCTTTGTCGGAAAAGCAACGAAATGGAAAAAATATTTGCGTCACTATTTTTTCATTGAAAGTTTGACGATGAATTAAATGTCAAAATAATAGCAAAGAATCGTCAGTCATCAGCATCGTGAAATGGATCGAACTTTCATCAGAATATCGACAAATACTTCGTGTATCCACTAATGAATTACACCAGAAGTTCGTCGCCAATTCGATGAAATGGGAAAGGAATAGCATCAAAACAACACCAGACATTCATCACCCTTTTGATGAAATGGGCAAGGAGTAGCATCGAAACAACACCAAAATTTTGTCAAACGTGCGATGAAATAGGCAAGTAGTAGTGTTGAAACAACACCAAGAGTTCATCGGAATTGCGACGAAATGAGAAAGGAGTAGCGTCGAAAGAACACCAAAAGTTCTTCAAAAGTGTGATGAAAAGAGCAGGGAGTAGCATCAGAAGAACACCAAAAGTTCATCAAAAGTGCGACGAAATGGGCAAGTAGTAGCATGGAAACAACACCAAAAGTTCATCAAAATTGTGAAGAAATGGGCAAGGAGTTACGATGAAACTTTCATTGCAGCTATAGCAACTTCGTCGAACCTTTTCGTTGATTCGTCAGTGGGTTTCATCGAAATTGCGATGAAGCATCAATTTTTTTTAAAAAAAAATATTCGTGGAAATGTACCATTGCGGAGACTGATGACTGATCATACATATAGACTGCATATTGGTTTGATGCTTCAAACGATGCATTTCTTAAATTGAAAAGAGCATTACCTTATTGAGCTTCTCTTTGTTTCGAGAATAGTTCAATATTCTCTACTTAACAAGGCCAACCACATGACGGTGGAAGCTCATTTGGCCCCTCCCTCCTCCCTCACATCACTCTCAATTCCCCATACGCAATCATATAACATTAATCATTCATTCATCCATTAATAACATATAACATTCATTCATTCATCCATTAATAACACAGAACATTCATTCATCCATTAATAACATATAGCATTCATTCATTAACATATAACATTCATTAATTAACATATTCACATTCATTCATTAACATATAATATTCATTCTTTTAGTTTTTACATATTATCAAAAATATGGTTGTCATGATATGATTACAATCACTTTTTTTGTTTCTTTTTTAAATATACATAAAGTTGAAGTGGAGTATCATTTTCTAAATCAATATTTGTCCCCTTTAGTTGTTTTCCCTCTGCTCATGATCTTAATGTATGCCTAGTCATCTGCTCATGACATGGATGCCACTGCAAGGGGGGGTCTGCTGCAATAACAAAGAAATGTTAAATTGATATGTTTTATTATTATTGTTACAAGCATTTCATTAATTAAAAGAACATTAGAGTGGTTCTCTTTACCTGATGGGTCCACATCATGTTCCTAAACTTCTGTTATAGACTCATGCTCAACATGTTGAACACCCTCTAAATCCTGATCTACAGTTGAAACACGAAAGGTTACATTAATTAATACACCAATTGAAATTGAATATGTTTAAGAGAACATGAGGGTGGTCCTCTTTACGATGGGGCCACATCATGTTCCCAATATTCTCTAGCGACCATGCTTAACACATTGATCATGCTCTACATGCTCTAAAGTTGAAACACGAAAGGTTACATTAATTAATACACCAATTGCAATTAAATATGTTTAAAAGAACTTTAGAGTGGTCCTCTTTACCTGATGGGGCCACGTCATATTCTTGATCTTCTCTAGCCTGATCATGCTCAACATGTTGATCACACTCTACATGCTCTAAAGTATCAGGCTGCACACCATGACCTTCATCTGCACATTGTGCTCCACCCTCACCAGGCTACATTCCAATGTCATGTGCAATAATATGATTGCTTGAATGTTTAAAACAAATAGGCATGTAATTACTTTATGGTGGAAATTAATATTGAATGGATTGCACAAGTATTCAATTTTAAATAAACTTTATTGAGTTTATTTACCTGCGTGTCAGATGCAATGGAAGATTGTGTTTGCCCAGTCAAGACTCTTAGGCATTCCACCACGACTCCATAGCCTTGTTGGAAGGCAATCTTCAAGTCCTCTTCTATGGGAACTCTGTCGAATTCAGAGCCCTACATTTTTTCATAAGATTATGAATTTTTCTTCTATGGTGTGATAAAACCAAATTTTTTTTCAATTTATTATAATTTGGATGCAATATTTCATTTATTGATACTTACAATTCATGCGGCTAATTTCATATAACCACCAGAGCCAAGTTTGTGTTGCCCGTGCTTTTCTAGTCTTGCCTCTGTTGCCTTCGATGTGTTGGGAAGCCTATGAAAATTTTGAAATACGTTAGATTATGTAAAAAGAAGAGTAATTAGTATATAATTACATTGTTGATAGTATCACACATAGCATACTACTTTTAAAAAATTTAATGGCATTTCCA
Organism: Sequoia sempervirens; assembly: GCA_007258455.2. NCBI lineage: Eukaryota > Viridiplantae > Streptophyta > Pinopsida > Cupressales > Cupressaceae > Sequoia > Sequoia sempervirens. The sequence goes on along the minus strand of VDFB02047230.1, from coordinate 523,772,177 downwards.
TAGCATATAGACATTGAGAGCAAATAAAGTACAGAGTTCAATCCATGAATTATAGAAAATAGATTTTTGTTGGTTATATTCATATCAGCTGATTACATTGCACAAAACATACTACAACTGCATAAATATCAGATGGTGGCCAGGTTGTCTATGCTACCACATTTTTCATACATGTCTGAATGCATTTTATCAAACGGTTCATTGCCTTGCTACTATTAAGAAGCCTAAAATAGGTGCTTTCAAACAAGCTATGGATGCTTGGAAAAAATCTATCAAAGCATAATAGTAAGCAATAGCATAGACAAGGCGATTGAATTGTTTCAAAAAATGCTCAAAGAAATGTAGTCTCATGGTGATGGAATTCCATGACAATCCATAGCAATTTTCTTGTCATGGCATTAGTTATGGCATTCCATCACCATGAGACAATTTTTTTGAAGCAATTTTTCAAATAGTTCACTACCTTTTCTATGCTACCACATTTTTCATACATAATACCAAAGCATATTATCAAATAGTTCAATGCCTTCATGCTATGGCTAAAAGTAAAACCTAAAACGGTGCTTTCAAACAAGCTATGGATGCTTGGAAAAAATCTACCAAAGCATAATAGTAAGCAATAACATGAGACAAGGCAATGAATTGTTTGAAAAAAATTCCTAAAAGAAATGCATCTCATGGTGATGGAATGCCATGACAATCCATAGCAATTTTCTTGTCATGGGTATGTGCAAGATCATGGTATGCCAAAAAGTGGCAATGGAGAAAAAATTACGTGTTTCATCGACTTAAAAACGCAAAATGTTGAGTTGACTTTATGTGGCTTGGGTGTCAGTACACACTACCGAAGCAAAGCCCAAACCTAGATTTCCATATCGGATGTCTGATTTGGATCGGATATCCGATCCAAATTGGATATCCGATCCAAATCAGATATCCAATTTGTGACACACATATATATTTCATTTCGGCCTGATTAAAACTCATTTCACATTTGTTTAACCATAGGAGCATAGTGAAAAATTCATTCCGCAAATCAGATATATAATTTCGTGCAAATCCATCTTCAAAAGGTTAGATTCTTGGTTTTTCTTTGCTCTAATCAAATTTTCAATTAGATTTGTGTAATTTTAGTTAATTTTTTATAGATTTTTTTTCAAAATAGGGTTTTTGATAAATTTTTTATGAAAAAATTGAGTTTAGTATGGATTTTGATGAAAATTGAATGTTTGTAATGGATTTTGATGAAAATTGAATGTTTGTAATGATTTTGATTTAAAAATAGTGTTTTTTATGTATTTGGATTAAAAATTGGAGAATTTTATAGATTATTGTTAAAAACTAGGGGTTTTGTTGGATTTTTTTAAAAAACTAGGGTATTTTTATAATATTTTCATTTATATTATCTAATTTTAATTAGATTAATTTGTTTTTAACTTTAATCAGGCATTATGGCTACTGACAATGAAAATGCACAAATGCCAAACGCTCCACCACCTCCACAACCATCAACTGAAGAATTAATTTGTGAAAATTTGCAGCAATTAAGGGGCATTTCTGAAGTTTATACGAGAGTCCCTCAATTATCTGAGATGTCAAAAACAATGAAAGAAATAATTAAAAACATAGAAACCCTCTCCTTGCAACATAATTCCTTTCATTCGTGGTGAGAAGACATGAGAGAATATTATGCATGTGGATTGTCCTATGATGATGTGAAAGATCTCAGAATAAGCAAAGCCCAAATAGCCTCTTTATTTGTTAACCCCTGCACTGGTTTGTTGGTTAATGTTAATAAACCAAAAATTTCTATAAAATGGTGCACTCATAGAGACATTGTAGAAAACTTCTAGGATCATTGGTGTATGGTTTTTTTGAAACCACCAAACAACAATTGTGATATACCATTTTACTTTATAAAAAAATTATATGCTGAGTTTGTGTTAGGGCATCATGTCAATTACTTTGACATTAAACCTTTCCAGGGTGTTGGTGGAGGTATGCCCCAGGATAGACTAGGGGCAGTTAGAGTAATACCCCACCCATATGTTCCCCCTCCTCCCCTTCCTCCGCCACCTTCAGTATACCATCTAGATATTATGAAGGATGCGGCCACACAGACTATCCATGCTATTCACTCTTTGAGTGGTCTTTTGGTTTTGCATGCTTCTGTAGTAGCTCAGCCACATTCTGGTGATGTTGGTGATGGCTCGAGCATTGTTGCATTATCCTCGTCAGGTCCACATATTTGTGTAACACATACTTGCTCCATGTGCCGCCAGATATGCTTGGGTCCTCTTGTACAGCCTGTTGAGCATCCCTTGGACACTTCCGATTATGACTTCCATCATGTGGACATTATAGATCAGACGTAGGGGGAGTGGAGAACACCATACATAGTCCTCTCCTACTAGAGAGGGGGACATTGGAATAGTGACACAGGTAAAATTTAAGTTGTGAATTCATAACTTGCATTTGTTTTTAAATGAATATTAATAAGAGATAGTATAATGTACTAATATTTATTTACATGGTCTATTTAATAGTTGATGTCCAAGGAGGAGCCAAACAAGTGATCTGATAACACCACGAGGCCATTTCATTTGGCCTCGACATGCACATAGTATATATTTTTGCACTCACTCATTTACATTTATTTATTATATATTTTCTTGTCATTTGAATTGTCATTAATGAAATTATATAATAACTTATATGTTTATCTTATTTTCCTCTTGTAGGAAATACCTAGTGCGAGCAAGGTGCAGCCTTGTCCAGATTATGGAAGTGCAATGTTGGATAAGGGGAAGGTAATTGAACTCAAATTTGATTGAATTAAGAATTTTAAGATCTTATATAGATTATACATACGTCGACATAGATTAGTATTTTCATATGTACTTGTCATTTTTATGTGCAGGGAATTATGAGTTATACGTCCTTGTTGACAAGTGCCACAATGCCCAAAGTAGTACGTATTGGAACACTTGAATGAGTAGGTGTTGAAGCACCTCAAGGAGGAGGTGTCAAACACCTAAAGGAGATAAAGAAAAAGATCAACCTAAAGAAGTATGTGTTCATTTTATTTTGTGTTTGGTATTTATATGTTCCTATTACTAACAATTGTATGCTAACTTGGATCACTTTTATGTTTTTGTTCACCTATATAGATTGAAATTACAAAAGATGGTTTGGTCGGTTCTTTGAGAGGGGCATATTCTAGGACTCCTGACCCTTTGAAGAGATGGATATTTCAGGTAATCAAGATTACAATTTTAGAGTTCAATTATAATTTAATGTATATTGATTTTGATGTTAATTATTCGATTTTAAATTATATAGTATAACTAATCTCAATTGTGGTTTGACTTTTTCTTGTGCAGCTACCTTCAGAGGCAACGAGTGCTTCAAAGAGGCTCCATTTTGATGATCCACCAGTAGTTTAGAATGAGATAGATATTTTGGCATGTAAATATTGAATAGATACTGAGATGGCATATGCCACATATTGTAAAATTTTGTTTGAGTTGGCATTGATGCCATTTTTGTATATGGACATACACTTGATTATTGGATAATTTGATATATAGAAGTTGACAATTGAAATTTAATTGCCTCCTCATGTGCATAATTAAACTCTTTGAAAATTTAATCAAGTGAGCAATGGTTAAATATCTTGATGTACAATAGCATAAAAAGAATGGTTATATTATGTAGTTTATTCATATTGCTGATTACATTGCATTGCACATCTTTCAAACTCAAAGCATTACTTCACATTGCATAAGTAACAACTAGATGCTGATAGATGAAAAAATTTCAATTACAATATATTTTTTACAAATTCAACCTAAGCAGTTATGCAATTACTTCACATTACATAACTAATAATTAAAAATTTATTCATATTATTGATTACATTGCATTGCACTTCTTTCAAACTCAAAGCATTACTTCACATTGCATAAGTAACAACTAGATGTTGATAGATGAAAATATTTCAATTACAAGCTTGCTGCCCCCTCATTCCACACACTATGCAACCATTTACTTGTAGTGTAGGGGCCAAACAATGGAGAAAACATGTAAAAATAATAAATATATATGCAGCCTAGAAGCATGAATTAGTACCAATATTAATGCATCACAATTGATTACCTTGAAGTAGAGATTTGAATCAACATCATTCTTCAAGAAGCCCAAACTAGACAGGTACCGATCAATCCTTTCATACCATGCACGAGGAGCCTGTTTAAGACCATACAAGGCAGGCCTTCTTCAGCTTACACACATGTGACTCCTTCCCATGAACCTCAAAACCATTAGGTTGCTCGACGTAAACTTCTTCCTCAATCACACCATTGAGAAAAGTTGTCTTCACGTCCATTTGATGAATCTTCCATCCTCTTGATGCCGCAAGGGCAATGATAGTTCTGACAGAAGTGTAACGAGCAACATGAGAAAATGTTTCTTCATAATCAACTCCCTCTTTCTGAGAAAACCACTATCGATCAGCCAAGTTTTGGTGTCAGTGGGTACATTGCTTGAAAATGCTAAGCAAAACAAATATTCATTCTTCTATGGAGAAACATCATCTACATCTACAACAAAGGCTTGATGCTTAGGTCTATCTGAACAATGTTTGGAAAAGCGACCAAACTTATCACACCTAAAGCATTGAATCTTGGACAAGTCTCACTTCTTCTTGGAAGGGGAAGCACCATCATTTCCTTTGTCTCGATTCCTCTTGAAGAATCCCTTCTTTCCACTTCTTCCTTTCTTCTTCGAAGGTTGGGTGGCAAGAACATGAATCTCTTCATTAGTAGAATTTTCGCCAACACCTGTAACCATCAATCTTATGCATAATGAATGCAATCGGCCCTCAAACGATTGAACTTCAGGAGTTTGGACCTTGCACTAATTAATTGAATATAGGACTCCCAAGACAATGGAAAACCATTGAGGGAAAGCATTGTCAAATCCTTATCTTTAACCTGTTGATGCATGTTTTATGACACACTCATACATCAAAATAAAAATGCCCAGAGACACCCTATCCTCTCTTGAAAAACCACCCCGTATGCTAAGATTGTGAGAAGATCATATGGTGATTCGAAGGTTTCTTATGTCAGGTCTTGATGTGTGGTAAGCTCAATTGGCGTTGTGATTTGCTAGTAATCACAAGGGGACTTACACTATAATTTTTCAATTCATAATGAAGGTCTGGAAAATGAAGCTCTTTTATTTGGGTTGCAAATCCAACAAACTGAAAAAGGAGACAAGGGGTCAGAAGTTCTAATCTACTTCCTAAGAATTCAAGAGACGGTATTGACTTGGTGAAACGAAACGAAACTTTGTTTTGCCATACAGGAATCGCGCCAACTACGCAAAGCCACTGCAATCTTCAAGGAAATGTGCTTATGGTTTTCATATCATGAATAACTACCTTCCAATCAAACAATATTTATCCAGATAGAAGTTAAGAATCCACAGAGTGAGCTCAGGCTAACTTTACGCATTGAACGAAAATCATCCGTTCAAAGTGTAGACATGCAAAATTAGCATTATGCATTCATCAAGTAAATTAGACTTCACATGCATCCGCTTATTCAATTAATTAGGTTCACTTCCATCCATTCACATGGTAATCTCATCTCCTAAGGTCATTTATTTAAAATCAAATAAACATTATCATCAACCTTTTAATAAATCAAACATCCATTTAAATCAAATCCTAAATCATATTCCATCATTTTTTGATTTAAATAAATCAAATATCAAATTCCTAAAATTCAAACTCACCTAATCATCATTAAACTAACATAATCATCATTTATTTAATCCAACCATGATTAAATACTAATCTCACCCACTTGTATTCTCTAGATATCTCCACTTGCACAAATAAATCAATTTTATTGATTTATTAAAAAACCCTCATTTTCCCTCAACATGACAAGTTGATTTGTCCCTCCAACATAGCATTTATTGCTCTTCTTCTTCTCCCTCCTCCTCAAAATTTATTGCAAAATTTGAATTCAAATTCTCCCTCTCATGGGAACTCTTCCCAAATCTTGCACAACCATTGGCCTATCACCACTTGACAAGTGGCCTCTTCTCATTGGAGGATCTTTAGTCCCACATTCACCCTCTTGGCCAATCTCTCATCAAGAAAATCTATAAAAGAAGGCCTTAATCATCATTCATGTATCCACAACTTTTATGCAAGGTTACTCTCTTAATTTGAGAACTCATCTTGCTCATCATCTCCATTGCATTTTACATCATCTTGAGCTTTGATCAAGGATTGGGAAAGGGTCACTAGCACATGTGACACCAATCCACTATGGAATAGGTAACTTGTGGTTGCTTTCATAATGATTTTAGTTTTATTTCATCCTTTGTTGCATTTTTTAAGCATTTGCAAGGTATTTCATAGGAGTTACTTTGATAGATTTGTGAAATACTAACCCTTGTATGAAGTTTAGTGCTTTTGCAGATTTTTAAAAAAGTATGCTCACAGTTTGGCGCTAGAAGGAGGGCTATGAACCTATGTCAGTTTAAGCATTAGACTTCAGTTCATTAGATTTCAGTTTTAGTATTCGGTTTCAGATTGAATTCCTTAACATTTAATTTTCATTTTCTAGAAAGTTTCAAAAAAACTAATGTACTCTGTTTATAATTTTGATTTCATTAGCTTGAGAGTTTCTTTATTCACTATTTTTTTTACACACCAGCTAAATGCACTTGCTTGAACATTTCTAAAAGTCTTTCAACAAATCCATTTTGTGTGTATCCTACAAATATTGTCTTCCGTGTGACCATGTTTGTGTGAGAGTTGCCCTGCACAATTCATGTTGTGTGAGTTAATTGACACAAATTCCTATGCTAGAGGTGATTAGCAATGCAATGTTCAGATTTAATGTCAGAATTTATAGGTGGTAATGCCCCGTGTTATCATTGAGTAGTCCCATGCCTTATTTATACCAATGCATTTTGTCTGACAGTCCGCAACCTTCTTGCTTGCATGTTTGCCAAAGCATTGCCAACTATAACAACTATCAAAATTGCTCCATGTTTTGACATTTTCTATATGTGACTAGAGTCTTGGTATATGGGCTTTCCACTATTCCTATCTGCAAAAGAAGAGGTGTTTGGTCTTGCTTCATATAGTAGCAATTTACCAATCACTTCCATAAGTTACCAATGTTGCACTCATACCATCATTATACGCACTCGATCACAGCAGGAGGGGTTCTATTTTGTTTTCTTTCTGTTTGATTTTCTAACCTTGTACAAAGCTGTGGGAGGGAGAAATGAAGAATTCTAAAACAATGGCATCTAGCTTATAGAGATTTGGTAGATGTAGTTTTGTGGGGCATACCTATTCTTTTCTATGGTCTTACGTCGAATACATTCAATGTGTGTTCTCTATGATTTTGTTTGTTATCAAAATATATGTCTCTAACAAGATTTTGTGGTGGGATTTGTCATGTTTTCAGGCTTCATTTAGTGCGAACTTTGTTTCTATCAGAAGTCATACTAATTTTATTGTTTCATTAAGATCACATTTTTAGTACAGGAGACATTATGTTACTGACAATGATAGCACCTAGAGCACCAATTTGGAGATTTCAAAAGGGCGATACAAGTCAAAGAGACACTCAATCACTCCTCTTTTACTTTAGACAATTGATTAAAGAAGTCTTGTCTTGCACATATTCAACTATATATGCCTTTTATCTGCTCCTATATTGAATAAGATTAAATGATTTGGAATTTGATACAAGAATCTTCTGAAAGTGTGTTATATTCTCTTGCGTATACTCCACTAATTTCATGGTAGGTCACAAATAAATTTCAGCTTTCCAACAATCAAATTCTATCTTGAAAACAGTGTGGGACTGCAACATAGTAAATCAATCTACATATAGTAAGTTGTTTATTTCGTGCAGTAAGTTGTTTATTTGATACGCTGTGAGGGAATTAGAAGGTTATTTTTGGTTTTTGGGGTAGGGAGTGATCATTATCAGCTGTATTTATTACCAATACATTTGGCTATTCAAGATCCCAAGCTTGTTTGTATTCCTCAGTCTTGCCAAGGAAACTTAGAAACAACCAATGGTGAACATGGTCAAAACTCAACAGTGAGTCAGTACCAAAGCGTTCTTTCATATGTTTGGTGTATTGCAGGTATTTATTGGTGTCAGGAAAGTGTTGAGCACCTACATTTATGACTTTCGCACACACATTGATTCTCTACTATCTTCTAAACTCACACGCCTGCTAGAAGTTATTGATTTTTTTAAAAGAAAAAAGAACAAAAGGCCAAAGACTGTAGGGATCTACTTGTGGCATGGGAAATAAGACAGGGAGATCTAGTATTTATTGTATTGCTTTTACCTTTTGTAAGGACATCTAAAAGTGGTCTGATATTGTTGTTTACTATCTATGATGAACATCAAAATGCAGGTGCAATTTGATTGGATGGTTGAATTTTTATTCATGCTTTGATAAAACTAATCAACATTCAAATTTGAAAAGATTTCAAAATCTGATAGAGATCCCCACCACCACCCTAAAATTCCCTTCAAATTTGCGTAATAAAGTTGGTAGGTGTAGTTTTAAATCAGCCAAGTTGCATTATGTCAAAAAATATTTTTTTAGCTATCTTGTTGAAAGCTTTCTAAATAGATCCTTCTAATATTGGCATACATAAAGAGGTTGGTCATGTTCTAGTTTTCTTTTTAACTAAAGAAATCATTATATGGTACTTTCTTTTTTACATATAGGCTTGACTTGATTATAAACAAAAGACCCGTGTCTCGACATCTTATCATTGTTTCAAGCTTATGCATAAATTAAAAGTATCTTGAGCTCAAGTTTATCATAAGGAATTTATGTGTAAATTTGAAAGTGTGTTTAGCATACATCGTTGAATCAAATGATTGATGAATTTTGTATATGTTTTTATTAAATTGTAATACATACGTAAATTTTTATGATGTTTATAGGTACAAAGCTGAAAATCAACAAAGGTGCAAAAGCAAAACGAAAGTGAACAAGGTACAAAACAAAGGAAAGCAAGGAGAAGGCTAGCAAAGGAGGAGGATATTTAAAAAAAAAAAAAACAAAAGTGTTTTTAAATGCTTTAAGTGTTTGTTCAACGCTTCTTTACGACATTGTTACCTTTTCGCTCCTAGGACACTAATTTTCGTTTGGGTCTAAAAGAAAAATTTAATTTTTTCCATTCTCAAAAGGTTAAAATTCAAGCTTAGACACTTACTAGATTTTGTTTTGGGCTAAAAATTGGACAAGCAATCCTCACACTTCATCTTGGTGCTTAAAACGAACTCACAATTGTTTTGGAAGGATAAAATGAATGTGTGTTTGCTTTGTTTTGTGGTTACTTACTTAAACTAAAGTCATTGAAAAGGACGTATGCGCTTCTCTCGTGCTTCCAAGTGATCTTGAGAATCAAAAGGCCTTTTTGGTGATTTTTTGCATAAGATAAAGTAATCACTTCCACACTTCAATTTGGGCTTAAAATTGAACAAACTATTGTGCGAGTGTGAGTGGGGGGAATTTTTGCATATATTCTCTCTTTGTTGCTATCAAAGATTGATCGAGTTATGGATTTTGTTCTTCATTTGCTTTTGTTTATCTTAGAGGGCCCACCTTGTGGGAAAAAGTAATCACCCAAGGGAACGGCTCAACCGGTAACACTCTGAACCCGAGAGTATTTCCAGCCAGGATATAAATGTGGATATTGGAAGAAATGCCAATATCATGAGGTTGAATCCGACAAGATGGATCCGAAAGGGGACTCTTGCCTCGTTGGGTCAACTCCTATGAATGAAAAGTCTGAACTAGAACCCTTGTTTTGTAGTGGCCTATTTATCCATTGAGTGAGTTTATCAAAGTGGTGCATTGGAACTTAGATTCCAAGAAGTTACTTGCCATGTCCGATCTTGGTTGAAATATAGAGGTTAGGATTTCATCATACCTCTATATTTTTACTTGGTTGCATGTAAAATCATCTCTTCTATGAAGGGCATGAGGCAAGCCCACTAAGAAAAACATACCCATTAAGCTAGGATGTTGCATTGCTTGTGAGTCAGTTTGAAAATACATTGCTTGCTTGAAAAAAAATAAAAAACAAACACTTAACATCATCAAAATTTCAAACCCTTTTGAAGACAAATATCATTGACTCAATCCATATGTTATTGCTTTCCCTTGGGACTTATGTCCTTAGAGGTTTCTAAGCATTGGATTATATCTCAATTTGTCTTCTTGAGTAAACAATATGAAAACCCTTGCCTTAAGTTCATTAAATTTCCACATAAACTATCTTGTGGGGTTTAAAGAAATTGAGACATTGGACATCTTAGTTTGAAAATTTTATCAAAGATATTGTTTTTGGTAAAATAAAGCCATTAAGCAAAGCTAAACAAAATGATTTTTCATGTGTGATTGGAGACTCACAAATCCCAAGGAAAAAATCATTGGAAATCCAAAAATGAATGTTCAAATGAAACCATTTCTTGGTTACAAAGGTCTTTAGGAAGCATTTGCATGCTCTTCAATACCTAGGTCTAGGAAAACAGGGTGTCTTTTTAGGTTCACCTAAGGATAAAAAAAAATCAAACCTCTTTCATCCATCTTTCAAAAGATCAAATCCATCTCACAAATCATCTTTTGGAAAATCTTGAAATTATCCTTGATACTAGGCTTTATGACAAAATCAAGCAAACACCAAAATCATTGAGACCAAGTCCTTGAAACATTTATCAAAACACCTTTTGGCTAGGCATGTGTAGATGCATCTTTTTGCATATACTTAGTCAAAATTATCAAAAATCATCTTGTCTAGCTTAGTGTATGTAGATGAATCCTTCTTCATATACTTAGTGAAACAATCATCTTGTTTGGGTAGGTGTGGGTAGATGCATCCTTCTCCTCACACATATCCAAATCATCATCCTTTGAACAAAACTATCCTTTAGATCATTATCAAACATCTTAGGATATTTTTGTTCAAAATCAAAATCAAAATCCAAATCAAGATCAAGGACAAAACCTCAAAATCTCAAAATCCAAAATCCTAAAAGCCTAGTATTTCATTCAAGATTTATCAAAAGCCAAAAAAATCCATGACATCACCATCATATCATCATCACATTTGATCCTAAAAAATCATTCTAAAAACTTTCACTTTGGGACATAAAATAGAGATTAATCCAAAGAGTCAAGAGATTCATCTCCCATATTCTCGAAGATTGATCCTCATTTTATGGTTCTAACTAGATCTCAATACAAGAAGAGTATGGAAGCCAACAAAGAAACACCCGCTTCAACTGATCCTAGCCAAACCACTCCTGAAATGAATCCCATTGGGGATGGAAATCTCACAATTAGCCTTCCAACATCATCACAAAACCCACAAGAGGAAACCCAAGGGGAGGATCTTACCATTGGAATGTCTCACGAAGAAATAGCTAAAATGCTCCAAAATATAGACAACCATAGAATCATCAACATCATGATGAGACTTAACCCTTCGTTGTACATGCTTGAACTAGCAAAACAAGGGGCCAAGTTGACTTCGGATTTTGATGTGAGCACTATAGTAGAGACATCTTTTCCACCAATCTCATCCACCATCCCCATTTCATCTACACCCCCATCTCAAAACGTCACGGAAAATATCCCACAAATCACAACATCATTTGCTCCAACTCAACCCAACGTTAACAAGGGAAACACATTTGTCAATGCTTTTCAATCACATCCCCTTGTTAATAATCAAAGCTTGGGCGTAAACACCACATTGGAACAAAACATCCCAAATAATTCATTACAAAAAAATGTTCCTCTCACTTTACATTATGACCCATCATCAACATCTTTTCACGGAGCACCTCAAATTCCCCTCACAAATTCACAAGAGGAGGGAGACATGTTCGGACCAGGGGGCATTTTCAACACCACAACACTCTCGCAAGGATTCAACCCCCTTGCATTTCCACCTCTCCCACCATCACCATTGTCATCTACACCACTCCTTGGTTTAGGGCTTCCCCCTCTACCAAGTATCAATCAAAACATTTTTCCAAATGCTCAAAACTTATTGTTGACATCACAACAACAAACGACAAACACACAAGCAATGGAAACATCATCAAACACCTCCATAACATTGCAAAGCATGGTCTCTCAAGGGCCAATCACATCAATGATGCCACTTACCGCATCAACAACACCATCCACAAATCAAGTAATCAACACGACAACACCATCCACCAACCAAATAATCAACACAACATCATCAGCTACCACCATACGAAACCCACCACCACCCCCACCACCACCAACATTCACCACATCAAACCAATTTGACACAGCATTACAAGCCGCTTTTCAAAGAGGATACCAACAAGTGCAGAAACAAAAATTAATTCAACAAGCTGCTCAAGCTGCCAAAGCTGCACAAGCCACATTACAAGCGCAACAAGCACAAGCAGCCCAAGCTTTATTGCAACAGCAACAACAACAAGCCACCCAAGCCGCACAAGCATTACAAGCACAACGGGTTGCTCAAGCACAACTTTTATTACAGCAACAAGCAGTGCAAGCGCAAGCTCAAGCACAACAAGCACAAGCTCAAGCACAACTTCTTGCACAAGTAGCACAAATGCAAGCATATCAACAAGCACTAAAGCAATACCAAGAGTAGCAAGAAGTAGCAGAATTGGCAGCCCAACAATAAGCGTTGTGGGAACAAGAACAAGTAGAACAACAAGCATTGTTATAACAATAAGAAGCGCAATAGCAAGCACAACAACAAGTGTTGTTGGAACAACAGCAAGCGCAACAACAAGCACAAATCCTAGTGCAACAACTACAAGAGCAACAACAAGCATTGTTCATCCAAAAGCAAGTAGAAGCCTACTTCACCCACCACAACATACCAATACCATTGAACAATGAGCCAACCAACCCATCCATCCAAACCATGATTGCAACACCTCAAAACACATTCATCCCACCCCCTAATCCCCAGAATGATGTGATGACACAACTCAGGCTGCTCTCGCAACAAGTGCTTGACCTTCAATCGGGGTGGACAACCAAAAAGCAAAGCAACTTGTGTCCCTATCCATTCGATAGGAGCCTAGACATGAAACCATTCCATAAGGGATTTTAGATCCCTAAATTTAATAAATATCGAGGGACGGGAAACCTGAAGATCACATCAAGGAATTTTAGGTTCATTGTATGGAGGTTGCATATGATTATACTTATCTGATGCAGCTATTCCCTGGGAGCTTGGAAGGCAATGCTATAGAATGGTTCTCTCACTTACCCTCAAGCATCAGAACATTCTAGGAAATCAGAGATGAATTCATTAGAAACTACGCATGTAACATTACAATGGATGTTAGTCTCGAAGAACTATACGCTCTTAAACAAGGAAAAAATGAATCTTTTGCTTCATTTCTTCAATGATGGTGATCCAAGGCCAATCAAAGCAAGTGGACCATGCTAGAAGAACAAGTC
>VDFB02047230.1:523666418-523758514 GCA_007258455.2 Sequoia sempervirens | reverse complement strand
TGACAAGGCTTGGTTTCAGGAGAAGAAACATGTTGTATAAGATGTGAATTCTGGTTTCAATCATATAACTACATGTATAATGAAAATGACAAAGCATGATAGTGACAAGGTCTAGTTTCAGGAGCAACACATCATGTATTAGACCCTTGCTTTTGATTGATTGATTGGTTTGATTGATGTGACAAATGATTGATTTGACTTCGAGATTTGTTGGCTTGCTTGTCTTGTTGATTTAAAATTTGTGTTTGAAGTTTAGATGATTATTTGATAGTGTCCAATTTATTTTGATTGACCCAACAAACCTAAAAGACTAACCTAGGGGACCTCAAGGGCTCATTGACAAATGGTCTTTCCTACGTAGCAATATGTAGAGACCTTGTAGTTCTACATGACCCTTGATTTTGTATCAATGAAAAAAGACCAAATCATGATTTTATTTAACACCTAAAAGACCGACTTAATGCCTCAGGGGCACATCGATAGATGGCCTTGTCTATGTCCAGTCACAAAGGCAACATAGTTTGACAATGAAAAATACTAACATGACTGACTTTGACTCTATTTTTGGGATTTTTTTTAGAGTTATCTGAATATTTTTGGATTTTTTGCATGTTTTGATTTTTTTTTTAATTTTTGAAGTTTTTTATATTTTTTTTTATATTTTGTCATCTTATGAGGATTGTGAAAAACACATGTTCAAATGATGGCTATAAGAAAGTGAGCAAGAATGCACAAGAATCCAAGGACAAACATGATCTTTCCCATAATCAAGTTGAATACCAATTGATAGGTGATAATGATGATGATGATGATGATGATGATGATGATGATGATGATGATGATGATGATGATGATGATGATGACGACGTTGTTGACATGGAAGGACACATCCCAAAACAATGTGAGGATGATGATAATGTGATTAAAGGATTGAGGTCTACAACAAGGCTAGGAACAATTCTAAGGAATGATTTGGATGATGCACTAGGATGCATAGAAAAATGGTATGGGTTAGACTCATTGTATTTGAAATGACTAAGCTTAGACCATTGAAAAGGGAAAACCAAGACATACAATAGGTATGAAAGGATGATGGGTGGATTTGGTAAAAGATAAGTGACATGAGGATTATTGGCTGGAATAATTATCATATGTTCTCCAAAGACTATGTCGCATAGGGATGATAAGGATATGAAGGTAATGACATGATATTAGTGTATGACCAAAGGATAGACATGTCAAGAGTTTTTCCAAAGCATGATTTATGTTTATATCCCAATCCTTATCAAGATCAAAGTAGGTGGGAAAATAGATGCCAATGATATGGATTAGATGGATAGATGGAAATGTCATAAGAAATGTCACGTGAAGGGTATGGGAGAGGAGACAATTTTCCCCCAAGTGTAATGGTCCACATAGATAATTTATCTTACACATGACACATGTTCCATGTTTTTGTCATGGTACTTATCCAAAGTTCCATATGAATTGCTTTCACTCTTGGAAGAAAATTTTCTCTTTAAGTTATTTTTTTGACTTTTTTTTGGGTCACCAAGATGCCTGTTTGCTAGGTTTCATCAAGGTGACAATTTTTGGATTTTTTTTTCAATTTTTTTGGTATTTTTGATATTTCTAGATGGCCTTGATATTGTAGCTAATCACTAAATGTAATAAATCTATTGATGGTGTTGATGTAGAGATTGGGGCCATGATATGCCAATAATGACCTTTATGAAGTATTTTCCTTGTCAGGATCATAATGCTTGCATACAATTGATTGATGTCATTGTGATCCTTTTTGATACAAAAGGTCCTTATGAAAATACGCACATCGCAATAGAGTGCCATGAGAGTCCTTACAATAAAGAGTTGCTTCCAAGATGTGATGGATTCGTGAGGTATATCTTTTGGAATAATGGATGATGATAGATGTGGAAATATTATTTGGATGTTTGGATGAATCACTTTTTATTTTCCAAACTTGGGATGTTGGATGGAAGAGTTTGGATTTTTCATTGAGATAGAATTTGAAACCAACACTTTTATATACCTTGCTTGATGACCATTTTGAAGGAGGTGGACATTTATTATATGTGGGAGTCCTCTTTTCTTGTGGCTCCATATTTTGATTGAATTTTGGATTTGGAATATTTTCTTTGGGATCCAGTTTAACTTCATTTGTCCACTTGGATTTTTATTTGATTCAATGCCCTTTGAAATTTAATTTTGAACTTTGGATTTGTAATACTTTTCTTTTTGTTGCTTCCACTTGGAAGGTTTATTCATGTTAGAATGATGGTTTATGGTGTGGATGGAAGGAGTGTTGGTAGAAACCTTATGGTAAGAACTATTCATGGCCCCCATTTTGATGTTTGTATCAAGTAAAGTCTCCCCGAATATTGAGGAGGTACCACTAACATCCTTATATTTTTTGATTGAAGAATAACCAAGACCTTGATGTCTAGAATTTTCCTAAAATTGTATTGGTTCTAGAATTCCTTGCTTAGGTAGGCCTAGTCCTTTTCCTTGATACTGCATGCTTTGATAGATTTTATTTGTGATGGGGTATTTGTTGTTCTGGAAACAAGATGTAATCCCATCATTGTTTATGTGTACATTGTTAAGTTTGGAATCTTCTACTCTACAAGAAAGTGTACTCTGAAAAAGATAGATGATCCTAGTTGATAAGATGATGTAGCTTCATTGACATGTTGGACATATTTTTGATTGATATCTTTGGTTTGATTTTGTGAGACATTAGATTCTGACAATTCTTCAAAAGATATTGGTGCTTCTAAGTTTATGTAGAAACCTTCCTTATGGTCATTATCATAGATTCTAGTGAATTTAGCTATAGCTTGATCACTTGAAAATATTTTTAGAGTAGGAGACTCTTGTTCTATAGGAATATCATCTATGTGTCCAAAGGAGGAAAGTGTCTCATTTTTGGAAATGGTAGTGTTCAAATTTTGGGTAGGATCAACCTCAAATGTTTTATCATGAATGGAATAAAGGTTGATGATCAGATTGGTTTGGATTTCTTGATTAATGGTAGTGTCTTGGTAAAAGATGGGCTTATCTTGGATGACATGATTGGGAATGGGATCTTGATCAAGGATAGGTTTATTTTGGATGCCACAATTATCTAGGAATTCTTGAATGTACTTAAGGATGAGGTCATAGGATGGACTACATCAATCTTGACATGAAGGTGAAGTTATGATGCCATGATTTGGACTTTCTTTTTGACATGTATCCGAAGGTGTAGGCAACATGATGTGATTTTGAAGACCATGACCAAATCTTTTTTCATGACTAAATGTAGCTTGGGATGAAGTGAATAGGAATGGATTATTGGATAAAGGAATGCAAGAGGATGTGGAAACTTGGAATGGAAGTGAATGGAAGACTATAATAGGATGTGGAGGCTTGGAAAGGATTAGTGGAAGGTTGGTTTCCCTTATCAAGGTTAGGATAAGGGTGATAAGTGGATTTTTTTGTGGATTAATGGAATGGATTGTGCTAAGGAAATATTGATAGTGAGGGTAGATGGATGGAGGACTAGGGTTTATGAGTTTTTGGTAAGAGGGATAGATGGGTGGTTGACTATGGGTTGTGGGTGATTGTGATAAAGAATTAATCTAGTGTCTCTTGAATTCTATGGCTTGTTGGGCTTGACCATTGTCGATTAATTGGTATTCAACTTGATTATGAAGAATATAAAGGTGAATGGAAGACATGGTGGTGGATGGTATGAATCCTAAGAGATGCAAAATGCAATGGAAGGTATGCGCCTATGCTATGTTTTTTTTTTTTTTTGGTATTTTTGGTATTTTGAGGATAAAAGATGATGAATGTATTGAACAAGACTAAAAGTATTTTTTCTCCATGAAGTGACGCTGACTTCACTAGAGAAACATTGAATCTCCAAACAGTGATGCCTTTGTGTATAGCAACGCTGGGTTGGGGTAAAAGGTACACTTTGAAGTTTATTTTAACATGTGCTTTTTGTATTTGATCACCTTGAACTTTTAACCTATTTTGTGGCTCTATTTTCTATAGATTGACCAACTTTTGTAAGTTGAGGTGATCAAGAAGGGAAGGAGGAAACAATGAGAATAATTCCTATCACACTATCTCATGATTGTAACAAGTGTTTTTAAACACTTTGGGGGCATTTATAATCCCATCTTTAGGATGTTGTTATCTTCAGTTTTAGGACTCAAATAAATTTTGTTTGGGTTTTAAAAAGAACATTAGGAATTTACTAGATTTGGTTTTGGGTTTTAATAATTGAACAAACAACTCCAAAATTTCATCTTGGTGCTATAAAAAGAACTCATTACTACTTTTGAAGTTGAAAATGAACATGTGCTTATCTTGTTTTGTAATCCTTTTTACAAGCTAATACCATTGAAATGTGTATGCAGTTCTCTCATGCATCTTGAGAATCAAAATCATTTTAGTGATATTAGGTTGTATAAAATATTTCCTCCACATTTCAAATTTGGGCTCTTAAAATTGAATAAATATTGCTTGTGTGAGAAAAGGCATCGTGTGTGTTCTCTCCTTGTTCATGCAAACAAGGATTGATCGAACTACGAATGTACTTACTTTCATCTTTAGAGGGCTTTCCTTGTTGGGAAAAGTACTCACCCCAAGGGAACAATCCAAGTGGTGACAAGCATAAGCCAAGCTCTTCGAAACCACTATATAAATTTGTGGTTGCGATGAAAATTGTAAACAATGGGGAGTGGTGCATGATAACTCTACCCCAATATCTTTATGATGTGTAAAGCCATTTTTCTAAGGGTTGGGAGATCTCTCACAAGGATTTTATCATTGTACCCCATAAATTGGATGCCATTACTATCAACCTTTATTTAGAATCCAAAATCCCAATATTTTTTGGCATCAGGAGGTCGGACCTCCAGATTCGTCCCACAAACTTTTGATTATTTGTAGAGATGAAAAGTTCGTCATGGGAGATTCATGAGAACTGAAGCTTAGATGACCCATAGAAGTGAGTGTTGTGGAGGGGAGCCAATTTGGTCAAGCTTCTAGTCATCCACTCTAAATAAGCTGAGCTAGATTTATCCAAGTGGGAATTCAATAAATATTTTCTTTTCCATCCTAGGATTGTGAAATTTTGAGTTAGTTAAACACATTTTTTGGATCCAAAATCTAGAAAACAAACATTCAACAATGGTTATCAAATTTAAAACCCTTTAGTAGAAGAAAATACCTTTCAAGGAATCCACGTACTATTGCTTGTCCCTTGGGATTTCATCCTTAGAAGCTTCTAATTATTTGGGTTTATATCTCAATTTTCTCTCTAAAGTCAACATTAGGGAACTATTGCCTTGTTTCTCATGAGTTCCACATTATGGACTTTGTGGGATGAAAGGAAATTGAGACATTATACATTTAGTTCAAAAGCTAAGCAAGAAAGTGTTTGTGGTAAAAAGAACTCATTGAGCAAAGATAAAAGACAAATTGAACCTCACATGTGTTTTCTCAAATGATTTCTCGCAAGATCAAAGTTCGAAAACCAACGTCCATCAATCAAAACAAACATCTTAGTCCAATAAATCTCAAGAAACGTGAATCTATTCTTTATGCAGTTAGAGAAAGATTGCTCTATAAATTGTACAAATTTTCATCAAAGGATAACCCAAACTTGTACTCATTCTATTATTTTCAAAATCTAAGTCTTTTTCAACATTTTGAGTATCTCACTTTGTAGGGTTAGCAAGTTCTTGGAAGTATAGCATGTTCTTCAATACCTAGGTCTTGTAAACAAAATTCTCTCTAGGATCACTTAGGATCAAAATCAACACTCTCATCCATCCCCCAAACATCAATCAAAAAATCCATTTCACAAAAAACTCTTAGAAATCTTTGAAAAATATTTCATACTAGACTTTTGGAAAATAAAATCAAAATAATCTTGTTTAACTAAGTGTGTATGGATGCATCCTTCTTCATACACTTAGTTAAATTATCACGTTGTGGAAAATTTTATTTCAAGACAACTTCTAACCTCTTGGAGTTTATGTGTTCATTATCAAAGGGTATGTGTAGGATCATGATGGGCCAAAAAGTGGCAATATGATGGGTATGTGTAGGGTATGTGGCTGACAACTTTTTTTTACCCAAAATTGATGAGAAAAAAAGGGTTTTTAAAGGATATTCTCAGCTTTCCACCAATATAAATTATGCTTTATTTTGAATTTAATAAATAATTATTATTCATTTTTTATTTGAATTACGACTAAAGTCTTGATTAATAGGCTAATTGAAAAACATCTATAACTTTCAAACGATATCACATTTTTTGAATCCAAAACATGTGTCACATTCTATGCTTCACATACTACAAGATTAAAAAAATAAAATTGAATTTCATGAAGTTTTGACCAAGTTAAGGTGGTCAAAAATACAAGTTTTTCTATTTTTTAAAAGTTGTAATAAAAATTTCATAATTAATTATTTACTTGGAAAAAAATTACAAAAAATATGCATCACATCCGGACATGAGTCCTCTACTTGTATCTAAAATCTTATAAAAAAATATTATCATTTTATTGTGGTTAGGGTTTTGAGATAGACACCTACTTATTTTTTCCTTGAAATTTAAAAGTACCACTACATTGAAATTTCAAATTGTCACCAAATGGGTTTTTTAGGTAAACCTAGTAATTTAGAAACTACATTCAATTTTCTACAAATTTTATTGTTACATATTTTTGAAATAATATAGATAACTTCTTCTAATTTTTATGTGAAGTTTCCTAACTCTGATTTTTTTGAATTTTTTGCCACTTAAGGGCCTGTTTTTTCCATGATGATCCTGCACATACCTCAAATACAAATCAAATCAAAAATCAAATCAAAATCAAAATCAAATCCAAATCAAATCCAAAAGTCCTAAAGTATAGTTTATCCCTCCAAGGTTTCCTTAAGAGTTCAATCATTCACATGCATCACTCATCTTTCATCATCTCATCACCACTCTTTAATCATTAACATCTTAGAATTTCTTTTTTGTACCTAAAAATTAGACCAATCTAAGGGGTTGAAGGTTCATCTCCTAGATTCTTGAAAAATTTATCCTTATTTTATGGTCCAAACTAGATCTCAACACAAGAAGAACATGGAAACAAATAAAGAAACATCCACTTCAAGTGAATTGAGTCAAATTGCACCTGAAATCAACCCCATTGGATATAACAATCCCCCACTCAGCCTTCCTCAACTTCCACAAGATATTCAAGAGGGAGGTTTCCAAGTGGAGGATATCACCAATAATGTCCTAGGAATGACTCAAGATGAAATCATAGAGATGGTCCAAAACCCTAAAAATCACAAAATTGTTAACACAATGATGATGCTTAATCCTTCACAATACATGTTAGAACTAGGAAAGGAAGGGGCTAAAATCCCTTCTTATTATGATGTAAGCACTATTGTGGAGAAACCTCTTGGGATTATGCCACCGGTCTCATTTACATCTTCCTTCCAAAGTATCATTCAACCCATCCCATGACCAATTTCATCTCATGCTCCAAGTCAACCCATAGTTACCAAGGGGAGTTCATTACTTCATGCTCTTCAAACATATCCCCTTGTAAATAGCCAATACTTGAATGCAAACACCATATTGGGTCAATCCATCCCACAAGATCCAAAGCACCCATAGGTTTCACTTGTCTTTCATGACACCAAGGATCCATCTGCCTTCTCCACAACACTGGCATATTCCCTTAACACACAAGTCTCTCTCCCTGTGAATTTATAAGGACAAGGAGGACTATTTGGACAAGGGGGAATCTTTGATCCCTCATCATCACTTTCTCAAGGAAACAAAACACCCATCTTCCCACCATTTCCCCCTCTACCATTAACATCCACACAAATTCTCAGTTTAGGGCAACCCCCTTTACCAATCCTCAATCAAAAAAATCAAATCAACATATTGAATGCTCTGATCATGCCACCGATATCACAACAATAGGTGGCACCAATCCAAACAACACAATTAATCACGACATCATCTACAACACCCCAAATACCTTAAAAAATGGTCTCTCAAGGACTTATCATGTCAACCACACCATCCACCACACAACCACCTATCATCAATCCACCAACACCTCAATTGTAACCTCAAAAAATTGTCATCACAATATCTCATACCATTCCAAATCCTCCACCTCCACCACCAACACCAAACATGGAAAACTAATATAGCATCACACTACAAGTTGTGCAACAAGCTTATCATAAGGCACTTCAACAATTTCAAAATCAACAAGCTACACAAGTTGCATAGCTAGCCACCCAACAAGTGGAAACACAACAAGTAGCACAACAGGCTTCCAAAGCCCAACCTTTATTACAACAACAACAAGCTGCCCAAGGTTCTGAATCTACGCAAGCAACACAAGCAGCACAAGCTGCACAAGCCACACAAGCTGCATAGGTTGCCCAGGCTGCACAAGCTTAAGCTCAAGCACAAGCCTAATATCAAGTGCAACAAGCTCATGCACAAGCATAATCTCAAGCAAAACAACAAGCAAGTCAACAACAAGCATATCAACAAGCTTTGTAACAATACCAAGCACAAAAAAAATTGGCCCAACAACAAGCTTTATTGGCACAACAACAACAAGACCAACAACAAGCACTATTGGCACAACAAAAATTCCAAGCCTACCAACAAGAATTGATCGCACAACAAAGTTGCAACAACATCCCACAAACATGAAAAACACCCCAGCTACCACTCAAACAATCAAACCACCTCAAAACACGTTCATCCCACCACACGATCAACAAAATGATGTGACTTCAAAACTAAAGTTTCTCTCATAACAAGTGCTAGATCTCTAATCTAGGAAAACAATGAAAACACTAGGAAATTTGTGCCCCTATCCATTTGATAAAAGCATTGTGATGGTACCATTCCCAAGAGGATTTGAAATCCCTAAATTTTACAAGTATTGTGGGATTGGTAATCCTAAAGATCACATTAGGGAATTCCAGGTACATTGTATGGAAGTTGCATATGATCACACTTATCTAATGTGGCTATTCCATTAGAGTTTGCCTAGACCAACAATAGACTGGTTCTCTCACCTTCCTCCTAGAATCAAAAAGTTCCAAAAAATTGTGGACGCATTCATACAAAACTACTCATTCAACATAGGCATGGACATAAGTCTAGAAGAACTATCTACTCTCAAACAAGCTAAGGGGGAAACATTCACATCCATCTTACAACGATGGTGATCCAAGGCCAACAAGAGCAAGTGGACCATTCCAGAAGAACAAAAAATCTACACTATCATCGCCAATCTCGATTTTTTTTTCCCTTCCATCTAAAAATGCAATGCATCACCACATATGACATGTTGAACCCCAAAGTGCTCAATTACAAAGAGTCCTTATTGTGCAAGGGGGGACACCCACACATCAAGAATATCAAGATAACCTCCCATCTACCAGTTACAACAAAAAACCTCACACATTGGAAAAGAACAAGAATGTCACTAACGATGGTGTCATTGATTCCAAAGTTGTCATCAATGCCCCAAGAAAAAACACACAAACATATCAACAACCGCAAACCAATAATTGAAATAACACACAAGCCAACATTTTATCACAACCACCTAATAATAAAGTAGTTACTAATTTGAATAATCAAGGAGGACCACCCCCACGGAACAAGTATCCCCCCAAATGAAAATACACACCCCTAGGGGAATCAATCGACTCTATCATGAAAAAACTAGTACAAGAGAATCTCATTAAAATCCTCATTTATGATAATTATCAAGAGCCCCAAGTGAAACCATCATGGTATAATGAAAATCACCTTTTTGATTTTTATAAAATCAAGGTACACACGATGGCCAATTGGATGAGACTAAAAAACTTGATCCAAGACCTTATTAATGACAAAACAATAAATGTTGAACAACCTAAATGAAATCAAGACCTTAAGATATACACGAATTCGATGCAAGATCACAATAAAGGGAACAATGGAAAGAAAAAGTATGGCAATGTAAACCATGTTTACGATCATGTTGTGCCATCATGGCAATGTATCATGTCTACCTTCCATCAATGTGTCAAGTTTCCCTATCAAAATAAAGAGGTCACAATCCATTATGATCCCGAACCATTTTATTATTGCAAGAACCTGGAAGCCAAGTATTACAAAATCACTCAAGTCCCAAAGCATGACAAGGGCCCTACAACTCCATATGTAAACCCATCCACCATAGCCTCCACTTCTAAGAAAAAGACACCTGCCATTCCAAACATCTCTAATATCAAATTCATTATCTAAGACAATGGGTGTGGGGATTACATAATGAAAAAGAGTGCCTTTGTAGTATGAGAGTTACATCAATATCCTAGGTCTCACGAGTAGCCCCAACCAATTGAAATTTCATCCCAAACCTTTGAAGGAGACCCCTCCAAAATTAGATGTTGGGGGGACCTAAGTTGAGAAGTGGTGGATGAAAAGGACATATCAAGTTTGTTGTACCAAGATGAAGGGATTGTGCCTGATCTTCCCATGGATGATAATAGCAAAGGACTATAGATAATGATTAGTATGGGATACAACAAAAATAAGAAAGTTGAGAAAAATGGCGATGGTCTTCTAATACCTATCATTCCTAAGAAGCATATAATAAATCATGGCCTTGGATGTACTCCTCTAAAAATAACCATACTTGGAAAAATTTCTTCCGTTAGAAAATTCAAAGCTCCCCCTCAGTTACCAATATCCATAGGTTTTCCCTTAGAGAACTATACCTTTGACATAACCGATGTGTGTGACGAGGACCCCATAACTGACTTACCCACACTATTTGAATATTCCTCCCTTCTCATGATTATTACCCTATCTTTTGAGTCGAACAACCAAACCAATGAACTAAAACTTGTTTACCCCCAACTCATCAATTACGACCAACGAGGACCACTGATTTTGGACATATTCAAAAATTATGAGGCTCTCTCAGAATTCATGGGATTGAGGAATACTATCCCATATGGAGATCAAAAATTTTGGTTTGATATTAAGCTTGACAAACATGCATATTATGGGGAAATGATTGAATCCCTCAGTTGAAAAAGTGAAAATTTAAGAATAATATCTAGGTCCTTGAGTGAAAACCACACTATGGAACTCTCTGACCCAAAAATAGTAAAAACAAAGGATGCATCCAATGGTGAAAACCTCTCTTAGGTGCTAGAGGATGAGGGATTCAATCTTCCCCTTAGTGCTATTCATTAGGATAAATCAACAGTCTTAGGAGAAAATTGCAATCTGGTCAACTTGGGAATAGAAGAAAAACAACACATAACCTTTTATGCAAAATCCCTTTTGACAGAAGAACAAGAACTCCTAGCTGCATTCCTAAGGGAAAGAAAGGTAAATTTTTCATGGACCTATGCCAACATGCCTGGTCTTGATCCACAAGTTGTGGTTCACCATCTAGCTGTCTATCTAGAAGCAAAACTAGTAAGACAAAATTTAAGAAAGATGCATCCCCAAATAGCATTATTGGTCAAGATGGAACTACAAAATCTCCTTAATGCTAGTTTCATATGACCAATTGATTATCTAGAGTGGGTTTCAAATCTTGTACCTATTTCAAATCCCACTAGGGGCATCTACATCTACACTGATTTTAGAGATTTGAACAAAGCATGTCCCAAGGATGATTTTCCTCTCCCAAACATAGACATGATTGTGGATATGACGGCAAGGCATGAAATTCTATCACTAATGGAAAGATTCTTAGGGTACAATCAGATCATGATAGCTAAAGATGACCAACACAAGATAATTTTCACTTGTCCATGGGGGACATACTACTAGAATATGATGCCATTTGGGTTGAAAAATGTAGGAGCTATCTATCAGAGAGCTATGACACTAATCTTCCATGATATGATTCACAAAACTGTGGAAGACTATGTGGATGACATACAAGCTAAATCAAAGAAACATTGGGATCACATAGTAGCACTAAGATCCATCTTTGATAGGTTAGAAGAATACAAGGTTAGAATCAATCCAAAAAAGTGTCTTCATGGTACAATCAGGAAAGTTACAAGGATACATTATATCTATGAGAGGAATTGAGATAGACCCCACCAAATTCAAAGAAATCCTCGAAATGGAGGCACCAAGGACATTGAAATAGTTAAGGGGTTTGTAGGGAAGACTCCAATCCATCTGTCAGTTCATCACACAACTAGTAGAAAAGGCTATCCCATATTCTCATCTAATCCACAAGGGGGTAGCATACAAATGGAAGGAAAAATGTGGCTAGGCTTTCAATAAGATAAAGGAGTACTTGCTCACACCACTAGTTCTCATGCCACCAATTCCAGGCAAGCCCTTGATCCTATATATATGGCAACAACAGCAACCCTAGATGCTCTCTTAGCACAACATGATGAAAATGGGGAGAGAGCTATTTACTACATTAGTAGAACCATGGTGGGACATGAGCTGAATTACACATCCATTGAAAAGGCTTGTTTAGCAGTCATGTTCACCACACAAAAATTAAGAGATTGTATGCTATCACACAAAATAAAACTCATTGCCAAGATAGATCCTCTCGAGTATCTTCTTTTTGAAGTAATGCTCACAGGGAAAACAACTAAATGGGTTATGATCCTAATAGAACATGACATTGAGTATATAGAATGGAAGGCCATTAAAGGACAAGTAATTGTAGATCAACTTCTAGAAGCACCGATATATTTAGAGAAACCACTTGTATCAGAGTTCCCTAACGAGTCCATCTTTAACATAAGCATAGAAAATAATTGGAAAATGTATTTTTATGGATCCTACACATAGCATGGGTAAGGGGTTGGAATCTTCTTCATTGCACCACAAGGAGATTACATACCTAAGTCATATAAGCTCTCTTTTCCTTGCACAAACAACATTGTAGAATATGAGGCTCTTGTCATAAGGCTTATAATTGTAGTATAGTGGTAGATCATGGCACTCAAAGTCTATGGAGATTCATAGCTTATCATCAACTGGGTCAATGATGAATACCAAATGAAGGATGAAAAATTAACCCCATACAAGAAACTGGTAGAAATCCTGAAAGAATTCTTCATTCACATCACATTTGAGAAAATACCAAGAGAAAATAACATAGTAGTAGATGCTATGGCAACAATTGGATTGCTACTAGATATCCCATGCAACATCTCTAAGTAAGAATTCCTTGTAGAGTAGCTTCTCATACCAGCATCTGAGGTACCATATTCTAAATTCATGTGTGAAATCGTTGGTCCCGGTGATCCCTGGTATCATGATATATACACCTACTTGAGAATAAGAGTCCTCACTGATATAACCCTGAACCTTAAAATAAAATTAGTCAAGAATTCATCCCACTTTGTAATCTTAGGAGACACCATATACTATATGAGTATTAAAGAAACCCTTTTACGATTCCTAAACATTGAGGAAGCTTTGACTACTTCAACTGAGGTACACAATGGAATTTGTGGGTCACATTCAAGTGGTATGACCTTCGCTAAGAAAATACTAAGGACTAGGTACTATTGGCCTACGATGGAGAGGGAATCTCACAACTATGTCTAAAGATGTTTGTAGTGTCAACAACATGGGTATCTCATCCATGCACTAGCTCAGGAGCTCCACCCAATCATTAAACCTTGGCCCTTTTCACAATGGGGGATCAATCTTGTTGGAAAAATCACACCCACCTCATCTAGTGGACATAAGTTCATCTTCATTTCCACTAAGTATTTCATGAAGTGGGTAGAGGCCATCCCCATGACCTATATTATAGGAAATCAGATTTCCAAGTTCATCCTATACTACCTAATTTTCCACTATGGTGTCCCTCAATCCATTATCTTAGATAACGAGACACCTTTCAAAAAATAGGATGTTTGTGACCTATGCTAAAAGTTCAATATCCAAAATAACTTTTCCACTTCATACTACCCCCAAGGAAATGGCTAAGATGAAGCTACAAATAAAACCATCTTGAAAATCCTAAAGAAGAAAGTCGATGAAGCTGGTCGTTACTGGCACTTATAGCTAAATCCCCCCTTATGGGCCTACCAAACAAGTATCCACACACCAACAGGTGCAACCCTTTTCTCCTTGGTCTCTGGATTAGAATCCATCCTTCTTATTGAGATTGAGCTCCCATCCTTGAGGATATCACTGCAGAACCTCATTATAGATGAAGAATATCGAGTATCACGATTGAACAAGATGGAGCTATTGGATGAATGAGACATGGATGCCTTGTACCATCTGCAAGTCTATCAAAACCATCTCAAGAGAAGCTAAAATAAGAAGATCAGGAGTCAAACCTTTCAAGTTGGAGAGCTCGTATTGAAGGAGAATCAGAAAAATGTACCAAATCCAGATAGCAAGGGAAAGTTTGAACCCAATTGGTTGGGACCCTTCATCATCAAAATGAGCTACAAATGAGGGGCATATCAACTATCTACACCTGATGGTGAATCTCTATAGAAGCCTGTGAATAGCTTCCATCTCAAAAAAAACTATGCCTAAACTTTCTAAAGGTGTAAATCCAAAAATTCAAAAAAAAGGAAAAAAAATATAAATCCAAAAAAATTAGAAAAAGGATTGAAAATAGTAAAGAAAAAAATCACCCTCTAGTGAAAACCACTTCGGTGGTGCTTTGGGCAAGTTACTTGGTGGAAACCTAGCAAACAGGCGCCTTGTGTAAATAATCACTTTCCATCCACCATGATCTATGGGGCTTGTTCTACATCATACATCTGTCATGCTTCCATATCTACATCATCCATCTGCATCTACATCATAGCTTGATCTTGTGTTTGTATCATGATCCCTCCTAGTACTACTTGGCCCATTCCCAAGGTTAGTTTGTCCTACCTATATCAGGGTAGTCTATCACATCATGTTGGGAGAATGTTCTTATACCTACATTACATTGGATTTGTGTATATTCTTGAATTCTTCCTTAAAATCAAAAAATACAAAAATATTCATAAAATCAAAAATCAAAAAACATCCAAAACATATCAAAATCCAAAAACAAGTCAAAAAGTAAGAAAAAGTAAAAAATAGAGTCATCTTGTTGAACTACAGGTCTCTAAGCTCTGAATGTAGGAAAGGTTGATCTTTGATCATCCCTCGAGAAACTTAGGTTAGTCCTTTAGGAATCTGTCATAATAAACTGGCAACCCATTTGATCATATCTCATCAATAAAGGAGTTTGTGTTAGTTGAACTACATGATCTTTGCATGTATAACATAGGCAAGGATAATATTTGATCATCCCCCAAGGCCCCTAGGATAAGTCTTTAGGTTAGGTTCTTGGTCAAAATCTTAGAAAACACCAAAACATTGGAAAATTTGAAAATCAAAACATTTGTAAAACATCTCAAAAATACCAAAAAACAACCTCAAAACATTTCAAAACTTCAAAAAATCCAGATATTTGAGAAAAATCCATCCATCCCACTTCACATTCACCCACAATAAACATTTGTTCATAATAAACAATCATCACCCCCAACATTTGGTATGACAATCAAAATCAAGTATAGAAAACTGAAGGTGGAAACTTCAATGTCAAAGTCTCAAGTCTAGGTTAGTAGGTAAAAAAGTTGGTCAACTCTTCGTATTAATAGCTCATCATCCAATCAATCTCAAAATCATTTGATAACATCATGTCCTAGGATGCATCCTTCCTATAATGGACATCAACATCAGGCATCACCGTAGTTTAGTCTTGGTTAGAGGTATGAAGAACATCAGCTTGCTAATTTTCTTGATCTTTGTCTTTTGACTTATCTTATTGTGCTCATTCCAATCACCTCTCGATGATGTCCAAACAAAGGGATTTAGAGAGAAAGGAATAGGGAAACTATTATTATCTTTTGTTTGTTGTGCTTGTTGGATACTCTTGTAATATAACCTTGGTCATGCTTACTTTGTTTGGTCTATAGGGAGGATTTTTTAGGTGTCTTGTTGACCACATAGGAAAGTTTTTTATTCTATTTTTTGGTCTGAGATATTTGAAATATCTGAACTATATTTTAAATAAGGTTTCGTATGCCAAGTATGGACAAGGATACTTCTATCTAATTTTTGAGTCAAAGTCCATCACACTAGGTACAATGCCATACTAGTTCTTTATACCTTGATGCATCATGCCTATGTGTGTTATCAAACATAAGGTAAGTAAGCCCTTTTAAAATCCCAATTCCTGATAAACAATACATCATCGTCATTCATCATGATCTCTAATAAAGTCTCGTGGATCATGGAATTTTTTGATCCTCTTGTCATCATATCATTCCTTCTTTCTTCTCTTCACGCTAACATGGTATTGTTAAGCAGGTGCAAGACAACTGAGAGGTGGGAGTGAATTAGTTGTCACACAAATTCAAACTTAAAACTTTATCACTTATCAAATCTTCAACCACACAACTGTGTTATTAAATATGAGCATAAAACACAGATAATAGAAAGTAAATCAACACAATGAACACTAAATTTTTACATGGAAAACCTAATAAAGGAAAAACCACAATGAGGGTTAACTCATTATATAAAGATTATAAACTAAATAAAAAGGCTCAATGTCAAGGGCTCATTGCCCAAAAGAGGACTCACTGTCCAAATACAAAGGCTCACTTCCTACAAAGGACTCACTGTCCAACAGGGAGTCTCACTTCCTATAGATAGAAAATAGAACAAAAGATCCACCACAACAATTAAAGCACATTCACATAATTACAAAAACCTTCAATTCACTACCTTCAGCACACTAAAAATATGCTATCACAGCTCACTCACACACACTTCTGCTCTTATGATTAGTGGCACACTTTCGTCACTTTATATCACACTGTCATGTAATTCTTCACAACTTGCCTTGCTTTTATACCATTCTCAACCTTAGAAACATTTACTAAGGTTGGCCACAATACATCATTTCATAAATTCAAATTAGGTTGGAAAATCTAAATTCCCATGGTGGAAAGGAATAAGAGTGGACCAATAAAATTATTTTCTTGAACCATCTACACATTTCCTTAATTGAATTTTATTCTACGAATGAAGTGCAAACACCAGGTCGTCCAAACCTAATGAAAACACAAATTATCAATGATGAACATGCTTCCAACAAGAAGATGACATGTGGATGACCCAACACACTTCATTATGCATAGGAATACATCTCAGAATCTTCCAGATACATCCACAACAAAAATTATAGACTTCAAACACTGAACTCCTTTCACTAGCCAATTCGGGTTGTGTAGACACACACAAAAATGCTAAAACATGATTTTTGGATCATCTAACTCCAAACCTCTTCACCAGATCATAGGAAAGACCTTCAGAAGACATATCCCAAATCTGCACAATTTGAAACAAAGCAACGAAGAAGTGCAAAGAAAACATATTTCTCCAAGTCCATAGAACATTGAATCTGTTGGTTAAACACATATACTAGTGGACACAACTTTCACATACCATCTCAGCAGAAAATAAAACTTAGATTGTATCATCATCAGATCATCATCAACATTCCATCAGATCCACACAAGCATAGCATCAACACAGGAGAAATGCAAAGCATGTACTGGAGCACATATTGAACACACTCAATACTCTGACTTCTCTTCTTAATTAATTTTCTCAAAAGCACTTGGAAACTCATCACACCAACATATTTGCAACACAATAAAGGTAGCTCCATGTACTCACAACATCTCAACCATACATGTACAATTTTCAACATACTAAAGAGTGTTGACATCAATGACAACATTAATGACAACACCACCAGACAAGCTCATACTTGCAACAATCTCCCCCTTTGTCATTGATGGCGACACATAGCCTTTTATCCCCCTTTGAAAACAATGGAAAAGAACAACTTTGATTACTCCCCCTTAGGATTACACCCATACTGCAATAGGTACCATGAATATTAATCAAAACATCCCCAATGCATCCATCTTGGATCCACAAACCATTAGCATGCTACAAATCATTCATCTCATATATAATAGGAAACATCAATCATTTCACATGCATTGAATTTTCATCATTTGCATTATAATATAGATTGGTTATTCTAAGCATCTCATGAACCATACATTTTCAGCCATTGAATAGTCATATAGACATCATCATATAAAAGACACTGAAAAGAAAAAGAGCATGTCATAACATCCCATATATCTCATAATAATAATATATAACATCATCCATTTTTGCGTAACCTAGATCTATTACTCTAAGCATCTTAGAATCATTTGCATATCATAAATATTTGCATCCATCCATACTCCATATATCATCATCATAAGAGTACATAGAGAATACAAAAAAGGAAATGTATCCATGAATATAAGCACGATCATGCATCACAAAAACTAAAAAACCATGCATATAGAATCATATTTCATACACATAGAATATCAAATATGAAAGCATAAATAAAGTAGACACAACGCATAATAAATTGATCATATCATATATATCACTATCATTGTACAAATTTGAATCATGTGTATGTATATCAATCAATGTACAATGCCCACAGGGCTATAAAAAATGAAGCCTGTGAGTCTAAAAATGAATCGAATGTTGTGATTAAAAAACTATGTAGTAGCTAGCCTTGATGGCTACTCCCCTCACCCGAATGCCTATCTAGCTAGTCCTCTACCTGTCTCAGCCCTATCTACTGAGAATAATCTAACACTCGAGTAGCCGAAGGTACAACCTATCGATAATGAAACCTGCAATACTTTGCCTCTCTGATGACATCATGGTACATCCACACAGGTACTATCCTCCCCTAGGATGAAACAACCATACTCTCTAACTGTTGCCTCCAGCCAACCTCCTAGGCTAGCTATAGCTCTATTGCCTACCTCTGTTGGTGCTCATGATTTCTCTCTATGGTGAGGGCTTGGACC
Source organism: Sequoia sempervirens (assembly GCA_007258455.2). Taxonomy (NCBI): domain Eukaryota; kingdom Viridiplantae; phylum Streptophyta; class Pinopsida; order Cupressales; family Cupressaceae; genus Sequoia; species Sequoia sempervirens. The sequence continues at coordinate 523,739,476 of VDFB02047230.1, read as the reverse complement.
TATTGTCTAGCCTAGTCCCTCTCTATTGTGACCATCTATAGCTATGCTTGTAGCCCCTGAACTTGCCCCTATAGTTGTTGTATCTAGGCATCTCGTGGGTCTGGCTATAGTGGTTGGGGTGGCTAGTCATCCCTCTACTGATCCCTCTGATCCCTCTGATCTCTCTGATCTGGCTACTGCTCTAGCTATCATGGATGTGTCCCACCTCCTCCACGTGCTCCAAGAACTTTTCCTTCTTGTCCTATCCTAGCCATCCTGCCTCAAGGTCTCATATGTGGAATCACTACCCCTAGAACTATTAGCCAAGGTGGGGGTCTAAACCAATCATCATAAGCATGTGTAGTGCCTAGATCTATCTTCCCCTAATTATAGGCTCATTGCCTAGCCACCAACTACTAGAAGGAGTCAATTGTGTTGGACCTTAAAATCGTCCATCCCCATGTGGTCTCTTTGGATGTCTAGGAAAAGATGGCCACTATTGATCATTGGGCCAATCCTAAACATCTCCAAACTATCAAGCCACTATGTCCGGAAAGTAGCGCTCTATCATTGTGTGCTCATGGCCCATCATCAATGGATCCTTCCAAGCATAGAATAACTATTGCACGCCAACATACCAGGCAAGCATTTATAACTAGGGCCTCTAGGTGAACACTATCATCTCATCTATGACTCTATGCTAGTGGGGTATACTTAGCCATCCTATGTGCCTAAAAGTAATTCCACCCCTATATCTCCAAACCAATGGGTCATTAGGCTCTACATTGACCACAGTAACCATCAGTTGAAGCACAACAATTTGCTCTAGACCTAGATGTGCAACAATGTCACACCAATACCAATCATTCAGCTATCACAGTAGGAAAACTCATGCAAATCATGGTTTAATGAGGCCAACATCACTGGTCCTCAAGAAAATAGTCTCCTCTCTTGAATCATCCTCTTTCAGGCTAGGCCCCATCTTAAGTTGAAGTATCTACCTCATCGAACTGGAGCCACTAGCTACATATGATGGCTGCAACCATCAACCAAAAGTCAACACCTGACCTCTGTAATACTCTAAATAGATCTAACCCTCAGAAAGTGTGATCTTCTCAACCTCCATGATGTCAAAGCATGCCTCACCATTGGCATCTACATCATAGATCACTCGATCGCCGTGAATTGACAACCACAAGATGTGCCAGATGTCCTCCAATGTAATAGTCACCTCACTAGTGGGAAGGTGAAAGGATGAGATCTCACTATGCCACCTCTCAGCTAGCATGGTCATCATCACTAGGTGGGTCCAGAAAATGGGTGCATAAGCGATGTACCATAGCCCAATCTCCCCCAAATTCTCCTATCGTAACTTGTGCAAACCACTCAATCTGCTTAGCACTAAGGGTCGATGCTCATGTGAAAGAACATGCTCTCTAATCTCCTACACTCATGATGCCACAACATCAAAATTCATAAAAAAATCTGACCCCGTTTGGAGTTTTTGACACAAGAACAACAAATGCGTCACTATTTGAAAAATCCAAATAGCTATGCTAGACCCTTTAAAAATGAAAACTAGGTCGTGCTGTCACTATTTGCACTAGCAGGCCCCTTTGACATAGAAACCCAAATCTTAAACTAGGCCGTAGTGTCACCAATCACAATGGCATTGCCATTTTGGGTTTGGAACCGTAAATCCAAATTGTGACATGGCATTGCAATTCACACAACTGGTGCTATTGGAGCCTTAACATCACTGAATTTGCACTTTTAGCCTTGCTATATAGCGATGTTGGAAACTTTGACTTTTTAAAAGATAATAAATGCACTTAAAAATAAAATTACATAGTTGGGTTAGGTTCACATACTATTGGTCCTACTCTTGGAGGTCTTTGGTAGACCCAAACTTGCTTGGAAATGTGTTGAGTAAGCACTCTTTTCACCATTATGTGGGAGGTTCAGAGCTTAAAAAGCTAGAATTCTCAAGGTGTGAATGCAAAAATGAATGGAAAGTGACCCCTCCAAGGCTATTTAAGCATGAAAATTAGGATTTTTTGCCCTAATTTAGCCACCAAACTAGGGTTTTGTGCCCCTGGAACCATTTTTTTCCAACCAAAGCTCATTTCAAATCTTTTTTTTTTTTTTCATGTTTTGGCATATTTTCAACATTTTGGAGCCTTTCTGGACCTGTCCAATAGCTTTCCATCCTTTTTTGAGAAATCACCCAAAAATCCAAATTCTCATCTGATCTCTTGAGGGGGCAGTATACTAGTGTAATTCTTCTCGCTGGGCAGTAGTGGGGCATTTGAAAAATCAAATTTTTTTTTTAATTTTGATCTCGGCAAGGTTATTCTTGCAACCAACGCAGTAGGTACATTGCTTCAAGGAGCCTGGGAAAAATGTAGAAGCTCAAATTATCCTTATTGATATCATGCACTCAATTTTGATTCACTAACACCAATTCTTCCTAAATCACTCCTTTACTAATCATTTAATTGAATAATCTTTAATTAATTAAATTCATTAAAATTCCTCCATATTCCTCTTTTAATCAAATAAATTAACTTTATGTAATTAAATCCTAATGTCTTGATTTAATTAAATAAATCAAATTTATTTAGTTAACCCCTAATGTTCCTCATTTAATTAAATAAATCAATTTTATTTAGTTAAATCCTAATGTTCTTCATTTAATTGAATAGATCAAATTTATTTAATTAAATTACTAATCTTCCACTATCTTCTCATTTGATTTAAATAAATCTAAATATCTAAATCAAATGCCATATCAACTAATTCCACCTAAGTTAATTAAGTCCTAATTAACTCCTAACTCTAATCCTCTAATCCTCTAGCTTTTGCAACTTGTAAATACAAATCGACTTATTTGAATTATTAATTCTTCTATTTTCATTCAAATGTGTCATATTCTTGGAATATTTCACCAATTTGAAATCTCCCTCCCAGAGGATTTTTTTCCTCCAACATGGCATTTCAGGCTCTTGCATGTCCTTCTTCTTGAGCCAAATTGGCATTAACTCTTCATACAACTCTTCTTCCACAAGCCATCTTTTGAATTTCAAATTCCACCTACATGCATTTAACATGCACATTGTTCAAAATGTGCTCCATCTCTTTTCATTACCATGTTGACAAGTGGCACAATGCCATTGGTTCAAGTTTACTCCCACATTCTTCCTATTTTACATTTCTCCATCCCTTTTTCCTATAAATAGAGGACTACTCTATTGATTTGGGATCCACAACTTCATGCAAGGTTGCTATCTATGGATTTGAGCAAGTGCATCCACATTTTCCATCCAAGTTTTAATATATTTCATCAATCTTAGCAAGGTTATCAACTTTTTGAATCAAGGAGCACACAATCATCACCGAGTTCATCAAGGAATTGGGAAAGGGCTTCTTTCCACATCAAAGAAGCAACAATTCCCCCATTGGATGCTGATTTGAGCATTTTTTAATAAAGATTTCAATAGCTTTTATTTGATATTCTATCTTGTTTTCTTGTTCATTGTGTTTGAATGAATTTCATGGGTAATGTTTGTTATAGACTTGTTTATTGACTAATGTTTGACTTTTTGATCATGTTGGAGCAAGTCTAGACCAAGCATTCACAAGTACAATTCTTTTTTCTGAGCAAGTATTTTTTCCATTAGTATGTCCTTTACTATTTATTGTTGTTCTTTGTTCAATTGTCTTTGTAGTTTGTGGTATTCTTCAATTCTTAATAGAAATAGATGTGCAATATTTTAGAATAGTTTTATGCAGATAGAATCCTTTAGCTTCGTATTCTTCATATGGTTCCAGTCACTTATGATTTCATACTTTTCCATGCCATTTTCCTATTTTCCTTTATCGATTTCATCTGCAATGTTGATTACTAGGCAGACATTGTTTTTAGCTTTTACAGAAGCTTCATCAATGTCACCCCATTAGGAACAATTTGTGCAGTATACAAATTTTCAATATTTGTAATTTGTGCTTTGTTTTCATTGAACGCTGCACTCCATGTTTCATATCCAATTAACAAGGTTTGTTCAATAAATCTGAAAGGCACATATAGCATAAGTTTTTCTTTGTAATAATTCTTAGGGTCAATGTGTGGATTATATCTTACATAGAATATGATCTATGGAGTTGCTCTTCTTTGTAGCTTTCTGGGGTTACCAAAGTAAAAAATAGTGTATTTAGCCAATGACAAATTTCCAAGAGCTTTTGACCATGTCATGTATTTTTCTATTACAGATGCACACATTATGTTTTCAGAATCATCTTGCTCTTTTGCCAATAGCTTAGGGACTTTTAACATCTACACTCTAATTTTTAATGGTGTAGTATTGATAAAAAGAGTTTTCCTTGAGTATTTATGCAATGGAAATGGGAGAATGATATGAACAACTTGATGACTAGACATTTTTTTATAGATAAGCAATGCATTGCCAATCTTCTATATAAATTTCACTTTTCCATCATAAGCAGTAGTGTATTCGCATCACAATTTATGAAATGATAGAGAAAATGTTCTATCTTATTTCATCATATATGAGCTATAGTAAGATGCAGTAGTGTATGTTTCTAAAATAAATTATGTATCTATATTTGCGTCAGGTGGTTCTCTTTTCAACATGAAAATTTTCTGTGACAATGTTGATCGAAGCATTGTAATGTAGTTATTTTCATCCATTCCCAATTCATGCAAAAAACTTTCAAATGAAAATTCCTTTGTGTAATTTTTATTTTCCAGTTGCTTAAAAAAAAAAATTCTTTCTCCTTGATTGTAGCATTAGGCACTAGAAGTGGTTCTAAGACTATTGTTTTGCTCATGGGAGGCAAGGGGAAACTAAATCTATTAGTCTAGGTTTTTTATTTTCCTTATGTTAGGGAATATTTATTTTCCCTACACACATTATTAAGCTTGCTCAAGTTATATTATAATGGTTAGGATGAGGACATGTGGCATAAATACATCATTCACATGTATCACTCACACCCACCTTTGGGTAGTTCAGTCTCACACCCTCTTTTGGACTCTTATTCCACCTCTCATAACCATTTCCTTTCTTTACCTGAGTAGGCATAACCATGTAATCTGACATTTACTAAGTAGGTAAAACCTCCCATCGATTAAGGGGAATGGGAGTTATTACTCCTCTTGGAATTATCTACCATTATTTTGTTATATAAACAACACTCACCCCACCACTTGGCTAGTATGATGGACTGATAGTTCAGTGCTAAGGGAGTGTTGAGTTTATCCATCTCTTTTCTTACTTTCCTTCAATCATTCTGATCTTGGATGGTTTCACAACCATATCTAACAAAATCTGCAACTTGATTTTTTGTATTTATTGCAAGTCTTTGTATGATGATGTATTTGCATTTTGGCATATTTGTATCAAGTAAAAATGAGTCACATGAAATATAGTTTTCCACAAAGCTTTCTATTTCAATATTTGAGGAACTTTCATACACACGTGCATCTTTTATCCATAGCAATAAATGAACATGATCATTTCCTTAGTTTTGGAATTTCATAACAAAATAATAGTCTATGAACTGGTTGAAGAGCTCATGGTTTTTTAGCATCATTTTTTGAAATGTGTTGACCATATGGTTTAAATAATGATTGGAAAGCACTATATTTTTTTAAATTTTGAAATCCAAGTCCCTATCTTCTATATTTTCATTACACTTTGATTGTTGTGGAATACATATTCAATGCAAAGCTTTGCACAATGGCTCCAAAAAATGCCTAACACTTGTTAATGTCACAAAAAATGTTGGAGGTACCAATTTTCTTATCATTGCAAATATATTCTTTTTAGTGTTTTCTAGATAATCAGGTGAGATCCAAATGCCTTTTATTTTTCTATAGCCCAATGGAGATCATAATATTTTTTCAAGTTTTGCTAGATTATGCACATCTTTTGCAAGCAATTTCTCACCTTTCAATTCAGTTTTTCATATGCAAATCCATACTAGCAAGGATACTTAGTGAATAATAATTTTAATAGCCTTAAAAAATATATTTGTTATGTGTATTGCAAAGTCATATAGTCTTTATGCATAAGCTCCCATATTACAATTTTTTGGTATGTTAAATTTTTAGTAATGTCAGTTGGACAAGCAAAACAATAGAAAAAAGTTGAGAAGTTCATCTCCTCTACATATATATGTCCTGGAAAATACCATGAAGTTTAAACCCTTCTGATGGCGCAATTTCAATGATTATTATGTCAAGGTATTTGATTGGTTGTGTTTCATTAAACCAATGTATAATTGATTTAGTTATTGGCTCCTCATCATCTTTATATGTGTCATCTTTCATAGTTAGTTTTGTTTCAAAATCTATTTTCATTTGTGTTGTATTCCTTTCCGACAACTCATGCCACTTTCTATTTATAGAGATGTTCTCTTTTTTATATAGTGATGTTTCAGATAGTGCAATTAAAGTATCCATGACTATGGTAGGTCTAACATTTCCTTGTGCATATGAATTATCATATTCTAGCTTCCAGTTCAATGTAATTTCTACTATTATGGTTTCATCTACTTTCCCAAACAATTCTAGTTGGACTTTATCAAAATCTATAGGAACATTGATAATTGTCCTGAGCAAGGCATATTGTGCTCATTTATATCCCAATTGCCCGATCTATGCAAAATCTATGTGAAAAGACACAAGCCTTTCTTCTAGAGTAGTCAAAGAATGAAAATCTATTCGTACATTCTATCTTATTCTTGTAGGTGTGGGAAAATTGTGCAGGAGCACATGTGGGCTAATGGGCAATCAACACCACCAAAAAGAAGTTTGTTTTATTTTCAAATTTTGGTTTGTTTCTCTTAGCGCCTAAACCTCTTATTTCACTTCTTTAGGATGACACTTTGAAAGAAGATATATGGTGTCTCATTTAATACATTTAGCCATTGTAAAGCCAATTTTTTTTTTGCCAACACCCAAATAATTAGATATGGACACTGATAATATCATCTATCAATGCTAAAGTTACAACTATGTTGGGGAAAAGGCTGATTGTTTATGCAATGTGAAAATAAGTCCATCTTAATCGATCCTTCAACAAGATCCTTTTCATATTCAAAGCAATAGAAAATAAACACAAAAAGTGAAAGGGTGTACTTAGCAGGTAAATGGATGATGGTAGTGATGAGAAAAAATGGGCACCAAGAAAAGAATAAGTGAACAAGAAGATTTGGAAAGGTCAATATCCTTGAGGAAAAGGCTGATGATATTGTGGTTGAAAATTGGAAATAAATGCTACTAGATGTAATTCATTTCTTTTGTCTAAAATCAAGAAAAAACAAGAATTTAGGGGGTTGTGGGTTCAAAAATAAGATAGTGAAACATCAATATCATTCCAAGGCATGGTTGTGAGAGGCAATCAACTTCACAAGGAAAGAGAGATGAGAAGTTGGTGCACGACACCATAGGCCTCCATGATGCATAAAGAAGCCTATTGTTATGCTTTGATGTTTGAGTCATGTTTTGTGTGTAATAAGGTCTATTTAGACCATTTCATATTTGATTTAATTTTAGGTTGCTAGGTGGGCTGTTGAGTTATTTTTGTAAATATTGCAAAAGTTGGGAAAAGTTGTCAAGGCAATTTTGCAATTTTGCATTTTGGGTCTAAATGAGAAGTTGAACGGTTAGAATTCAAAAGTTAGTTGGGAAATGGTGGGTTATGATTTAAAATTATTTAAAAACCATGTATGGTCAATGGAGGAGGTTGTTGATGAAAATTTGAAGTTTGAGCTCACCAATAAAAATTCTTTTTTCCTATGTCTTACATTGAAATTTTCTACTATAGAAGGTTGTATAGTTTGGTACGACCTGTAGGATATATTAAATGCATTGGAATTGATGAAATAGTGAATATTCTACCATTTTAAATTAGTTTTATTTTTTTCATTAATTTTGAAGGATTTTATAGCATTTTTATTTCAAACAACAAAGAAACCCTGGTTTTGAGGGTTCGATTGTGAAAAAATGAAGTTTTGACCCATTCCACTGATGCAAAGGTCCGATTATTGGTGGAATGGGAGTAGTTAGGCTATATTTTGTGTTAAATATGTTTTCAAGAGTAGGGGAGGAGTATTTTTTCAAATATGTTGATTCCCTAGGCTAAAAACTCATGTTTTTAGGAAAAATAGTTGCATAAAGGTTAGGGTTTGGTGAAATGCTCTTTGATAGTTGTTTGTAATGCTTGGAAATGATTAGGAAGACACAATTTGATATGTTTTGGGTCTTGGTTTGAAGATTGAGAGTATATAATGATTAAAACTTGTGGATACCTAGTAGGAAGAGCCTAATTAGGCCTAATTGTCACACATAGCAACAAATTTTTGAAGGTGTTGTTCCAAAGGAGTCATATCTAAAAATTTAGTATGTTAAAAAATGAAAAAAGGTATCTAAAAAATTCTTTAGATTGTGGGATTGAGTTGTTCTCTTCAAGTTATGCCAAAAATACCTCATTTTCTACACTAGAAAGCTTGAAGTCCATTTGGAAATAAAATCTATCAAATTATTAGGGTTCTAAGATTGAAAAGTTTATTTGGTTGTGTTAGTTTTGAGTTGATTTATGTTCTTCCACCATACTCTACATCAAATTGGTATCAAAGAATAGGTTTTATCTAAAGAATAAAAAGGTTGAGTTGAAAGAATCAAAAATATGCCTCCAAAAGGGAATGCCATTGCCAAATAATTGAATGAGTTGAGGAAAAATCATGCTCAAGAGATGAGAGAGATAAGAGAGCTGAAGGAGAGGCTTGTTTCCCTGGAAACAATTCAGAAGAGAGGTGTGTTCATAGGTGATGTGAGTGATCATGAAGAAGAAGAGGAAGAGGAAAGTTTCCAAGGGTCCAAGGAAGACATGGATCTTGGTGACTTGAGGATGGCAAGGGTTTTGAAAGTAGTCAAGGGAGATAAGCATAAGATAAAAATGGATTTACCTATGTATGGAGGAAAGATGGATAGTGAAGAGATCCTAGATTGGATAGGAGAATTGGATAACTATTTTGATTATGAAAATGTGCTAGAGGATAACAAGGTGAAGTTGGCCAAGTCAAAATTGAGAGGCCACACTTTGCTTCAGTGGGATTATGTACAAAGTGAAAGGACAAAGAAAGAAAAGTCCAAAATCACCTCTTGGGATAGGATGGTGGCTAAAATAAAAAGTAAGGTCCTACCTACTGATTACACTATTCAATTGTTTAAGAGGCTTCAAAATCTCAAGCAAAAGGAGATGGATTTGAAAACATATACAAAGGAGTTCTATAGGTTGAGCATAAGAGCATGTCATACAAAGGATGATGAAGAGATAGTAGCAAGATACATGAATGGGTTGAGATACAACCTCCAAGATGAATTGAGTCTCACCACTCTAGGAATGGTGGAATAATGTTACCAATTGTCCATCAAGGCTAAAGAAAATTTGAAGAGAAGGAAAGAGAAGAAAGGTAGGGGTAGAGGCAGAAATTCTAGAGGAAGAGGTTCATTTTATAACTCAAGGCAGCCATATGAGAACCAAGAAGATGCAAGAAAAGTTGAAGACCAAGTTGTTGATCAGAGAGGTGGATATAGAGGAGGTAGATTTGGAGGTTAAGGAAGAGGCTCTAGTGGATTCATAGGAAGGTGTTATCAATGCAAAAAGTTTGGACATCAAGACTATAGTTCACATGGGGGAGAAATAAGGACTCAATTGGTGCAAGAAGAGAACAATGACAATGTAAAATCTCCCTCACAACATGTTACTCCAAAATTTGGAGAATCACTAATTGTAAGGAGAACTCTCATCAAGACATCAGTAGAGAAGGAGCCACCATAAAGGAAGACTCTCTTTAAGACAACTTGTAAGTGCTTGGGTAAGGTATGAAAAGTTGTAATTGATTTAGGAAGCACATATAACATGGTTTCAATTGGCATGGTTGAAAAACTCAAGTTGCCTAGAATACCACATGTTATTCCTTATAAATTTTCTTGGTTAAATGAGGGTCAGTATGTTTTGGTGAATGAATAAAGTTGGGTGGAGTTCAATATAGGAGGGTATAAGGACAAAATTTTGTGTGACATATTACCTATGGATGTGTGCCATTTTCTTCTAGGAAGGCCTTTGAAATTTGATAGGCATGCTATGTATGATGGAAGGAGAAATACCTATGAGATTGAAAAAGAAAGAGTTTCTTATACTTTGACACCATTGATGGAGGAAGATAAAGGGAAAACCATGAAACCTAATATGATGATGGTAGGTAGGAAGGATTTTATAAAGGTAGAGGAAGAAAAGAACATGGAGTTTGCATCCATTTCTAAACTTGGAGGTACTGGGACAACATACTTGAAGAATGATTTGGTTTTGGAGGGAAATGATATTGAGTTAAAGGTCAAGGATGAATTGATTTTAAAAATTCAAGGTTAGCTGAAAAGGTATGTTGATATGAGGATAGAAGAGGTATTCCATTCAATACTTTCAAAAGAAGATAGTGGTCATTAAAATTCTTTCATATCTGCGGTTAAAATACCTTATCAAGCAACAGACATAGGGGTAGAACATCAGATGGAAGAGAAGGAAAGGAAAGGTGAAGAGGTTAAGGATAAATTGCAAAGAGATGTGGAAAAGTCCAAGTATACCATTGAAGTGAAGAGGAAGGTAGTGCATTAAAAGGAAGAAGGATATGTGGTTGTAGATGAAGAAGATTATTTGATAACATTCTCAAATGAGGGAGGAATCATAACTCATCCATCAAGTGAAGAACAATGTTCTCTAGTGAAGAACCAGTCAAAGACAAGGGATAATGATTTTTTCCAATACTTGGTTCATTGGAGGGGATTTACTAATGAATATATGACTTGGAGGTTAGAAAATGGCATGAACAAGTAGCTGGATTCTATTTTTGCAGTACTATCCTCAAGGGGACTTGAGTCAATTTTTGCCCGAGGAGTATGGTGTAGGTCACCATAGGCCTCCATGATGCATAAAAAAGTCTAATATTTTGTTTTGATGTTTGAGTCATGTTTTTGTGTGTAATAAGGTCTATTTACACCATTTCATATGTATTTTACTTAACTTTAGGTTGCTAGGTGGTTTGTTGAGTCATTTTTGTAAATGTTGCAAAAGTTGGGAAAAGTTGTCAAGGCAATTTTGCAACTTTGCATTTTGGGTCTAAATGGGAAGTTGAATGGTTAGAATTCAAAAAATAGTTGGGAAATAGTAGGTTATTATTTAAAATTCTTTAAAATCCATGTATGGTCAATGGAGGAGGTTGTTGATGAAAATTTGAAGTTTGAGCTCCAGTAAAAATTCTATTTTCCTACATTTTACATTAAAATTTGCTGCTACAGAAAGTTGTACTGTTTGGTACAACTTGTAGGAAATATTTATTGCATTGGGATTGATGAAAAAATGAATCAGATACCATTTAAAAAAAAATTATTTGTTTTCATTAAGGTTGAAGTATTTTATAGCATTTTTATTGCAAATAGCTAGGAAACCCTAGTTTTGAGGGTTTCATTGTGAAAAATGAAGTTCTGACCCATTCCATCAATGCAAAGGTATAATAATTGGTGGAATGGGAATAGTTAGGCTATGTTTTGTGTTAAAATGTTTTCAGGAGTAGGGGAGGAGTATTTTTGCAAATATGTTGATGGCCTAGGCTGAAAAAATCATGTTTTTAGGAAAAATAGTTGCATAAAGGTTAGGGTTTGGTGAAAGGATCTTTGATAGTTATTTGTAATTCTTGGAAATGATTAGGAAGAAATAATTTGACATGTTTAGATTCTTGGTTTGAATATTGAGAGTCTAGAATGAGTAAACCTTGTGGAGACCCAGTAGGAAGAGCCTAATTAGGCCTAATTGTCAAATGTAGCAGTAGATTTTTAAAGGTGTTGTTCCAAAGGAGTCATATCTACAAATTTAGTATGTTAACAAATACCAAGAAGGGTATAGATAAAATATTATTTAGATTGTGGTATTGATTTTTTCTCTTAAATTTATTCCAAAAATACCTCATTTAATGCACTACAAAGCCTAGAGTCAATTTGGAAAGAAAATCTATCAAATTGGGGTTCTAAGATTGAAATTTTTATTTGGTTGTGTTAGTTTTGAGTTGATATATGTTCTTCCACCCTTCTCTACATTATAAGACCTTGAATAAATAGGAAGGAATTAACCCAAGAGTGAGGGTGCAGCTGATTAAGGGAATGAAAGTATAGAGAGTAAGTTGGAAGAGCCGACTAGAGTGGATGTAAAATGTGACATAGAAGGGTGGAGAAAAATTCTTATGGGAAGAAGGAACACCCAAGAAGGAAATACACAGTTGTGTGTAGAAGTGTGAAGGCAATAGGTGAAGCTTTGGAGGACTGTAGAGAAATATGAAGAATTTACAGAGGATGGACAGAACTTTGTGTAATGTAGATTGGTGAGGAAAGTACCAATAAAATTCAAATGTTTATAATCTTAAATGTGGAATTGAATTCTGATTGGAAATAAATAAAATATGATTATTTGAAAACTAGTTCCATTTAATTAAGTTTATTATCTTGATAAACCACTTTTTGTGTTTGTGAGTAAATTGGAAAAAAAGGCAAAGGTGCTCTGCATCACAAAATATGGAATCTTACCATCTAGTGTGGCTTTTATACATTGTTTACAAATGGGCTACCCTATTGCTATTTTTTTTCATACATCTAAGTAAAAAACAAAGAAAAAGCTTCTAAAAGTGCATTTTCAACTTTACAAATGTTGTGATGGAAATGGAGCATGTTGCAAACAAAGCATGATTAAGTGGGTGTGACATTAATTAGTTGTAGGTATGAGATAATAGATTGTTAGACTGCATTATTTTTTTGCAAGTGCCTTTTTCTTTTTCTCATTGATAAGTGATGTTTGTCTTCTAGAGCATAGAATATCTATGATCAACATTTCAATTTTTCCAAATGTAAAGAATAACCCTTTTTTCCACTTCATATTTGTCTTTTCAAAGATCGTAATGATTGTTGCTACGTTAGATTTTGGCTAGAATCACAAAATTGAATTTTACTAAGTGGGTAGGGTTGAATTATTATTGTGACATTGGTAGTGGGTAGAATAGAACTAGATGTTGTAGTTTGTGGAACATTTGATTGGGATGCTTGTGCATTATAAATTTTCACTTTTAGGGAACATAATGTCTCACATAGTCTTAACTTTACTTTAGTTGGTGTATGTATTGTTGAAACTATTTTTTTTTTTATGAGAACTAGTCATATTGTTTTTTGTCTCTGATTCAAAAGTGGTTGACATATGTTGAGTAAAAATTGGATCATTCATATGGATGTTATGAGTCAATTGTTCTTTTTGTTGAAGTGGTTCATAATGACAATGGCCTAAGCTACTTGGAAAGAAAACTAAGTTTTGATTTCTTGTTAGCTTCATACAAGTAGAGTATGTTTTGGCCCTTAGAAATGGAGATGCTTTCCATATGTGTATTGTTGCATAAAATATATGGGGCTGCAACCATAGTGCACAAAATTCAGGCCCTCCAAGGCCACTTTCCACATATGGTATCCCAATTCTAGAAACCAATGATTGTAACTACAATAGACGATTGTTGCTTTGTATGCTAGATTGACCAAAAGCGTCAAAACAAGAAATTGCATATTTTTTTTTCAACTATCAATGCATTGACCAATTACTATGCCGTGAATAATTGCAAAGCAACTAGATCAAATTATTTGGGAAGAAAAAAAGCTATAGTAGCAAACATGCTTTCGCCACATGTACTAGTAAATGTAGCTACTCTACAAAATCCAAGTGTTTAAAATGCATTTGTTGTTGTGAGCCAAAAGTTTTCCAAATTACAGTATGTGATTTTCACATGTGGTTGGATATTTTTGGTGTCATTGTATGTATTTATCCATGAGAACATAGGCTCATAGTGGCTAGCAGGAGGAGTTGTATTGTGGAAAAGAATTTTTATTGTAGGATTACATGCATCCTTGTTGAAATGTAAGTACATTATTTTGTATGTTAAAGACCAAATGTGTATTGGTATGTTTTTTCAATATGCTAGCCATTTTAGATAGAATGTGTAACCCCAAAGCCCAGTTTCACCACTATTGCTGATTTTTGTTGCTAAAAGCCTCATTCTTCATAGATACATGTTTTTCTCATGCACAAATTATGCAAATTCATTAGCATTGTTGGATGCAAGTCAGTATCATAAGACCTTAAAGCTATAGGACAACAATTATGAAGACAATTTAAGAAATGTTCCATGAAACCATTGTGTAGCTATTTTGATGTATAATGACAATGAAGCAAAACATGTACTATGTCAAATAGGCAACTGCCAACTTTGTAATTGAATGAGTCAATTCTAAAATAATGTGCATAGTGTATAGCTTCATCAATTGATGTGAAAGGTTCTTTCACACTTGGTTTGTAGGTTTCTACTACAATTGGCTATTGTGATAGTTTTTGTCTTTTACCATGATTATTTGTAAGCATATTGGAAGATTTTATGTGAAAGGACAAAAGATACAAATTGTATTGATACTACTTAGTACAATAATTATTATTAAAGAATGTGCGAAGCTTGAAATATTGAATACATACAAAGAAGAATTGAAGAAGCAATTACTTTTCGTGATCAATAGCAATGCAAAATTCCTAACTATAGCCTTTGGTTGACTATTACGCACTAAAAATCCTACAATGCAACAAAAATTTCTTAATATAAATTCATGTGGCTAAAATTAAACTTGTTTTAGGACTATTGAGTAGGGTAGTAGGTATTTGAAAATAGGAAAAAGAGAAACAAGCATGATTATGTATTACTCACATTGATCAAGAACATTGCAAAATGTGGCATAATATCATAGAATTGGAAATCCTATCTAGTCCTCAATCTACAAAAAGAAACCAAATTAATTTAGCAGTGGCAAAGGAATTCAAAAGAAGCAAGGTAACTAAGCATAAGAAAATAAATTAATCAATTTTGGTAGTAATCTTGTTATATTTTTCAACTCCATGTATGCTTTGAGCCTAGATACATATATGTGTACACATAGACATATGCATATATATATACATAGGCACGTACATACATATGCATATACATATGTATATATACACATTTATGGATTAATGCAGTTGCAATCTTGGAACTTCTAAGAAAATTCTGCACTATTAATCTCTAAACAACAAAAACTTTGCCAGATAGAAGGGTATTATGCTTTATCTATTTGGTCCAAAAAACTAATGGACAATGTGCAACATCAAAGAACAAAAGAATATTATGCCATTTCTATGTGTTGTGGGAAGGGAAATTGTGAAATGAAATATGGAAGAAAATTTTGTGCTCTCAAGTCCTAAGGAGCAACAACTTTGTACTATCCAAGGAAATTCCACTATATCAACATCTAATTAGCAATAGTGTTTCAAGGTCCATGGAAACTATGCTTTACCAGATTCTTGCATTAGAATTGTATTTACAAAATATCATTTTTCCTTGATATGATTAAAAACATAAGCATAGCATTCCTATACAGACTTTGGTGACTAATTACTAGTAACTCAAACAAAGTAGCAGTGACCAACATCAATGCCTAGATAACCATAGAGGTTTACAATTTTATGAAGCTGGATAATTTCTATAGTCTCTACTTTTTTACTGTGAATGCCATCCTGCCAAAGGTTTCTTCTTTATTGCATTTGATTCCTATAGTGAAACATGGTCCATTACAAATGATTGGAACCAAGTGATCAAGTGTTTTTTTGTATATCTATAATTATAAGTGAAATATTTATTGAAATATGCAATTACCAGTTGTACAAAATATCTTTTTTTAATGGAACTTTAATAATGTAGAAGCAAAACATAACAATAGTGGATAAAGCACAAATTAGGAGAAGCCAAAAGTGAAAAAATAATATAGTTGCAAAGAATAGCATAGGAAAACAGGCTTGATGCATGACTATAACTATAATCTAGTAGATTTTCTATATTTAACTAGAATAATTTTCTTGCAGGAAGAATAGGTCGTAATTATATAAAATAGGAATAAAAAATAGAGTTAACTTACAAATTTAGACCATAGCATGTTATAAAATTGATCTCCTATGTACTCATGTATGCACCAATTAGTTTGAGTAACAATCTCCACCTAAGAAGAACAAGGCACATATCAATCTTAATAATAAATAAAAAATATGTATAACAATGCATTCCAATTTCCAATGCTCAAATTTAGCACCAGTTTTAGACAAGTCATGTGAAATACTATGAACAATGGCACCTATCCATAGAAACATTTGTAGTGAAGACATGCGTATAACAGAAAAACATTAGTAATGCATAAGCCTATTACATTTTTCTATAAATTAATGAGGTTTTCTCTATACTAAGTTGTGGGATAATTTTTTGCATAGTGAACTTTGGCCCTTTTTTTGTAATTTTATCATTGGATGTTGGTTTTTCTCCTCATGCTTTTGTATAAGCATTGATGCCTATTAGTGTGTGCACTAATTTTTTTGGCTAAATGTTTCCTATTAAAATGGTGCATCGACAATCATATTGGTAAAATATATATATCGCTATACTGATGTTTTGGGGATTAATTTATTAAAAGCAAATTATTGATTTTTTTGCAATTTTCTGATTTCCTATTGGTATTTTCATCATGGTTTTGTCATTTTGTAATTTATTTAATTATTGTAACTAACTTTTCTATTTGAAATATTTCATGATTTTTTTGGTCTAGTTATGTCTTTACACCCATTGTTTCTAGCAGCGCGTGGCATTTTAAGTAGTACATCTGCATTTACTATTTGTGAATTTTCATTTATCGTGAGTAGACTAAAGTGCATGCATCATTAGTGGCTTATGGTGTAAATTTTTAAGTCTATCGAGCAAAGTATTATTTGCATTGTTTATTCATTTGCTCAAATTACATGCATGATGCACATACATAAAAAAATCCATGGTAAATCAGACATTTCTTGAACAAATAGACACCCTTCAATGTCTATCACTATTTCATGAATACACAATTAATTTGGATTGGAAAAATAAAAATGATGACCAAAATATCAAAATCCAATGACAAAATTTTTAAAATAGAGGTTAATCCATAAGAACATTGATTGATAATGAACAATAAAGATTAAACCATTGCAAAAGTGTAAAAAATGATTAAGAGGGTAAAATTTGTGTCTATTGAGAGGGTTTATGTCTATCATATTGGAAGTGAAAAATGAGCCATTGTAAGTTCCTATATCTTTTACAGTGTCATTTTATTGTTTTCTACGTCTCTACATTTTATGGGTTAATTTCTATTGTTTGCTAATCTATGCATTTTGTGGGTTAATGCCTACTCTTCCCTATCTTTGAGTGATTTTATGGATTAGTCTTTGTTCTTGACTACAAGACTTAACACCATAATTCATTAATGCCATCTTCTCTATTGACCATGATAAAGACTGGAAGTGGTCTTTTCTTTGTATCCTTGGATGCCAAGTGCACTTCAATCTATTAAATGAAAATGAAAATTAGGACTAGGTGAGTACAAAATGTCTCCATATGAAATCATTTCATCAATTGGAATTTTTTTATTTCTAATGCAAATATTTCATAGCTTTCTGATGTTCTTTGATATAGTTGTGTCCTGGCACCAAATGTTCATCTCTATGTGTGGTGTTTTAACAAGGATATTTAGCATTCCCTAGTCACTAGTTTTCACTTATTGTTAATGGATTGAAGTGCGGTTGGAATTATTGGATTCTAGTATCATGTTTTAAGACTATTGAGTAAAGGATTATTTACATCATCTAATCATTTCCATAAATTATTTAATGGAAATAAAATATGCCAAAAAAACATGCATTTGTAATTTACTATATCTTTTACATTATCTTTTCTACGTTGTCTAACCATTTGCTCAAATTGTTTGATGAGAGTGAAACCTATTTCTCTTGAGTTTGAAAGTTGCTATATCTTTTATATTGTCCTTTCAAAAAAAATTATCTCCCTCTGATGGGCTAATCTATGTTGATCCTTAGTATTTCATGCTTTTATCAGTTGGTGTCTATTCTCCATTTAAAGATGTCACACCATAATTCATAAATGTTGAGTTCTTTGTTGACCACCATTAGCAGTGCAACTAATATATTGTTTGCTAAAAATGCATGCAAACCATAGTTCAATCTTTGAAATCAAAATTAGATCTAGATAAATGCAAAATATGTCAATGTAAAATCTGTAATATTTCATCAATATGCAATGTTTTTTCATTGGGGACATCCAGTTCTTCTTTTAGATTAGATTCATAATCTTCTATATTTTCTCCACATGCATGTGTACGAACTACATTTCAATTTATTAAATAAATATAAAAATAAAAATAAGGTCTAAATAAAAGAAAAAATGTCTCAATATAAAATCATTTCATCAACTGGTATTGTTTTTGTCTATTGTTTGTTGTTGTCTGCATTTCATGGGTTAACATATATTCTTCGATATCTTTGGCTTCTTTTATGGGTTAGTCTCTAATGTTGATTTAAAGACTTAAAACCATAATTCATTAATGTTGAATTCTCTGTTGGCCATGATTAAGAATGGAAGTAAGTGTTTCTCTGCATGCATACATGCTAGTTGCACTTCAATCTATTAGATGAAAATGAGAATTGTTCATATTAGAAATATAGTTGTGTGTTTGTATGAGTCTACATATTTTCTTAGAGACATTAAGCCATAAAAACATTGAACAATAGTGAAGAACAAAAATATTAAAAATAAAAAATTCATGTTTATTGGAAGCCAAAAAGGAGGTGTTTGTAAGTTGCTATATTTTTTACACCATCATTTTATATTTTACTTTATGTCCCTATAAAAAAATTTATGGCTTAATCTATGTTTCCCAGTTAAAGACTTAACACCATAATCCATTAATGTCAACTCCTCTGTTAGTGATCACTAACAATGGAACTAATTTTTTTTGTGTCAAACATGCATATCAACTGCACTTAAATCTATCAAATGAAAATTAGTTCTAAACAACTAAAAAATTCTTTCAATGTAAAATCCATGTCTATTGAGATGATTTATAGCTATCCTATTTGTATGTATACTATAACAAATATCTTTGCATCATTTTAAAGAAATTGTGCTATTTTAACCATGTTTTGGGCATCACAAAGGTTTTTCATAATTTTCTCATGGTGTTTCTAACAATTACTGTCGTGAAGACCAATATTCTATGTGCACTATTACCTATTGATGCATTCATTGGAAGTAATGGCACTAAAATTTATCCTATGTTTTTTTACATTATTTTATTAAAACTAAATTTGGTCTATTTTTTTGCAAACTTTCCATTCAATCCAAATTAATTGTATGTCCATGAAATAGGAAAAGTCATTGAAACATGTCTACTTTTCCAAGATATACCTAATGCTCTATCTATTTCTTGATCCATGGACATCATGCACATGTTCAAGAAATCATTGTTGATATCTATGGTGGGTAAGTCACATTGTTGATAGTAGTTGACATGAATGATTGGAAATTGGGATGCATGATTACATAGATTTTATTTAGTATTAAGATTGATAGGTGCCTTGATAATAGAAGCGATAGCTTACTTCTATAAGACAATCAATAGATGTAGCTAGAAAACTCAAATATCACTTCAAGAAAATAGGATTTTGATGCTTGAGATTCTAGCTACCTGTTTTAGATGCATTTTTTCAACATGTGAAGAAGCAACACCAATGGCCATATTCGTGTGAGCAGGGGAAATATGTCCCATAGTATATAGAACCGTTATAACTATGACTACAAAAGCAACAATAGTTGACAACCAAGATTAAAATAAAATTTCAAAGAGTCTCTACTACACTTCACACAAATCACATCAACTTCATTAGAGAACATCTAACAAGGACATGTCCATAACAAATAATAAATATGAATTATGTCCAAATCATGAAATATGATCCCTAATAAAGAAAAATTGTAATATAATATTGAATCCATGCATTCAAAAATGGTATTGTAAGCGGTAGAATGGGGGAAACAAGCTAAACTATGCATCTACGCTTCTAAATAAGATAATTGCATCTAAAACTTAATAAATTTAAACTAATTTAAACTAGAAAGCTTCAGAAATCTATCCTATTGCTCTCTAACTCTAAAGACTTTTCTAATTTACTTAGCTCTCAGATTTGTAAGCTAATAAAACCATTAAAGTGACACTTAGAGAACGAGAAATGAATTATTCTACTCTAATATGTTCTAAATGTGCAAATTCTATTCTAATGGAAGCCATGACTGCAAATGCTGGATGTTGGATGAATGCTGGATGAATGTTGGATGATTTGGATGCTTGAATGCTTTGGAAACTTGCAGAGTAAGATTGCATTAGTTGGGATCCTTTTCTTGTAGCCCAAGAGCTGTATTTATAGCTTTCACGGCAGCACAATTGCACAAGAAACCGGGATGAGGGGCTGTGATTTCCTCTAGAGAATCCAAAGGCATGGGATGAGAAGAAGGAGCTGATCATGGAGAATGGTTTCTCCCCATGAAAACACCAGGCAAGATAAGAGGGAAGGTGGGTGGAAGGTTGTTGAGAGAACTTCCTGCAAATTTTTCCTGAAGCTTTTCCCGTGAATGGCAGTGCCATTAATTTGATTGGTGAGAAATAAATATTTATTGGTGAGTGAATAGTGCAAATTTTATGCATAAATTTAAATATTTTTAATTTATTTAAATTTAGCAAAAGGAGGAATAAATAATTTAATAAATCAAACTATAGGGTTTGTTTTATTAAATTAAAAGGAGAATGATAATTAAATAAAAGATTTTTAGCAATCTTTATTTAATTAAGAAGAAATGTGATTTTAAATAACACAATTTATTTAAATTGTGTATTTAATTTGAAGATAGAAGAAATAATGATAACAATTAAATAAAACAAAGTTTTTAATTTTGTTTATTTAATTAAGAGAGAAATAATATGATGAAAATGATAATAATTAAATAAAACAAAGTTTTTAATTTTGTTTATTTAATTAGGAGAGGAAAATAGAAGAATTATAAATGAACTTAATATAAATAAATATTTCTATTTATTTACTAAGTAGAAGAATTTAAGATTAATTAATCAAATAAGTTGTATTCAATTAATTAGATTCTCCAGACTATTTTTAGGTGTCTACATTTTGCCCCTCTTTGAAGTGATGTGTTTACGCAGTGCTTCAAAGAATGATTTTGCTTCAGCTGCCAGTATTGATGAAAGGTTTGAAAGCATGCCCCAGACTTGCCCCAGATGATGAATTCTGAAATGATGGTGATATATGCCCCCTCGGGAGATAAATTGATGAATTTTGGAATTTTATGATTTTTCAAGAATTTTAAATTTTTATGATGGTTGATGATGAGTTGATGAAGAAATAATTTATCTCCCGACAAGATTGTCCGTAAATGCCCCTGTGATTGATAAAAATAAATAAATCTCATAAAATCCCCCAAAAATAGCCTATAAATGCTCCAAAGGTCATTTTCAAAAGTCATTTGTGCATTTGACTTTTACAATCTTTGTGATAGAGACCCTTTAGAGTGTTCAGAGCTAGGATGCCGATCCCATACCACACCCACCGACTCGAGCGTGTGCGCCGTCATTAGCGTCCGGCCGACTATGGACCTCCGGTATGTACCCCAACTCGTCCTTGTAATTCATGCCTTTATTTCTTTGATGTGTTTTTGCATGTTTTAGAGTTTTAGCGTGCGGTGAATGCGGTGTAGCGCGCCCATGATTTTTGGTAGCGCGTCATAGTTTTAGCCCATCCGGTCAATAGTGTAGCGCGTCCAGTAGGTTCTGTAGCGCGTCAGAAGTTTTAGCGCGTAGGGTCAATTGTGCAGCGCGTCAGTGAAATTTTGTAGCGCGCCAAGAATTTTAGCGCGCAGGGTCAGATCTGTAGCGCGCCCGGTGAGTTTTGTAGCGCGCCATACTTTTTAGCGTGTTAGGTTGATTTTGTAGCACTTTGGGTATAAATTGATGTAGGATTGTGCGTTTTGATTTTTTTTTTTGTTTTTTTCTTTTTTGATTTGTCTTTGATTCCATCTATTTTAGTTTGATTTTGACTAAAATATGTGGGAAACGATCTCATGATGAGCGAGATCTATTGATTGATAATAATTACCCTTATGATAGGTGAGGAATAATTATGCATTCTGAATGATTGAACCCAATTGATAGATGAGGGTTCCCTGACGATTTGATAGGTTGATAGGTAAAAGCACAATGTTTAAAAAATTTGATGATCTTGTGATATTCTGATTAAAATGTTTTGTTTTGTATGAGTACAAGAGCAGTTAGATGTCATCCAGGTGTGAGAGCAGTTCCCATGGCCATTTGATATGATACCGAGACTGTCACCTGATGAGAGACAGCATATTGCTGCTTGTGGTTTGGCGACTTTACTTGACATGCCCCATATTAGACTCAATAGGGGTCTATTGACAGCTTTGGCAGAGCGGTGGCATAGTGACCACAACACCTTTCACTTACCTACTGGCGAGATGACCATGATGCCAAAGGATGTATGGCATATTCTTCATATTCCCTTTGTTGGTGAGATCGTGGTTCATGATTCTGAGGAGGTTGGCGGTGTAGAGGCCATGCATAGAGCCTTTCAGGATCCCCACATTGCAGGAGAGTGGATCCCATGGATAGATATATATGAGTCATATGCTCTGTTTCCTTCAGTTTTGGCAGGTTTCATTGGTGGATTCCTTTGTCCTGATAAGAGGTCAAAGGGTCTATCACTTGGATGGGGTCAGGTGCTAGAGGGCCTGGTGGTCCATAGGACGAGATATGCATGGGGCATGTGCATGCTTGCCCAGTTATATCATGATTTGCATTGGATCGTATATCTCGACGGTAGCAGTTTATTAGCAGGGGCTACCCTTCTCCAGGTATGGGCCTGGGAGCATATTGCTGTTACGCGTCCCGTACCAGTATTGGCCAGACTAGTGACGAGGCCATATGTATTTCGATATAGAGGCAGTCCTACCTAGCATATGATGGGTAAGCTTGAGTATTGGAGACAGATCGTTGATGATATAGAGGCAGTGACCTGGCGTCTGTACCTAGACTGTGATGCCTAGGATGACGATGATATTGAGTTGGGGTTCTTATCTAATTCTATGTATTTGATCGGGAAGAGCCCCATGGTTTTGGAGCGGTTCATGTTTCGTCATGTGTACAGACAATATGGTATTGTGCAGTGCATGCCATTGGGTGTAGCACATTATGGACGGCGACGGATTGATGTTCCTGATTGGGGTCCCAGCTTGCCTTATGGGGCACTTGTTGAGGGTTACCATGCTTTACAGCCATCCGCATGGGATGTTCGGCAGGATATTGTTGAGGTGCCCATTACTCCTAAGTACAGAGAGTATCTGGCTCTACACCCTCCTCCACGTATCACTATTCCAGATGAGCCAACACCTATACCAGCGGACGCACCAGCAGTAGCACCAGCAGGGGGTGTTCAGGTTGGTCAGCGACGAGGGAGAGAGGTGGATGTTGACGTGGATGTGGAGAGCAGCTCAGAGACCAATAGTGATGAGAGCTCCAATAGTAGTGATGATAGTAGTGCTGATGATGGTGGAGATGGGGGGAGAGCGAGTATAGCAGGTACATCAGAGCCATCCTCTAGTGCGCCTCGTAAGAGGCAGGCTGTTGCTTCTTCATCGGCAGATCCCTCAGAGGTGGCAGGTTTACAGGTGCAGGTGCAGACATTACAGGGTCAGCTAGTACAGGTGTAGGGGTTATTAGCACAGATGCAGGCACAGCTGGCTACCGCACAGACTCAGATTACATATCTGATTAGTGAGAGAGATGGTGCATTACAAGCAGCAGCGACCGCACAGGCTCATGTGATAGGATTACGAGCACAGTTGTCCTCTACCCAGGCACAGATCACAGCGTTGACTATAGAGCGGGATACCATTAGACGGACAGCTGAGATAGCACAGGTGACTACAGAGAGGTTACAAAGAGTGGCAGATGGGACTCCTGTAGCGGATTATATGCGAGAGGCCATGCGGGCAGGTGCTGAGATTGAGTTCTACTGGAGCCGTTACCATGAGCTTTGCCCCCCAAAGTAGAGAGTCAGCTATGCTCAGTCGCGCTCAGAGAGGAGTCGATCGAGGACAGTGAGCAGAGGTGTGACACAGCCTCTTCCGAGAGATCCGAGAGATCCTGGGATGTCTGGTGGTGGTACCAATACTGGTGCTAGACCTGCTCCTTCTGGTGGGAGCACTACTTGAGATTATATGTGTACCCATTGAGAGATTGATACAACCATCTTTGACATGATGTTATTTTCATTCTTTTCAGACTTTATTGTATACTTTACACTTGATGAGATATATATGTGCAGTGGTTTGATTGATCTATGACATGATTTTATATGATTTTATTATGATGGATGCATTGATTTTATAATGTAGTGATGTGATGGATGCCTTGATGATGTGTAATGATATTGATGATGTATTTCTTTTCTTAATGAGATGTAATGTATGATAGATTAAATGTGATGTTAATGTAATGATGTATGGAAATGTTAATGAATGTGATAAATGAATATGTGATATGTGATAAATGAAACGATGTAATGAATTGTAAATGGTATGTAAAAATGTAATGATGAATGATAAATGTAATGATGCATGTAAATGTAATGATAGATATGAATGATAAATGTAAATGTAAATGAAATGTAAATGAAATGTAAATGAAATGTAATGATGTATGAATATGTAATGATAGATGAGATGGAATGCAGTAATGTGATGAAGTAAACATAATGATAGATATGAATGATAAGTGAAATGAATGATGAATGATAAATGTGATGGTAAATGTAAATGTAAATGGATGATGAATGGAAATGTAAGTGAAATGTAATGATGTATGAATATGTAATGATAGATGAGATGGAATGCAATAACGTATGATGAAAGTATAATGATGGGAACATGATGATGTAAATGTAAATGATGTATGATGAAAATGTAATGATGAGAATGTGAATGTAAATGAAATGTAAATGAATGAAATGTAATGATGAATGATAAATGTAATGATGTATGTAAATGTTTAATGAATGTGGAAATGTAAATGGAATGTAATGATGTATGGATATGTAATGATAGATGAGATGGAATGTAATAATGTGATGATGTAAATGTAATGATAAATGAATGGTGTAACATAACGTGTATATGATATCACGAAATGAGATTTTTATTGTGAATTTATGATGAGATGAATAGATGATCCTATATGCATGCCGTGTATGAAAATTGTATGTGTCGCGTATACTCAGTCTTTAATAAGAAAAGATAACATCATTTGTAACTTGTGCCACTAGTACTCCGCAGATGTATTATTATGAATGCAATCTATGTTAACCATGCAAATGCCTATTTTATAATGCAAATCTAAGTGTCATTTCAATAATCATTTTATTCTGCTTTGTATCATCACTGAGCTTTATTTTAAAATGTTGAAAGCGAATACAAGCATCAATGATATGAGATAGACCAATGATGACCTGAGTATTTCTTTCATGATTTTTGATATTGCAAGCGAACACAAGCATCATGGTATAAGATAGACCAATGATGACCTGAGCGTTTCTTGCGTAAACAAACAAGAATTAATCATTTTCTTAAGTGAATTTGAATGTCATCCATGATACTTGGTAGAGCACTTCCCGTGACAATTCACAAAATAATAATGACTAACTCATAAAACAACAAACAAAGAAAAGGTATCATTCTTCTTCCTTACTTCTCTAGTTCAATACATCATTGAATAGTTCCAAAGAAATGATAATCAAATGATAAAATGAAAAGCACAACAATTCAAATTCTACTTAATGTATTTTCAAATCATTATTCAGATTAGATCATCAGTGTTGAGATGTGTGTGCTGATGTTTGCATGATATTTCCAAATGTTTGACCCAATGATGTGACCTAAAAGACCTATCCTAGGGGTCTCGGGGACTGATCAAAGATTAGTCTTGCCTACGTTATACACGCAGAGACCACGTAGTTCGACTGACACAGACTCCACTTTTGACTGATGTAGACTCTATTTTTGTGTTTTTGATTTTTTGATGTTTTTGGATTTTGGATTATCTGATGTTTTTGGATTTTGGATTTTCTGATGTTTTTGGATTTTGTATTTTCTGATGTTTTTGGATTTTGGATTATTGTTTTTGGTTTTGGATTTTCTGATGTTTTGGATTTTGGATTTTCTGATGTTTTTGGATTTTGGATTTATTGCCACTTGATGTTGTCCTGTTTGACTGCCCTTCCATGCAAGCTGAAAGTCTACTTGTACCAGATAACACTAGGATGTTGCCCCCAAGCTAGGGTAAAACATGGTATCTCCGCTATGATATGGATAGTGAGAATCTCAACTGATAGATGGAAATGATATGAAAGGAAACAATCGTAACAACACTGTACCTAGTAGATAGAGGAGTTTGGTGAAAATCACAAGTAACGCCTGTTTGCCAGGTTTTCATCACTTGTTTTTATTGTGTCCTCTTTCATTTTCTTTTGTATTTTGTATTTTTATTATTTTTTTTATTATTATTTTTCTCTTTTTTTGTGATCATGACGCCTGTTTGCCAGGTTTTCATCAAGACAACTTTATTGACCGTGCACTAGATATCCTCAAGTGTAGAATCACCTGAGATGAATGATGTTCATGGGTTCCTCCAACATGTCTCCTTCTGGTGTTGACAGTCGGTATGCTCCTGATCCATAGACTGATATGATGACATAAGGTCCTATCCAGTTAGGTTCAAACTTTCCCTTCTTTTCTCTGTCTGCTTGATTTCTAGGGTTTTCCCGTAGGACCAAGTCTCCGATCTGGAAGACTCTAGGCTTAACCCTATGATTATAGTTTCTAGACATCCTTTGTTGATAGGCTGTCAAATGATTGACAACTTGTTGTCGACGTTCATCAAGTAGCTCTAATTCCTGAAGTCTAGAGACCCTATAATCCTCATCTGAAATGAGTCCCTTTAGTGAGACTCGAAGGGATGGAATTTCTACCTCAATAGGTAGTATTGCTTCTGATCCATAGACAAGAGCATATGGTGTAGCTCCTGTTGGTGTTCTGATGCTAGTCACTGTAAGCCCAAAGCGGGGGTTAAGCTGAATGTGCCAATCACGTCCCACTTCATTTACAGTCTTCTTGAGAATCTTTAGGATTGTTTTGTTTGAAGCTTCTACCTGCCCATTACCTTGAGGGTAATACGGGGTTGAAAAGCGATGTTGAATGTGGAACTTTTCACACAGCTCTTGGACGTCTTGGTTTTTGAAAGGCCTGCCATTATCTGTGATGATTGACTGGGGTATCCCATATCTACAAATGAGATAATTAAGAATGAAAGATGATATTTGCTTTCCAGTGATTGTGGTTAAAGGAACTGCCTCCACCCATTTTGTAAAATATTCGGTTGCTGTGATAATGAACTTGTGTCCATTAGATGAAGATGGGTGAATTTTCCCTACCAGGTCTAATCCCCACTGACAGAAAGGCCATGTAGTTGCAAATGGATGCAAGCTCCTGTGCTGGTGCATGTATAAGATTGCCATGGATCTGGCATTTTGAACATCTTTTGACAAACTGATAAGATTCTTGTTCCATGTGTGGCCAGTAATACCCCAAACGAAGGAGTTTCTTGGCTAAAGATAATCCACTTGAATGTGTTCCACAAATTCCTTCATGGACCTCGTGTAAAGCGGAAGCGGATTCGTCATGTTCTAAACAACGTAAAAGAGTACCATCTAGGCCTCGACAGTAAAGGGTGTCGGCAATAATGGTATGTTTGGCTGATTGGCGTATGAAGTTGCGCTTTTGGTTGCGAGAAAGATCTGGCGATAAGATATTATCTTTCAGATGAGTATAAATGTCTCCATAAATGGAAGATTGGGTAGTATCTAAAAGGCTTATGGTTTGGGATTTGGGATTTGCATATGCAGGATTTGATACTTTTTCTATAATAAATTGATAACGATCTTGCATTTCAAGCATTTGTAGAAGAGATGCTATTGTGGCCATGGCATTTGCTGCTTTGTTCTCTGATCTTGGTATCTACTCAAATTTGATTTCTATGAAGTATTTTCTTAGGTAATCCACCAGCCTCTTATATAAAATTAGTGTGTCATCCTTAGTTTGGTAATCATTGTTGACTTGGTAGATGATTAATTGGGAGTCTCCATACACCTGTAGTTCTGTGATTTTCCATTCAATAGCCACTTTAATTCCAAGGATCAAAGCCTCATATTCTTCCACATTGTTAGTGCAACGGAAGGTAAGCATGTATGATCGTGGGATTGTGTGCCCAAGAGGTGTGACAAATAGAATTCCTGCCCCTGATCCATGTTGTGTGTAGGATCCATCGAAGTAGAGTTGCCAGGGTTGTGTTGTAACATTGAGGATATCTGCATCAGGAAATTCCATGGTCATAGGATGACTGTCTGATAATGGAGCTTTTGCTAATTGATCGGCGATGACTTGTCCTTTGATAGTTCGCCTTTCAACATATTGAATATCAAATTCACTGAGGAGCATGACCCACTTTGCCAACCTTCCTGTTAAAGCTGCTTTGCTTAGTAAATACTTGAGCGGATCAATTTTTGCAACGAGCTTGATAGTGTGAGTGAGCATATAATGTCACAATTTTTGTGTTGCAAATATTACTGCTAAGCATGATTTTTCAATGAAGGTGTAGTTTACTTCATGTCCATTGAGTGTCCTGCTGATATAGTATATTGCCTGTTCTTTTCCTTCTTTATCCTCTTGTGCTAGCAAGGCTCCTAAAGAAATATCTGTTGTTGCGATATATAGCAACAATGGCTTGTCCTCACTGGGTGGTATCAAGATTGGTGGTGTCATCAGATAATGCTTGATTTGATTGAAAGTACTCTCACACTGTTCATCCCATTTAAAAGGTACATTTTTATGTAAAAGATGGTTGAATGGATGACACCGATCTGCTAGTTGAGAGATGAATCTTCTAATGGACTGTAGTCGGCCTTGTAGAGATCTTAATGTACTGATATTCTTAGGAGGTGGAATTTCCATAATGGCTTGGACTTTTGCTAGATCTACTTCAATTCCCTTTGTAGAAACTATGTATCCTAGGAGTTTTGCTGATGTTACTCCAAAGGCACATTTCTTAGGATTCAATCTGACTTTGAATTTTTCCAACCTGTCAAATATTTTGGCTAATATCTCTAGATGTCCTTCCCTGGTGTAAGACTTTTCTAATATATCATCCACATAGTCCTCCATGAAGGTGTGCATCATATCATGAAAGATTGTTGTCATAGCTCGCTGGTACGTAGCTCCTGCATTCTTTAACCCAAAAGGCATGACATTCCAGCAAAAGGTGCCCCATGGACATGTAAATGCTATCTTCTCTTGGTCTTCAGGGGCTATCTTGATTTGATTGTATCCTAAAAATCCATCCACAAGTGATAGCATTTGATGACCGGCTGTGAGATCTACAATCATGTCTATGTTTGGCAAAGGAAAATCATCCTTTGGACATGCCTTATTTAAATCCCGAAAATTAGTACATATTCTAATGGTGTTATCTGGCTTTGAAACAGGTACAATGTTGGATATCCATTCTGCATAATCAATAGATCTGATGAATCCAGCATCTAGTAATTTCTTCAAATCATTTTTCTCTAATAATGCAACATGTGGATGCATTTTTCTCAGCTTCTGTTTTATTGGTTTAGTGCCAGCTGGTAAGGATAAGTGATGCATAATGAGATCTGTGTCCAAGCCTGGCATGTCAGAGTATAACCAAGCAAAATTGATGCATCGTTCTTCAAAGAATTTGATAAAATTTGTCTTTTCTGTATCTGTCATGGATGCGGCCAGGTGTAGTATTCTTGCTTTCTCTGATGTGCCAATATTAATAGACTGTGTGGGTTCTATCAATACTGATGATCTTTCATGGTAATGTTGTGGGAGGATGTCAAACCTTCCATCCTTTGGTGCCTCAATGAGGTTTTCGCCATCGGATGCGTTCTTTATTTTTACTATTTTAGGATCAAATACTGCCATAGAATGGTTTTCACCATTAGATCCATTTTTTTCTTTCATATTTTTGCAACTGGAAGGCTTGGCATCCTCCTACCTAAAAGCATCATTAAAAGAAGTATTGGTAGAAGAAGTATCAGATTCTCATAGAAAAGGTAGTTAATAATGGAGGAGTCATTGTCAAAAACAGGGAGATTAATAGGATGTTGGGGTTCCCATTCAATAAGCTCGGGGCGTAGTAAAGGTAACGAATCATTAGATGGGTTGAGGTCAGTGATAGTGAAAGCTCGGACGGAAATGTCATCTAGGTTGTTCGTGGTTATGTCGAGGCCCACAAAGGTATTTTCTTCCACGTCATTTATCTCAATCGATGTCCGTTCATCTTCACTTGAGTCATCGAAATTTTGTGTTTCAAAGACAATAGGATTAAAGCTTGAGCTTTGACCCTCCTCGTGTTTGGGGGTATACTTTTTGATAATGTCAATCTGAATATCTTCATAGGAAACATCTGATAAGTTGTCCCACTCATACTCATTTGAATCTGTTATACTTTTTGATAATGTCAATCTGAATATCTTCATAGGAAACATCTGATAAGTTGTCCCACTCATACTCATTTGAAGAATACGCTCCACAGTTTTATTGGTGAATTCTGCTCTTGCTTTTTCTATGTATCCAGTTTTTCCATTCTGCTAAATTGTGAGGACTTGGATTGGTTCTGTCACACTTTGTTTCCCTCGATCAAAAGATCCTTGTTTTGCTACATATCCTAGTCCCGTTTTATCCTTATGTTGGAGCGTAAGAGGCTGGATTGGTTCTGTTATGCCTTGTTTCCTTAACCCAAGAGGTCCCTGTCCTGAATATCCCATCTTCTCCAGAATAGTTTTTCCTTTTCCATATTGATTTGTCTCTATGATGCTACTTGTGGAAGCGAAAGCTTCTTCATCTTTATAAAGCCAATTTAGTATGGCCTTATCTTCTGATTCTTCATCTAAGCTCCCAGCTTTTACAAATCTGCCATCTAATGTTGTTGTAGATTGTTCTGAATTGTGGGTGTTTGTAGATGGCTGTCCATATGTTTGTAAGGAGGGTAACATTTGCGATAGATGAAATGAGTGTCCCACACCATATTCACTTATTCCTTTGTCACTTATCTGTAATTCCTTGGTGAATTGATGTGAGAGTGGAGCCAATTGTTCTTCAACATTTGAAGGGTTAGATTGTGCCACCCTTATCTCTTGTGACTTTTGTTGTTTTGGAAGCCACTTTGAAATGAAGCTCTGCTGTTGCTCACTATTTGTTGTGCTAACTTATCTGTTGTTAGGTATGAATGTATCTTGAGATGTCTTCAAGGTATGACAAGCTTGGGTGTCATTGTAGTGTGCTGTGATTGTTACCTCCTGTCCATTGATGGGAAATTTTAGGCATTGATGATATGTAGAAGGTACTGCTTGCATATCATGGATCCAAGGGTGTCCCAACAGTATGTTGTATGTTAGTTCTCTATCTAAAACTTGGCAAACCACTTTTTGGATAATAGGCCCAACTTGAATGGGTAATATGATCAACCCTTTAGAGGACCTTTCTTCTTCATCATATGCTTTGATTGTGATTTTTCTTCTTGTATCAATGGCTTCATCTGAGTATCCTAGTGCACGAATCAGCTTTAAGGTACAAATATTTAAACCAGCCCCTCCATCTATCAGGACACGTTTTACACGATGTTTATGGATAAGGACTTCAATGTGAAGGGCGGAATTATGCGGATGGGTGAGTGATACATCATCATGTTCAGAAAATGAAAGGCAATGAGGTGCAGATAGATGTCCCACCATAGCTTGGAATTGACACACATCCAGATTGTTAGGTACCGTAGTTGATACAAGAGCTTGTTCAAGAACCTCTTTGTGTGATGGGGAAATCTTCAAAAGTTCCAAGATTGATATTTGTGCCGGTATTTTCTACAATTGATCGATGAGATTATATTGATTGGAGGGAGGATCCACTGATGGGGATGATGTTGATGCTCCTTTCAATATAACTTTGGATTGTGCCCTTGTTGTGGCATTAACCGGTTGGTACTCTTGTTTCCCTTTGAGTGTGATTACATTGATTTGGTTTTCAGATTTGTCCATATGTTGTACCAAATTGGTAGATGTAATGTCGTTGTTCTGATTGATTTGGTTGCATAACTCTTCATCCTCCTTGACAGTGGACAAACAAAGGATTGTTGCATCATAAACATAGCCAACGTTTTTACCTTTGGTGTTTGCAGAAGATGATTCCCCCTTCTGATAATTGGGTAGAGGATTTTTGAATGTTGTATGATCTTTGTTTGTTTTAGGGCCCTCTACAAATACTTTCTTTTGATCTATGAGGTCTTGTACCGCATGTTTTAATTGCCAACAATTTTCAGTCATGTGACCTTTATTTTGATGATAGTGACAGTAATGTAAGTCATTCCACCATGATGGTTTGACTTGAGGGTCCCAATTTCTAGCCTCTTGCACTTGAATGAGTTTTTCATTTAAAAGCTCTTTGAGGACTAATTCCAATGATTGTCCTAATGGCATGAATTTCCGTCTATTGGATGGTCGTTGGAATGATTGGGCTTTTGTTTCCCCACTGTTTTGATTATTTCCTTGATCACTACTTTGTTTGACATTAAAACCATTGTTTTGTTTGTTTGTAGTGGTTGGTGTCAAGGTGAATACTGGTTTAGGTGCGTGTGTATCGATCATGGTATCAGTATTCTTGTTCTTTTGCCAAAATCTTGGCTTTTCGTTGTTGTTGTTAGAGGAATGGTTATTGTTTGAACCTTCAATGAAGTGTTTGATTGTTCCTCTTTTGATTAGAGCCTCTTTGATTTTGAGTCCCTTTTCGATAACTTGTTCAAATGTGGATGGACATTGTAAGTCCAATCTGTAATTCATGTCATCTACTAAGTTATCAATGAACATCTCTATCTTCTCCTCTTCAGGAATAGATCTAGGGTATTTAGCAAATAGCCTTCTCCATCGTTGGAGAAAGGAAAGAAATTTTTCACCCTTTGCTTGTTTGGTGTTGTAGAGTTCTTTTAAGGTTACCCCATGTTGGATGTTGAATGAGAAGTGTGTTATGAACCTATTGATTAGTTCCTCAAAGGATTGAATCCCAGGTTCTAGTTTAGAAAACCACTCCATGCAAGTATTCCCTAAGCTCCTTGGAAATAATCGTAGTAGGTAAGAGTCCTCGTGTGCGAACTCTATGCTCATGGCTCGAAATTCTCGTACGTGATCAAATGGATCGGTTCTTCCATTATACTTGTTGTATGTTGGGTACTCACAATACCTTGGAAATGGTATCATGTTTATGCTTGAGTCAAATGGATAAGGGCAAATTTCTTGTAATAGATATCTCTTTGTTGGCCCTTGTTGGATATTTTAGAATTGTAATTGCAATTGTTGGATTTGTCTTGTCAAAGCATCTATTTGATTTGGATTTTCTATACTAGTTGAGTTAGGTGTGGTTGTTTCCTTGAGTTGATTGACATCAAAGTCTTTAGGAAGTTTAGCACCTTTGTCAGCTAGTAGTAGAAGATACTTTTCCATGTCTTGCTATAGCATCTTTTCCATAAATTTATGGAAATGAGGGTCTTGTTGAACTTTCTCGATTTCCTCCGCAGTTATTTACTTCTCATGTGAGTTAATAAGAGGATCAGTGTTGCTATATCGTCCCCAAGGGTTTTCTTCAGCCATGGCTGCTATTCTTTCATTTTCTTGTTCTTGTTGTTTTTGATATGCTGCTCGTGTGAAAATAGGCATACAAACGTTTAAAGTTTACTCTAGACTTTGATCTTGGATTTGATTGGATAAGTGTCAAAGTTGTTGATTTAAAATCTGATTTCATCTTATCTAGTTTTGTGATGAAAGGATGATAGAATCCTTGATAGGGAAACTTTGACAGAAAATCTCAGATTTTGGTGATAATGACACTTATGCAAGATGCTGCAAGATCTAGGTGTAGGGGTAAAGCTTTTTCTTTTGTGTGACTCAAGTGTTCTGGATTGTGAAAAAAAATGTTTTGGACTGATGGAAACCTTGTATTCGATATGGGAAAACTGACAAAATGTCCTATTAACTCTCTGTTTTTCTAGTTTTATGGCGCACTAAAACAGAGACCAGAAGCACTGAAACAGAGACTGGGTGTGCTGAAACAGATACCGGGCGCGCTGAAACAGAGACTGGGCACGCTAAAGCAGAGACTGGGCGCTCTAAAACAGAGACCGGGCGCGCTAAAACAGATACCGGGAGTGCTAAAACAGAGACTGGGTGCGCTAAAATATATACTAGGAGCGCTAAAACAGATACCGGGCGCGCTAAAACAGATACTGGGAGCGCTAAAACAGATACCGGGCGCGCTAAAACAGAGACTGGGCGCGCTAAAACTATGACCTTAAGATTTTTAAGACAAAAAAATATCTTATTCTATGAAACTCACTTGGTCTGGTATCATATTGGATGGCTGGTTGTGGGATGTATTCTGGATGAATTCTCTGACTATGATTGTGGTGTTGCCTAAGAGCTCTTCTTTAGAAATATGCTTGTGAATCTAAGGGAGCTACAACATAATCGTCTGTATAACCTCTAGAGAAATCGTGATACCTATGAATAAAAGTTCTATGTTGGAGTAGAACTTTCCTACTTTGATACAAAAACCGTTGTTTTCTTAGGAGTTGTTTGTATGCAAGTGTTCTCTTTGGTTTTCGGATTCGTTTGGCAAGAGATTTCTTGACAAACTTGGTGGATACCCAATCTCGAATCATGAGAAATCCACAAGTGCTTTGATTTTTAAGGATTTTTTGTGATGATCTTATCTGAGTTTAATGATAGAAAACACAGCAATCAAGAATAGAATGGTTGTATTTAAAAATCCTAGAATCTAAACAAATGGTGTATGTTCTCAAGAATCAATGATTCTTTTTTATTTTTACTGGTTTGATAACAAGATAAAACACATCAAATAGACTCACTCCTACAGACAAAAGGTCATCGTTATATACTCGAACGGCCCACAGCTTGGAATTGCGTTGACTCACACAACCATGTCACCCCCTAGAGGGCGCCCGTGTTTTTGTCTTTTCCAGGTGCGTACTCAGAGTGACGGAAGTGGATACCAGATCCCCTGAGCAAACAGTCCTTGGCAATTATATGGTGAGTGCTTGAGGGTAGATTCTTCCCCGCCCCTGCACTGCTGAGTATTACAATGTTTGGAAACTGACAGGCGTGCTTCTATTTCTAGGTTCTTAGATAGGGTTTCCGTTCAGAGCGGCAAATGGATAAACTCCCTCGAGAGACCTCCCAATCTTTAAAACAAAGATTTTGAGGATGGTTATCCTGCATACTTCCATTGAAAGAGGGTTTCCCCAAATTCACATAAATTTTTAAGTGGGTTGGAATACCATGGCTTTTGGCTGTCCCCACTCAGGTCGTTCCCGTAGGGTGAGTACTATTTCCCACTACGGCAGGCCTGTCTAAAGGTTTTAAGAAAACTTGAAATTGCATAAAGTAAATGGTGAGTCTAGTATTCTGATGCACCCAGTTAAGGGGAGAGCATAAACCTATCACCCAAACACAGCAGAAAATGTTTTTCTTTTTAAAACCCAAAAGACAAGTGATTTATTCTAATGGAGATATTACTCCATGACAAGCATGATGTTCAATTTTTAAACCTCCAAAAAGAAATGTGACGTTTCTATCCTAGGATTGGTGAATTTTAATCCATTTTTATCCTATGATTGGTAAGTTTTAACCATTTCTATCCTAGGATTGGTAAATTTTAACTGTTTCTATCCTAGGATTGGTAAATTTTAACCAAACAAAAAGACAGAAAAGAAATCTAGCTGCAGACACGTCGGCTCCAGATGAAAAAAATGTTTTTAAAGATGAAAAGATGGCGCGCTGGAACAGAAACTAGGCACGCTGGAATAGGAACCCGGCGCGCTGGAACAGTAACTAGGTGCACTGGAATAGTAACTGGGCACGCTGGAAAAAGAACCCGGCGCGCTGAAACAGACCCCCGGTGCGCTACAAAAATTCACGATCCTGCGAAAACTTTCACGTTGATTCCTGTATGACACAATTTTCAAAATTTAGTAAAATATGGGGTATTGCCCCACGGTGGGCGCCAAATTGTAAGCGGTAGAATGGGGGAAACAAGCTAAACTATGCATCTACGCTTCTAAATAAGATAATTGCATCTAAAACTTAATAAATTTAAACTAATTTAAACTAGAAAGCTTTAGAAATCTATCCTATTGCTCTCTAACTCTAAAGACTTCTCTAATTTACTTAGCTCTCAGATTTGTAAGCTAATAAAACCATTAAAGTGACACTTAGAGAATGAGAAATGAATTATTCTACTCTAATATGTTCTAAATGTGAAAATTCTATTCTAATGGCAGCCATGACTGCAAATGTTGGATGCTGGATGAATGTTGGATGAATGTTGGATGATTTGGATGCTTGAATGCTTTGGAAACCTGCAGAGTAAGATTGCATTAGTCGGGATCCTTTTCTTGTAGCCTAAGAGCTGTATTTATAGCTTTCACGGCAGCACAATTGCACAGGAAACTGGGATGAGGGGCTATGATTTCCTCTAGAGAATCCAAAGGCATGGGATGAGAAGCAGGAGCTGATCATGGAGAATGGTTTCTCCCCATGAAAACACCAGGCAAGATAAGAGGGAAGGTGGGTGGAAGGTTGTTGAGAGAACTTCCTACAAATTATTCCTGAAGCTTTCCCGTGAATGGCAGTGCCATTAATTTGATTGGTGAGAAATAAATATTTATTGGTGAGTGAATAGTGCAAATTTTATACATAAATTTAAATATTTTTAATTTATTTTAATTTAGTAAAAGGAGGAATAAATAATTTAATAAATCAAACTATAGGGTTTGTTTTATTAAATTAAAAGGAGAATGATAATTAAATAAAAGATTTTTAGCAATCTTTATTTAATTAAGAAGAAATGTGATTTTAAATAACACAATTTATTTAAATTGTGTATTTAATTTGAAGATAGAAGAAATAATGATAACAATTAAATAAAACAAAGTTTTTAATTTTGTTTATTTAATTAAGAGAGAAATAATATGATGAAAATGATAATAATTAAATAAAACAAAGTTTTTAATTTTGTTTATTTAATTAGGAGAGGAAAATAGAAGAATTATAAATGAACTTAATATAAATAAATATTTCTATTTATTTACTAAGTAGAAGAATTTAAGATTAATTAATCAAATAAGTTGTATTCAATTAATTAGATTCTCCAGACCATTTTTAGGTGTCTACAGGTATAAAGCCTCACTAGATAGACTATATATTTGTAATACTATATCCATCATCTTGTAAAAAGCATAAGAAGACTAAATAAGAAAAAAATGGAAAAAGACATTACATTGTTCATTATAGATTTAATATTAATTTCTGTACTTCGCACAATTCAGGGAACATTTAAAAATTAATATATAAGATGAAATAATTAAAATGTTACTCACATGTTACTTGAACTTTTCAATTCTTATCTCTAATTCCTCATTAAGTTAGAAATTATCACATATGCAAATTCTTGTGTAATTTCAGTTTCTCTATCTATCATCACCTTCAAAATTGGTTCATAAACAAGGTCACAAACATATAATACAATGCATTAAGTAGAAATGTTAAGCATGTAAAAGGAAATGACATTGCAATTTACCTGGAGGAAAATTTATCATGTTTATCAACCACATAGTGAAAATAATAGTTAGATATTTGATCAATATATTTAACTATCAATACTTATTTTTTACCCTAAAATTAAGAAATTCTAAAGCCATGTGAGCTTCAAATTTATTATTGAATGAAAGTAAAAACCAATTCATTTGATTTCCAGTGCATTTGGTACAACAAAAAGAATATAACCAAAACAAAACATAAACCAAAGATAAAATAACTTAGGCTATGTACATGTAATGCATCATATATGGGGAAAAGAAATGTAAAACATAATTCCAAAAACCTATGAAATGAATGTCGTTGTAGCAAAATCTAAGCTTCAAGCACATACAATTGATTTGAAATTTTTGAAATGAAGTACTTTACATACTTAGTGTGGATGTAATTGTTAAAGCTATTAGAACAATCGCTATGTAGTAAATATTATGTTCTCTTTCTTATACATCCCATGCCATAGTATTCACAAATACATAAATTGGATTAGAGCATACCTCTCCACATTGTTGTAGTAGTATATCGATTTCTATAATGGAGGTAAAATGCTAAACAATAAACACTTGGCATAGATTCCTACAAAATTGATGACCACTGAAAAACACACTATGCCATGCTTCTAAATAAAAGGGTGTTGAACATTACACATGTATCTAACATGTGGTTATAGACAATATACATTCTACACAAATTTTATCTAACAACTTCTGAAATTATTTTCCTTTTAGTTTCTTTGTTTCAATGACTAATACTTTTAAGTATTTGTTTCATGCACATATGCATAAATAAAAGGTTCATTCCTTCACGGGCACGCGCACACACACACACACAAATATATATATGCACATATATGTACACATACATACACACACATATATACATACATAAATACATACATAAATACATATATATATCTACATATGTATATATACACATACATATATGCATAAGTACACATATAAAAACATACATATATGTATGTATATACACTCATATATGCATATATATATACATATATATGGAAATATATATGTATTTAAATATGCTTATATATATACATGTAATAAATAATGCAAATAATCTTTTGCTTGGAAAACTAAAAACTCAATACCATAATCCATTAATGGTGACTACACTTGAATCTATTCACAATAAAGGAAAATTAGATCTTAATAAATGAAAAGTGGAAAACATACACACATATATAAACACATATGTATACATACATACATACATATGCATATATATATGTTCATATAGATATATATACATACATATATATGCATAAACATATATATGCACACACACACATATCTATGTACATATACAAATATATATGTGTATATATATATGTATACAGACTTATATATATATATATATATACACATATGTATATGTATGTGTGGAAACAAAGATTTTGGCACCCGAATGCTTTAATGCTCCTAGGGTTTTTCACCTAAAAGGAGATAAGATTGGAGCCAAAATGAAATGTTCACATTCAAAGAGGGATGTAATGTGAGTGTAATATGTCTGAATGAAGTAAAATAAATGAAAAGAATAGAAAAATACTATTGATTATATATGCAAAATTAAGAAATATGAAGTGTTTGAAAACACAGTGTTGTATGCAAACATTAACTAAAAACATGCACAAATGCAAACAAAACTTAATGAGAATAAATAGAATGCACTTGGAGATATAATGCTGATGCTAGAAGGTTTTGAAATGTTTCAAAAATCACTATTGATGACCACTGGGACTCATTCACCATTGATGGTGAATTAGCCCTAGTTCTGGTAAATTCTACTGAAACAAGTTTCAGAGTGTCGGGAACTAAAATATGAAGAAA
The DNA here is from genome assembly GCA_007258455.2 of Sequoia sempervirens. NCBI lineage: Eukaryota > Viridiplantae > Streptophyta > Pinopsida > Cupressales > Cupressaceae > Sequoia > Sequoia sempervirens. Next base: position 523,699,722 of record VDFB02047230.1, on the reverse strand, counting down.
TAACTTTTTCCATCCCGGTAGTGGGAATAATTTGCCACTAATGGTGAACTATTCCTCCCACAAAAATCTACAAATTCTAAATTCAACTCTGTGGGTCCAGATCTGCACTTGTCTTCTTGTTAGGTTGACGAATCCAAATCTGCAGAAAATAGGTTGAACATTGTATCCAAGCTTGGATTAGGTCTTTGTTGGATTGAATAGATTTGATGACTTTTTGACCAATTTTCAACACCTATGTCTTTGAAAAATCTACCTACAAGACCTACAAACACACATGTAAAGAGGGGAAAAATGGTTAAGGGTTAGAGTATAGGGGTTTTCCTTGGTCAAACCCCACTTTGGTAATCAAACCCTTTGATAAAGAAATGAAATGAAATAAGAAAGGAATGATGAAAAAACAACATGAAAGTTTCATAAGCTCACCAAACCTTTGTTGTTGAAGTTTGAAGGTATGTCAATGGCTACTCCAAGATGCTTGATAATTGCTTGATTGAAAGATGCTATGATGCTCAAGTGCTTAGATGGATACAAGAATTAATGAGATGATTGAGTGGATGAATGGGGGTTAGAATGGATAGAAAAACACTTATTTATACACACTTATGCCCTAATTACCTAAAAATACATCACAGGCCTACCTAAGGTCTTAATGAATAAAAACCTAAAAGAAATTTGAATTTATTTTGAATTTTGTGCCAAGAGGGACTCATTCACCACCCATGATGAATGGGTCCCACTCAAGGCATGCAAGTGGGTGTCAAAAATTAAGTTTTCTTTAATGTTTTTTGTTGAGTTTGTATTCAAAAAAATACTTAATTAAGGCCTATAAGTGCATAAAGGGGCGAAATAAAGCATAAGAAAGGTGTATTTATTGATGAAAAGCCTAGAAAAGCATGAAAGCTTGTTACAAGACTTTACAACACTTTAAAATAAAACTTGGTAAGTGATAAAAAGGGAATTTTTAACTGAATTAAAATACGAAGAGTCTAGAAAAGTGTAGAAATGTGATACAACACTTCACAACACCTTCACAAGACATCATAAAGTATTAATAATTTGAATATTCAAGACCTAATGTGAATGTATAAGTTACATTACAACATTAAATCAATGTGAAATAAAGAAAAATAAGTAGGATGGAGAAAACAAGATAAAGTAAAAGGGTTACTTTTTCTGTGTCCATAGTTAGTCTCAAAAAGTGTAGAAATATGTGATACAACACTTCACAACACCTTCACAAGATATCATAAAGTCTTAATAATTTAAATATTCAAGACCTAATGTGAATGTATAAGTTACATTAGAACATTAAATCAAGGTGAAATAAAGAAAAATAAGCACAAAGAGGGACAAAACAAGAAAAAGTAAAAGGGTTACTTTTTCTGTGTCCATAGTTAGCCCCTGGTTTAATGAGAGGATGAGCTTGCTTCAAACTCACACTAAAGTAGAGCAATGCATCTCAAGAGGAGTATGAATGTAATAATGCTTGGTAAGATGGGACAACAACAATCAAGAGGGATGATCAAGACCACAAGATGAAGATCCCATGGAAAATCAATCATAATCACAAAGGAAAACACATGAAAGTGATGAAAAAGAATGAAAGAAAGCTTTGATTGTTTGTCTAGCTCCATGTGGATTAGATCTAGGATGTTTGTTTGGAACAAGAAATGTGTACTCACTCTCAGGTGATGAAACTCATGGCTATCTATTGGGTGAGAAAGCCCAAGTATCCTCACTCTTGGGCCATGAAACTTCTGGTTGTCCATGGGGTGAGAAATCCAGAAGGTGGCAATGGGGAAAAGTCATGCCTCAAAATGGGTTTTCCCACTCAACCATACCAAACTTATACCTCCTGATAACTTTAATAAGGCACCAAAAAGAAAAAAATGTTTGTTCATGCTTCATCAGAAAAGAAAAGCTTCATATGCTTAGAACTCATGAACAAATGCAATTACACCACATGCATGGAAGCTTTGTTATGCAAGGTGGATATATAAATGCAAAATGCAACATGCAAACGAATGTTCAAATGAGTCTTGTTAAGTTCATGTGAGTTCATAACTTAGGGAACATTGTGTCTAATGTCTCCAACTGAGGACTAATCAAAGAATAGAATATTCACAACTTAGGAAATACATTGTGTCACATTAGGCCACTAAGAGGAATGTAATATGTTAAAAAAAATAAAACTTATAAAGTACATCACATCCAATGTCTTCCACAAAGTGACAAATGCATCATATGAAGTAACAAGGCTTCCATAAGAACCAAGAAAAGAGAAAAATTCAAATGAATAATTCCACTACTCTCATCTACTCCACAAGGGGGTAGCATACAAGTGGGGTGAGAAGTGTGATCAAGCCTTCAACAAGATCAAGGAATACTTACTCACACCACCAGTTCTTATGCCACCAATTCTAGGAAAACCCTTGATCTTATATATCTCAGCAACAACAGTAGCTCTCGATGCTCTCCTAGCATAGCATGATGAAAATGGTAAAGAGAGAGCTATCTATTATATCAAAAAAACTATGGTGGGCCATGAACTAAACTGCACATCCATTGAAAAAGATTTCTTGGCAGTCATGTTTGCAGCGTAGAAATTCAAACATTACATGCTAGCACACCAAATAAATCTCATCACAAAGATAAACCCCCTCAAATACCTATTGTCCAAAGAAATTCTCATAGGGTAGACAACTAAGTGGGTCATTATTTTGACAGAGCATGACATTAAGTATGTGGAACACAAGGCCAGTAAGGGACAAGCAATTGTAGATCAGCTAGTGGAGGCACCAATATACTCAGAGAATCCACTTCTCTTAGAATTCCCTGAAAAATAAATTTTCAACCTAAGTGTAGAAAACCACTAGAAAATATACTTTGATGGATCCTACACACAACACAAAGCAGGAGCGGGGATCTTCTTCATCACTCCACAAGGGGGTTGTATACCAAAATCATACAAGTTGTCATTCCCTTGCACAAATAACATCATAGAATATGAAGCTCCTTTCATAAGGTTGAGAATTGCGGTGCAATGGCAGATAATGGCACTCAACGTCTATAGAGATTCACAACTCATAATCAACTAGGTCAACAATGAGTATCAAACAAAGGATGACAAGCTGACTCCATACAAGAAATTGGTGGAGAGCCTTAAGGATTCCTGCATTGAGATCGCATTTGAGCAGCTACCAAGGGCTAACAACAGAGTGGTAGATGCAATGGCTACAACAAGATCACTCCTAGATGTCCCATGCAACATCCCAAAGCAAGAATTCCTCTTAGAGCAGCTTCTCATGCCCATATTCATGGTACCAGAGTTTGAATTTGTGTGTGAAATCGTTGGTCCCAGTGATCCTTGGTACCATGATATATACACTTACATGAGAATAGGAGTCCTCCGAGCTAACATAACCCCAAACCTCAAAAAATCCTTTGTCAAAAAGTCATCCCGTTTTGTCATCCTATGAGATACCCTTTACTGTAGAAGCATTTAAGGAACCCTATTATGTTGCTTAAATGTTGAGGAGGAATTGACCGCCTTAACCAAGGTACACAACAAAATTTGTGGTTCACATTTGAGTGGTATGACCTTGGCCAAAAAAATATTGAGGATATGGTACTATTGGCCTACCATGGAAAGGGAAGCACATGACTACATCTAAAGGTGTCTACAATGTCAATAGCATGGGGACCTCATCCATGCACCAACTCAAGAGCTCCACCCAATTGTCACACCTTGGCCCTTTTCACAGTGGGGGCTTGATCTCGTTGGAAAAATCATCCCCACCTCATCCAGTGGACATAAGTTTATTATCACTACCACTAAGTATTTCACAAAGTGGGTAGAAGCCATTCCCATGACCTACATCACCGGAAAGTAGATATCAAAGTTAATCATGAACTACTTAATATGTTGTTATGGTGTCCCTCAATCTATTATCTCAGATAATGGGACACCTTTCAAAAAATAGTATTTTCATGACCTATGCCACAAGTTTAATATCCAACATCATTTTTCCACCCAATACTACCCCCGAGGAGATGGCCAAGCTGAGGCTACAAATAAGACTATCTTAAAAATCATCAAGAAGATCATCAATGAAGCTAGTCGCGATTGGCATATCCAATTGAATCCTACCTTATGGGCCTACTAAATAAGTATCCACACACCAATAGCTGCCACCCCTTTCTCCATGGTCTATGGATTATAATTCATACTCCCCATCCAGATCGAGCTCCCATCCCTAAGAATATCATTGTAAAATCTCATCACAGATGAAGAATATCAGGTGTCAAGATTAAATAGTTGGAACTACTAGATGAGCGACACATGGATGCCTTAAACCATTTGCAAGTGTACCAGAATCATCTCAAGTGGAGTTATAACTACATCTAAGGGTTAATTTTCAGGTTAGATTAAGGTTAGCAAATCAACAAAGTCAAAAACCCAAAGAACTATGAAGCACAAAGGAAATTAAGAGAAAGAATGATTATACCTATTCCTTGAATCTTCCATGATTACCTCCATAGTACCTCCTAGCTTGCAGCATGTGATTGATGCCCTCAGATTGAGTGTGTGAGCATTTCGACTATGACATTGTCCTATGCAAGTTTTGAAGGATTTAAAATAAATGCCTATGCCTATGCCTATGATAAAAAAATTCTCAAATACTAAATAACTCTAATATGAATACGCCAGAATAATAAAATCTAAGTGTCTAATCCAAAAATCAGAAAAAAATAGCATTTTATAGAAAATACCATTTTTAATGGATGGATGAGATCAACTTTCAGTAGAGACCTAAAATCAAAGGACAAGATTTAATTTGACAATCCCTAATTAGGGTTAGGGAAAAATCATTAAGCGAGTGGTTGAGACGTCATCTGAGAGAATCAAATAGGCGGTGAAGAATAAATGAGATAATTAATTAGAAAATAAATATTTTTGAAAATCAAGAAGATAAAGAATGCTTGATTTGTGAGATTCAAAAAATAAAAAAGATAAGAGTTGAACTGAAGATCATATTTGAAAAATCAAAAATCTACCCGATTACTTGATTTTTGGAGGAAAGTTACCATTTTGAATTAAATTAATTCAAAATATGGATTTTGTGAGATAATAAATAATCGATTTTCAGATTATTTACTAAAATGAACTGTCAGTTAAGAATGTGATATCATTTTAAATAATTTCATTTATTTAAAATGAGAGAAATATTAATTTTGACAATTAAATAATTAAATATAATTATTTAATTTAGAAGATATGATTAATAATTAAATAAATTAATAAATTCATTTAATTATGAGGATTAGTGACATATTAAATAGATAAATAAAATTCATTTATTTAATAATCAGGAAGAAATAAATGAAGGGTAATTAAATAAATTAAGACACTTATTTAATTAAGCAAAGACTTAGACAATTAATGACGTATTTAATAAATAAATAAAATTTATTTATTTAATAATCATGAAGAATAAAAATACATGAATTATTTAAGTAATTATGAATTATTTAATCAATAGTCGAATGTGGACCAAGGACATAATTAAATGTCATAATTATGTTAGGACGAAAGTGGTAAAAATAGAGCTTGCAGGCCTAGGTCTTTTTTAAGTGTCTACATTTTTCCCCTCTTTGTCATAATGTAGTGTGTCGCATTGTGACAAAGAAAATAAGTCAAAGCCATGCCCCAGTACAAAATAAGATGAGGAAGAATGACAAGGAGGGTAGCGGTATGCCCCCTCGAGAGGACAGATGGGTTCCAAGATCACGGGTGTGCTCTCGAAATTGATGAGAAGACTAGAATATGAAGAGACAAAGAAATGTTAGTGCAAAAGATATGGATGATGATATGGGTGCAATGCCTATATTAGATGGGTGAGAGAAGATGACAAGACTAAAGAAGATGCATGTTAGTTCCTAGACCAAATCCTTCAAAACATTACCATAGGAATTTTTATATTTATTGCTCTTAATCATCACTGGGAAGATTGTTGTGATGGCCAACAAACACTGTGATATGACATAAATCAAGGAGTGAAAGGTCATACAATCACATAAGACAAGCAATCATAGACAAGGATGATCATGACTCATACTAAGAATGTTGTTGCCCCAGTCTTTTTGTCATAACCAACCGCCAGCAAAAAGGACAAAAAGGACAAATCATGAAATGTCGTTAATTCTCTAAATCCTATTTCGAGGACATCATTGAGAAACTAGCAACATGATTGTCAAAATACAACAATAAATCCATTATCATGATACATTGTTGTTTTTCTAAATCCTGAAATTAGGACATGACTGAGAAACTAGTAACATGCATGTCAAGAGACAAGACAAATGTTATGATACGTTGCTGCTTCTCTAAATCTTGTTGTTGGGATCTCACTGAAAAACTAGTAACATGCGTGTCAAGAGACAAGACAAACATCATGATATGTCATTGCTTCTCTAAATCCTATTGTTGGGATCTCACTAAAAAACTAGTAACATGATAAAAATAAATAAAATAAAAAATCCAAAGACAAGATAAGACAATCATGATACGTCACTGATTTTCTAAATCCTATTGTCAGGATCTCACTAAAAAAATAGTAACATGATGAAAGCAAAAAGACAAGATAAGACAATCATGATATGTCACTGCTTTTCTAAATCCTGTTGTCAAAATCTCGCTAAAGAACTAGTAACATGATGAAATCCAGAAGACAAGATAAGACAATCATGATACGTCACTACTTTTCTAAATCATGTTGTCAGGATCTCGCCGAAAAACTAGTAACATGATGAAAGCCAAAAGACAAGATAAGACAATCATGATACGTCGTTGCTTTTCTAAATCCTATTGTCAGGGTCTTGCTAAAAACCTAGTAATATGATGAAAGCCAAAAGACAAGATAAGAGAATCATGATATGTCATTGCTTTTCTAAATCTTGTTGTTGGGATCTCGCTGAAAAACTAGTAACATGATAAAAATCCAAAAGCCAAGTGCCAAGTGTTTACCCAATGTGTCTGGATACCCAGTGTTTTGATTTCAAGATGTGAGGTTTGACGATGTTGAGATGCCAGGGTGTCAAGGTTTTGATGATGCCAAGATGACGATTACCAAAGATTGCCAAATTCAGGAAGGACACATCCTGAATAATGTTGATGTCGAGAGGATTGATCCCTAAATGTCAAAAGGGATCCCTCGAAATGCCAATGACATGGACGGTGATGATGCCTAGGAAGGACACATCCTAAGGCATGAATGATAGAGTTTGTTCTTCAGAAGGACACATCTGAAGAATACTAATGTCAAGAGGAGTGATCCTTAGATGTCAAGAGGATCCCTCAAAATGTCGAATGACAGTGACGATGCCTAGGAAGGACTCACCCTAAGGCATAAATGATAGAGGTTATCTTTTAGAAAGACATATCTGAAAGATAACCAAGAGTTGACAGTTTGAGAGGTTATGCTCATTTGACTTGTTTTGACTGAGTTTGACTTGTTTTGACCATATGTCAATTTTCTTTGACATGCTGATGTGTTTGTCATTTTTGAATAAATGATTTCCATACTTTGTTTTAGGAGTTTTCCCATTTGGAAAATGATTTGTTTTGACTTGAAGACTTTTGACATGTGTGCCAGTGTAATGCCATGAACCCTAATGGACTGACCTAGTGTGGCTTTGGGGGCTCATCGACAGATGGCCTTGCCTACGTCATACACTCATAGACTTCGTAGTTCGACATGACCAATGACTCTGTCTTGATGACCAAAGATTGCGCCATAATTTTATTTTGACAAACCTAAAAGGACTGACCTAATGTCTCAGGGACTCGAAAAAGAGTCTTGCCTACGTAGCAAATGTGCATAGACAATGTAGTTCAGAAAAATGAGAAAGACTGATTGATTTGATAGACTTGATAATAAATTACTCTAGTTTTTGTGATTTTGAGACAGTTTGACGGTTCGTTGTGGTTTTCTTCAGGACATTTTTTAGTTTTTAGGTTTTTCTTTAGGACATTTTATGATGTTTTTGTCATTTTTTAGGGCTTTTATGATGTTTTTGTCTTTTTTCAAGACTTTTTACGATGTTTTTGTCTTTTTTTAGGACTTTTTACGATGTTTTTTGTCTTTTTTTTAGGACTTTTTTATGATTTTTTTTTCTTTTGTCTATTTATGATTTTTTTGGACTTTTGATAGCTTATAATATTTTTGGACTTTTGACAGTTTATAATTTTTTTGGACTTTTGACATTTTATGAGAATCACGACAAATGCATGTGAATGATGCCTATGCATGAGAATCCAAAGAAAAACATGATTGTGCCCCTAGTCAAGTTGAATACCAATTGGTAGGTGATGACAGTGTTGTTTGACGTGGGAAGGATGCATCCAAAAACATGAGGATGACAATAATGTGATGAAAGTATCGAGGTCTTTAGCCAGGCAAGGCACAAAGTCAAGTAATGTTTTGGATAATGTGCTTGTATAGATTAGACTTGTTGCATTTGGAATGACTTGGTTAGGACTAAAGGGATGATGGAGTATCCTTAGACCGTTTGACAAGGGAAAACCAAGATAGGTGGCAGACATGAAAGGATAAAAACGTGGGCTTGGTAAAGGACGAGGGACATGAGACTAAGGGAATTGTCATATGATTGTCAAGGACTATGTCACATAAGGATAATGAGGTTATATCAGCAATGACATGATGTTTCATGAATAATATATGACCAAAGGATAGCCATGTCAAGTTTTCCCAAAGCATGATTTATGTGTGCATGTTTTATGTCAAGACCAAGATAGGTGGGAATGATATGGATTAAATCGTAAGATGCCAATGCCAAGACGAAGGCCTAGGAGATGAGACGACTTGCCCCCAAGTGTAAGAGTCCACATAGATGATTTATTTTACACATGGTGCCTGTTTTCCAAGTTTTCATCATGGTACTTATCCAGGGTGCCTGTTTACCAGGTTTTCACCATTGGATGAAAATTTTCTTTTTACTATTTTCTTGACTTTTTGATTTTTTTGGTGTCACCAAGACCCCCTATTTTCTAGGTTTTCATTAGGGTGACGATGTATTACATTTTTCAATTTTTTTTGTATTTTTGATTTTGTGGATAGCCCGAATGCTTTAGATAACCACTGACTATTCTGAATCCACTGACAGTGCCAATGTAGAGACTAGTGCCATGATATGCCAATAATGACCTTGCTGAAGGAGTTGTCTTGACAGGATCATAGCGCTTGCATACAACTAATCGATGTCATTGTGATCCTTTCTGATACTAGAGTTGGCCTTATCAGAATACACACATCGTAATAGAGTGCCATGAGAGTCCTTATGGTAAAGAGTTGTTGCCAAGATGTGATGGATGTGTGACATGGGATTTTTGGACTTTAGGTGAGATGTAGGGTTATGACAGATGATGGTAGACATGAAAAAGTTGTTTGGACATTTAGATGAATCACTTTTTATTTTCCAAACTTGGTATGGTGGACTACGAATTTTGGAGGGATGGAATTTGGAACCAACACCTTTAGATGCCTTACTTGATGACCATTTTGAAGGAGGTGGACATGTGTTATATGTGGGAGTCCTCTTGTATTATGGCTCCACATTGTGATTGACTTTTTCTTTTGACATATTTTCTTTGCTTGATCCACTTGTCTTTGGGATCCATTTTAATTTCATTTGTCCACTTGTCTTTTTGTTTAATTCAATGGCCTTTGAAATTTGATTTTGATCTTTTCATTTGTATGAATTTTGTCTTTTTTGGTTCCAAAGGGAAGGTTTAAGATGTTGAGAATGATGATTTATGGTGTGGGTGGAAGGGGTGATGGCAACAACCTTATGACAAGGATTTCTCATGGACTCTATTTTGACATTTGTATCTGAAGGTTTTCCCCAGTATCAAGGAGGTTCCACTGAGATCATTTGATTTTCTAACTGAAGAATAGCCAAGACCTTGATGTCTGTAAGTTGCCTGAAGTTGTATTGGTTCTTGAATTCCTTGCTCATGTATGCCTAGTCCTTTTTCTTGATAATGCATGCTTTGAAATATTCTATTTGTGATGGGGTATTTGTTGTTTTGAAAGCAAGATGCTAAACCATCATGATGTATGTGGAAAATGTTTCTTGGAATATTTTCATTTGCAAGGAAGCCTACTTTGACAAAGATAGATGACCCTAGTTGATAAAGTGTCTTAGCTTCATTGTCATGTTGGACATATTTTTGACTGATATCTTTGGTCTGATCTTGTGACATGTCAGGTTCAAATGATTCTGTTGGTGCTTCCAATTCGATGTCAAATCCATCATTATGATTAGTGTCATAGAGTCAAAAAATTCAGCTATAGCTTGATCATTTTCAAATATGTCCATAATGGAAGACTCTTGTTCTTGAGGAATATCATCTATGTGTGTCATGGAGGCAAGTTTCGCATTTTGGAAAGTGTCAATAGTTGAGGCCTATATAGGATTGGAAAGTGATTGATCATGAATGGTGTAAAGGTCAAGGAGTGGATCATTTTGGATTTCTTGGTCAATGGTAGGGTCTTTCTCGAAGATGGGGTTGTCATGGATGATATAATCGGAAATAGAATTTTTGTTAAGGATAGGTGTGTTTTGGATGTCATGATTGTCTCGAAGGACTTCTTGAATGGACTTTAAGATAAGGTCATGGGATGGGCTACCTTGTTCTTGACATGAGGGTTACATTATAAGGTCATGCTTTGGGCTTTCATTTTGACATGTATCCTCAAGTTTAGACAATGGGATGTTCCTTTGAGTAATGAAAAAATTTCCATGACTAGATGTGGCTTGTGAGGGGGTGACTTGAAAAGGATTAATGAATGAAGGACGTGGAGACTTGGACTGGACTAGTATGTGAAGGACTAGGATATGACATGGAGACTTGGACTGGACTAGTGTGTGAAGGAGTGGGATAGGACATGGAGACTTGGACAAGACTAGTATGTGAAGGACTAGGATAGGACATGTAAACTTAGATTGGACTAGTTGGTGACGACATAGGATATGACATAGGGACTTGGACTAGATTGGTGTAAGGTTGACTAAAATAGGATGTGGAGACTTGGACTGGATCGATATGGTGTGATGTGGGGACATGACATGAGTTGGTAGATGGATGATAAGGCATGTAGACTTGGATGGGATTGATAGGTGAAGGACTCGCATATGACGTGGAGACTTGAAATGGACTAGTGGACATTTGGTTTCCCTTGTCAAAGTTAGGATAAGGTTGATTAATGGATGTTTATTATGGACTAACGTCATGGATGGTGTTAAGTGACTTTTGGTAGTGAGGGTAAATAGACAGAGGACTATAAATCATGGATTGTTGGTATGAAGGACATTGATTTTTAGTTTGGAGGAATTGTCTCTTAAAGTTGAAGACTTGTTGGTATTGACCTCTACAAAGTAACTGGTACTCAACTTTACTAGCAAGCCTATCAATATTTTTTTTAAGGGAAGACAAGGTGGTGGATGTCATGATGTTAAATGCAGAGTGATAATGATGTTTGTCTAAGGGAAATGACTAATGCAGGGTGATAAAATTGTCAAGAAAGGATGCCAAATGCAAAGGTGACAATGAAGACTAATATGAAAATGTTGACTAAGGAAAATGACCAATGCCAAGTCTAGATGCCAAATGAGGACTATGCTGAAAGTTATAACAATATTTTTGGATTTTTTTTTTTTTAAGGATAAATTATGCAAGGTGATGACTAAGATGACTTGAATTCTAAAGAATGGAAATGTAAAGGTCCAAATGACTTGGAAGAAAGTTTCCTAAACACCCTATGCTTCTATAAAAATATGTTTATGCACAGTTTGGACAAGTTTGACTTTGATTTCTAGTCTGTGATAGTGATGTTTTGTTTTGTTTGAATGTCTAAAAACACTTGGCAAGCACAATATTTTGGTGTATGCAAATTCACATGAGATAAGCATGATCCTAATGGGCCAATAGGCCAAGGGTTTGTATACATGGTATATCCCACCGATATACCCCGGATTGGTGCTAAACACCTTTCCTTCTTGAGAGCAGATAGCTTAGAAGTTTGGTGGCATTGGCTCCCCTCCATGGCTCATTAACGTCATTCGAGCACACCAACTTCAAATTCTTGGGTAGTGACTTCCCAAGAACTTCTATCTCTACTCAAGGGGATCACTAATGAGTGTCTTTGGGCATGATACTGTACCCTACAATATACCAAGCAACAAATGAAGAATGGTTGGCCTCTAAAACAAAGGGTGTTTAGTATGGGCATTATGTTCGTAGGGCATGATCCATGCGATGAGAGTCCCCTTTCAAATCCATCTTGTTGGAACCATACGCACGATTCTTGGGCTTTCCCCAAGAATCCTCTTTTATATACTGGCTAGAAGTCCCTCAGGTTCAAGGTGCTACCGGTCTGAGTCGTCCTGGGGTGAGTACTTTTTCCCACCAAAACAGGCCCAAGTTCTAGAGTTAGTAACCGTTTCTCTTACACCCAGGATTGTCCAAAAGCACAAGGGGAGAGGATACTTCAATTACTAAGTCGTAAGGGTGTATAACAAAAAATAAAATAAAATGGTTATGGTTTTTTTATCACCAAGATTTCACAAGGTGAGAGCATAATCACCTACCATTTTGCAAACACAATCAAACAAAGTAGAAAAATCATGTTCATTTTAAGTACACTAAAAGGAAATGTGTTTTAATATATAAAAAAGAAAAGCACATTGTTTAGTAGTGAGTCTTCAACATTCAAACTTGCAAGACCACAAGTTAGGAGTTTTATCCACCAGTCTTGGACCCACGAAATGAACTGTCACACGCTCTAAACAAAGATTAGTAAAAAAAACTTAAATAAAAACAACAAACTAAAATAGTGATAACATCCTCAAAACTAAACAAAATTTTAAACCGTAACTATCTATGGAAAGCTAAGACATAGACCTTCAAAACCCAAAAAATGTTTTGTACAATCCTGCAAGACAAAAGTGTTATAAATAAAAGAAAATTCGGGTTTTAACAACTAAAGCTTAAAAAACTATGATAACTAAAATGACCATAACTTTCTCAAATATTAACAAAATTTTAAACCGTTTAAAGTTCTAGAAAACTGAGAATGAGACCTACAAAACCTAGATAATGGTTTTAAAATTTTTTATTCACCCATTTTTCTGTGCTCAAAAGAAGATGATAGGATTGCAAATGAATTCTTGGCTGTAACCTACAAAACAACAAAAATAAACAAGAAAACACACAAATTTCTCTACAAAAACATCAAATTCACCAATGTTTCTAAGGGTTATTTTTAGGTTAGATTAAGGTTAGAAAATCAACAAAGTCAGAAACCCAAAGAACTACGAAGCACAAAGGAAATTAAAAGAAAGAACGATTATACCTATTCCTCGAATCTTCCATGATTACCTCCATAGCACCTCCTAGCTTGCAGCATGTGATTGATGCCCTCAAATTGAGTGTGTGAGCATTTCGACTATGACATTGTCCTATGCAAGTTTTGAAGGATTTAAAATTAATACCTATGCCTATGCCTATGACAAAAAGATTCTCAAATACTAAATAACTCTATTATGCATGCACCAGAATAATAAAATCTAAGTGTGTAATCCAAAAATGAGAGAAAAATAGCATTTTATAGAAAATACCATTTTTAATGGATGGATGAGATCGACTTTCGGTAGAGACCTAAAATCAGAGGACAAGATTTAATTTGACAATCCCTAATCAGGGTTAGGGAAAAATCATTAAGTGAGTGGTCGAGATGTCATCTGAGAGAATTGAATCAACAGTGAAGAATAAATGAGATAATTAATTAGAAAATAAAGATTTTTGAAAATCAAGAAGATAAAGACTGCCTAATTTGTGAGATTCAAAAAATCAAGAAGATAAGAGTTGAATTGAAGATCAGATTTGAAAAATCAAGAATCTGCCCGATTACTTGATTTTTTGGAGGAAAGTTACCATTTTGAATTAAATTAATTCAAAATATGGATTTTGTGAGATAATAAATAATCGATTTTCAGATTATTTACTAAAATAAACTATCAGTTAAGAATGTGATATCATTTGAAATAATTTCATTTATTTAAAATGAGAGAAATATTAATTTTGACAATTAAATAATTAAATATAAGTATTTAATTTAGAAGATATGATTAATAATTAAATAAATTAATAAATTCATTTAATTATGAGGATTAGTGACATATTAAATAGATAAATGAAATTCATTTATTTAATAATCAGGAAGAAATAAATGAAGAAGGGTAATTAAATAAATTAAGAAACTTATTTAATTAAGGGAAGATTTAGACAATTAATGACGTATTTAATAAATAAATAAAATTTATTTATTTAATAATCATGAAGAATAAAAAGACATGAATTAATTAAATAATTATGAATTATTTAATCAATAGTCGAATGTGGACCAAGGACATAATTAAATGTCATAATTATGCTAGGACAAAAGTGGTAAAAATATAGCTTGCAGGCCTAGGTTATTTTTAAGTGTCTACAATAACAAGAAGATCAAGAGTCAGACCTTCTAGGTTAGAAAACTTGTGCTAACGGAGAATCAGAAAAATGCTCCGAACCAGATGGGAAGGGAAAGTTTGAACCCAATTGGTTGGGACCCTTCATCATCACAATGAGCTTCAAGTCAGGGGCATATCAATTGTCAACACCTGAAGGAGAATGGTGCAAGAGCACCTTGACACAATTGTGCCTCCTTGTGGATTTTTTTTGAAATTTGATCCTATTTTAATGTCTCAGCATTATTATAAGGTCTTTGAGGTTATTTCCATGTGATGAGGAGGTTAATATTTAAGGTTTTGTGTAAAAGTTGTCTTACAAGTTTGTAAAATTGTTAAAATTGCACAAAGGAAACATTAGGAATATGAAGGTGCCTCTTGGTTTTGGCATTGATAAGTGGTTAGGAGGTAGTTACAAGTCTAAAACATAGTTTTAATGCCTTTATAAAGGCTTTGTAGACCATTTCCAATTCGTGGGTGGTTTATCTTTAGAATTTGAATGAATAAAATCATAGTTTTCTGCATTTTTCTCAGAAAATTCACTGTTCTTTATTACTGTATGGCCCTTTATGGGCACCAATGCATGTGAAATTGGTTGTGAATGGTGGAGCTTTCAATCACCTTCCATTTTTTTTTCATGCAAATTCATGTTGTTTTGAAGGAGATATTGTAAATTATGTGAAGACAAACTAAAACCCTCATTAGGGTTAACAACGAGTAAAGAAAATTATGTTTCTCACTTATTTGTTGGTAAAGTCCTCTGGTTTTTGGTGGCATTGTTCTTCTATGTATTTAATCTCATATTCAAGTGGTTTTCAATCAAGGGTATAATGATTAAGGTGTTGTAGATTAAAGTTTTGACTGGTTTTTCTGAGTATACAGTTTGAAACAGGGCAGTGAGGGTAGTTATAACCTAGGGTTTGATAAAGAATTGACAAAAGGAACTTTTGGTTGGATTTATAAGAATGAAAAATCTCATTAAATATTGTTTGAAGCATTTGTTCTAAGAAAATGAACTTGGAAATAGGATAATCAATAAGGGTCTGTGTGAGTCAAGGCTAATTAGGCCTATTTTCTGACAGAAACAACAAGTTTTCAAGCCATTTCTCTAAAATAATTAATATCCACCTTGTAATATGTTTTAATAAGGGAAGATAGGTATTCAAATATGTTATTTGTACATTGTTTCAGTGTATGGTTTTAGGGGAAAAATTCTGATAGTCCTTTTGGGAAGCCTTAAGCATTGGATCAATTTGAGAAGGAACTACAACCAAAGTGTGAAGTCTGAGTTCTTGGAAGGTAAGACAAGGTTAGTCATGTATTTTCAACCTTGGGAAAGCTATTACAAGTGTTGAGTTGATTTGGTTATGCCTTTGAAGACAAAATTTAATGTTTGTAGAAAAAGTGTCATGCTATGTATATAAGGATAGTAGTGGAAGAATCTGATCTTTGTTGATGTTTGAGGAAAATATAATTGAATAAGTGTGTCAAAAGAAGGTGAATCAAATTAAGATTGTGGAAGGTGTTAATTTCTTCCTTTGTACTTGCATTAGAATTGTATCAGAGCCCAGAAAATATTTGGGCTGATAATTTGGTTTGTGAGTTGTGGTTTTGTAGTTGTGTGGTTTGTTGGTTGTTTGTAGGTCAAGAGAACTTGGTTGTTTCCATTGAGAAGGCAGAGAGATAGTAGTGAAAAGTGAGAGAGTAGAAGCAAGCAGATACTTGCTGAGACCATCTAGAAGAGATGGAGACACTAAGAAATCATTTGCAGGCAGAGGAAGAAAGAAGGAAGAGAAAGGGACAAGAAAATATGGATAATGAGATAGTTGATTTGAAGCAAGAGTTGAGAAGATTTGAGAAAGAGTTCCAGGAGTCTACAATGAGGATAGAGCAAATGATGAAGGAGATGAAGCAATTAATGAGTTGGAACTTGAAAGTAAACAAGAAAGTTTCATGGCTCATTCAGAAGATAGTCAAGAGAAGGAAAATGAGGATGAAAGAGAAAGAATCCTTTGAAGATCTAAGGGAAGAATTCATTGATGAAGATGTTGTAGATATTCTAAGGCATGAAGATGAAGAGAGGACAAAGATCATAGACTTGATTTCAGATGTTGAAGACCTTGGATTAGTGACAAGATTAGATGAAGAGAAAATCTTAGATGGATTGGTCTTGGAGGTTTGCAAAGAGTTGAAGAATGATGGAGGTATGATGGTAGAAACTTTGTTTCATTTCTTTGTTATACTAATCTCTTGGACAAGGAACAAGTTGTAGGTCAAAGGATAGGAGAAACAAGGTATTGAGATGAATCAAAGAATAATAATTTTGATTTCAGTTGGTGAACAAGGTATGAAGTTGATTTTCATGGAAAAAATGAAGCCTGAAGTGAAAATGAATGTGATTACGAGCAAGGTCAGATTGGGGCAGAGCATACAAAGATTACAGGTTGGTGGACAACTTCAATTCCAAGTGGACTTGGAAATTTTCTTGGTCAAGAGTATGGTGCAGGAGCACCTTGACACAATTGTGCCTCCTTGTGGATTTTTTTAAAATTTGATCCTATTTTAATGTCTCAACCTTATTAAAAGGTCTTTGAGATTATTTTCATATGATAATGAGGTTAATATTTAAGGTTTTGTGTAAAAGTTGTCTTACAAATTTTTTAAAATTGTTAAAATTGCAAAAACGAAACATTAGGAATGTGAAGGATCATCTTGGTTTTGGAATTGATAAGTGGTTAGGAGGTGTTTAGAAGTCTAAAACATAGTTGCAATGCCTTTATAAAGGCTTTGTATACCATTTTCAATTTGTGGGTGGTTGCTCTTTAGAATTTGAATGAATAAAATCATAGTTTTCTACATTTTTCTCAGAAAATTCACTTTTCTCTGTTATTGTATGGCCTTATACGGGCATCAATGCATGTGAAATTGGTTTTGAATGGTGGAGCTTTCAATAACCTTCCATATTTTTTTTGTTTCATGCAAATTCATGTTTTTTTGAAGGAGATATTGTAAATTTTGTGAAGATAGACTGAAACCCTCATTAGGGTTAACAACGAGTAAAGACAATTATATTTCTCACTTATTTGTTGGTAAAGTCCTATGGTTTTTGGTGAAATTGTTATTTTATGTATGTACTCTCATATTCAAGTGGTTTTGAGTCAAGGAAATAATGATTAAGGTGTTGTAGATTGAAGTTTTGACTAGTTTTTCTAAGTATACAGTCTGAAATAGGGCAGTTAGGGTAGTTATACCCTAGGGTTTGATAAAGAATTGAAAAAGGGAAATTTTGGTTGGATTTATAAGCATGAAAAGGATCATTAAAGATTGTTTGAAGCATTTTTTCTAAGAAAATGAACTTGGAAATAGGAGATTCAATAAGGGTCTATGTGAGTTAGGGCTAATTAGGCCTATTTTATGACAAAAACAACAAGTTTTCAAGACATTTCTCCAAAAGACTTAATATCCACCTTGTAATATGTTTTAAGCAGGGAAGATAGGTATTCAAATATGTGATTTTTACATTGTTTTATTGTATGGTTTTAGGGGAAAACTTATGACAGTCCTTTTCGGAAGCCTTAAGCATTAGGTTAGTTTGAGAAGGAACTACAACAAAAGTGTGAAGTCTGAGTTCTTGAAAGGTAAGATGAGGCTAGTCATGTCTTGTCAACCTTGGGAAAGCTATTACAAGTGTTGAGTTGATTTGGTTATGCCTTTGAAGAAAAAATTTAATGTTTGTAGTAAAAGTGCCATGCTATGTATATAAGGATAGTAGTGGAAGAATATGATCTTTGTTGATGTTTGAGGGAAATATAGTTGAATAAATGTGTCAAAATAAGGTGAGTCAAATGAATATTTTGGAAGGTGTTGATTTCTTCCTCTGTACTTGCATCAGAGAACCTCTGTAGGAGCCCATGAATATCTCCCACCTCAAAAATTTTAATTCATAATCCTTTAAGGTATAAAACCAAAAAAAAAAAAAAATTAGAAAAAGGATTGAAAAAAAAAGTAAAAAGAAAAATTGTCTTCTAGTGAAAACCACTTCGGTGGCACTTTGGGCAAGTACCTTGGTGAAAACTTGGCAAACATGCACCTTGTGTAAATAAGCACTTTCCATCCACTGGGACCTCCACAACTCATTTTACATCATCCATCTATATTGCTTCCATTATCCATCACATTCCATATCTCCATCCATCACCCATCCACATTCGCATCATAGCTTGGTCTTGTGTTCGTATCATGATCCCTCCTGCTACTACTCGGTCGATTCTCAAGGTTAGTTTGTCTAGGTACCTATATTAGAGTAGTCTATTACTTCACATTAGGGGAACGTTTGCATCAGATTGGATTCATGTATATTCTTGAAGTCCCTAAAATAGAAAAATCAAAAAAATCAAAAAATCAAAAAATCCAAATCTAAAAATAGGTCAAAATCTAGTTGGAAAAGTCAAAAAATAGAGTCGTCTTGTCAAACTACAAGTCTCTGAGCTCTGAACGTAGGAAAGGTTGATCGTTGATCATCCCCTAAGACACTTAGGTCAGTCCTTTAGGAGTCCATCATAATAAATTGGTAACCCATTTGTTCATATCTCATCAAATAATCGAGTCTATGTTAGTCGAACTATGTGGTATTTGTGTGTATAATGTAGGCAAGGATAATATTTTATTAGCCCCCGAGGCCCCAAGGATAGGACTTTAGGTTAGTCTCTTGGTCAAAATATCAGAAATCCCCAAAACAATGGAAATTTTGAAAATCCAAAACATTTGCAAAACATCTTGAAAATACCAAAACCAGCCTCAAAACATTTCAAAAACTCCAAAAACATCCAAATATTTGAAAATTCCATCCATCCCCATCTCATTTTCACCCACAATAAACATCACTCATAATAAATCAATCTTCACACTCAACCTTGGTGAAATAGTCGGGAAGAAGCCTAGCAGCATAAAAGAGAAAACTCAATCGTCAAGGTCTCAAGTCTAGATCAATAAGTAAACAAGTTGGTCAACTTTTGGTACTAATAGCTCATCGTCTAGTTTGTCCCAAATCATCTGATAACATCATGTCCTAGGATGCATCCTTCCTACAATGGACATCAACATTAGGCATCACTATAGTTTAGTCTTGGCTAGCAGTATGAAGAACATTAGCTTTTTTTTTCTTGATCATTGTCTTTTTGACTTATCTTATTGTGCTCTTTCCAATGACCTCTCGATGATGTCCAAACAAAGGGATTTGGAGAGAAAGGAATGGGGCAATGATCATTATCTTTTTATCTGGTGTGCTTGTTGGATATTCTTGTAATATAACCTTGGTCATGCATGCTTTGTTTGGGTGTAGGGAGGGTGTATTAGGTGTCTTGTTGACCACATAGGAAGGCTTTCCTTTCTATGTTTTGGTCTAAGATGTTTGGAATATTTGAGCTGCATTTTAGATAAGGTTTTGTATGTTAGGTGTGAACAGGAATACTCCTATCTAATTGTTGAGTCTAAGTCCATCACACTAGGTGCAACGCTATCTTGGTTCTTTATACCTTGATGCATTGTGCCTATGAGTGTTATCAAACATAAGGTAAATAGCCCTTTTAAGGTCCCAATTCCTAGTAATAAAATCATCATCATCATCTCTTATAAAGTTGACTTTTTGGATTTTCTTATTTATTTTTTATTCTCTCCATACTAACATGGTACCATGACAGTTACTCAAAATCATCACTAATTCATCCATCCTGCATCCACAAACCATTAGCATAATTCATATCATATCATGACATATAGGAAACATTGATCATCTCACATGCATTGCATTTCATCATTGCATAATATAGACTGGTTATTCTAAGCATCTCATAAACCATACATTTACATGCATCACATAATCATATCATGCCATATACATCATCACATATACATCATCTCATCCATTTGCATAATCATATAAGAATTATCATACCATGTGCATCATATCATGGCATTTGCATCATCACATAGGCATCATGGGTATGTGCAGAATCATGATGGAAAAAATAGTCCCTTAAGTGGCAAAAAATTTAGAAAAATTAGTGTTAGGAAACTTGACATAAAATTTTGAATAAGTTATCAATATTATTTCAAAAATATGTAACAATAGAATTTTTAGAAAATTGAATGTAGTTTCTAAACTACTAGGTTTTTTAAAAAAAAAAAAATCTATTTGGTGAAAATTTGAAATTTCAATGCAATAGTACTTAAATTTTAGGGAAAAAATCTAGAGTAGGTCTCTTACCGTAACCACAATAAAATGATAATATTTTTTATAATATTTTATATATAAGTAGAGGACTCATGTCCCAATGTGATGCATATTTTTTATAATTTTTTTCCAATTAAATAATTAATTATGAATTTTTTATTACAACTTTTAAAAAATATAAAAACTCATATGTCATACCACCTTAACTTGGTCAAAACTTCATGAAATTCACTTTTTTATTTTTTTAATCCTATAGTATGTGAAGCATAGAATGTGACACATGTTTTGGATTAAAAATATGTGATATTGTTTAAAATCTATAGATTTTTTTCAATCAACCTATCAGTCAGGACTTTAATCATAATTTGAATAGAAAATGGATAATAATTACTTATTAAATTCAAAGTAAAAGATAATTTATATTGGTGGAAAGCTAAGAATATCCTTTAAAAACCCTTTTCATTTCATCAATTTTGGGTTAAAAAAAAGTCATTAGCCACATACCCATCATATTGCCACTTTTTGGCCCATCATGATCTTGCACATACCATCATTATAAAAAGCATCATCACATCATATCATGTCCATCATCATGTCATGATCCATAAATGCCTCACCATATCATACATAGAAAAGGTACTGAAAAAAAAAGTGCATCTCATACATCTCATGATCATGACATATATCATCATCATCCATTAGGTGCATAATATAGATCTGTTAGTCTAAGCATTTTAAACCATTTGCATATCGTAACATTTGCATCATCCATACATCATCATAAAAAGTGCATAGAAAAGATACTGAAAAAGAAATACATCCACAAACATCTACATAATCACTGCATGACATCATAACATCATATAGAAACATACATCGAATTACATCACATAGAATAAAAAGCATACATGCATCACATATAGAACATCACATATAGAAAATAATATACATCCATCAATCATGCAGAAATTAGATAGAACACATCATACATCGAATCAAACCATATCATCTCATATATATCATCAATAATAATACGACTATCATGGTACCAAGAATCAAGATCAAATGTGTTTGTATCAATCAATATAATACAAATTCCCACGAGGCTATCAAAAATAGAGCTTGTGGATCACAAAAAGAATGAGGTCTCTGATAAAGTATGAAGTTAGCCATGATGGTTGCTCCCCTCACCCGATTGTCTCTCGGGCTAATCCTACCTTTGCCCTGTCTACTATGAGAAGTCAGGTGCCCGAGCTACTCGAGGCACTGCTTGATGGTAATGAACCTTATAATACTCAGCCTCTCTCACTACTTCATGGTACATCCTCTTAGGGACTATCCTACCTTGTGTGGCCTCTAGCTATCAACATCTCCTAGTATCCTATGTCAACTGAAGCTTGATGGCCTATCTCTTCTATATGGCCTGATCCCACTCTATGCGGGCCTGATCTCGCTCGACTATCAATATGGCAACCTATGCTTGTAACTGTTGAATGAGGACATCCCTTTGATCTAGGTGAGGTGTTGGTGGTGATGGTTGTTGTTGTTGTTGATCTCTAGAGGCTACTAGTCTCTCAAGGGTGGTTTTTGTTGATCTCTCTGCCCATCTCTGTCCCCATCCCACTAGCCTTGTTCCTGATCCCTCTAGCCTTGATAATCTAGAGGTGATCCACCTCCTCCTCTGCCTCTGCAACCATCTCCATCTCCATTCCCATCTCCTTTTCCTCCTATCCCTTTCCCCCACCTTGCTCATCAGCCTCGAGGTCTCTGTCGTGGTAACAATGTGCCAGGCACTGCCAATCTAGTTAGAGGATGAAACCAATCTTGATATGTCTATGTAGTCCTTAGGTCTATTGGCCCCTAATCATATGGACATGGCCTGACCACCAGCTGTCTAAAATTGTCCACAACCTCATCTGGAGGTACCTTCTAACCCCCATGTGGTCTCCCTCAGAGTACACACAAATATGGCCATGTACTACTCATCGAGATGGTCCTATACATCTTTGAATTGCTTAGCCACTTGATCCAAAAAATAACACTCTATCATGGTGTGCTCCCTACCCTACATAAGTCAATCATGCCTTGCGAAAAAGAGTTGCTAAATGTCATCGTACCAAGTGGGGATACCAAGCCAAGGCCTCTAGGTAAATATTGTCATCTCATCAATCACCCTCCTCCAATGAGGGATGTGAGTTGCTCCTGTATGTGTGAAAGTCAGCCCACCTCTGTACTTTCAGACTATTGGATCATCTACCTCCATGTCGACTAGTGTAACTCGTGGGTGAAGCACTACAATGTCCTCCTAGGCCCAAATGTGGAGAAGTGTAACTCCTACCCCGATAGGCAATATGCAAACTTCTATAAGTCATGGTAGAGGGAGGCCAGCATCACTAGCCCCATGCAAAGCACTCTCTCCATTAGAGCATCCACTCCAAGGAAAGACCCCATCCTAGACTAAAATATCAGTTGTGTCGATCTAGTGCCACAAGTCCTAAAATAATAGCTACTACAATCAATCTAAATAGTGACACCAAGGTCCTATATCACTCTAGCTCAATCTGTCCCTCAAAAAAAAAAATCTCATCTAGGCCCATAACCTCATAACAGGCATATGTCTTGGCATCCACATCATAGATCACCCACTCTTTGTGGATCAACAAACAAAGAATGCACCAAACATCCTCCAGGGTCACTGTTGCCTCGCCTATAGGGAAGTGAAACGAGGATGTCTCACTATGCCATCTCTTTGCTAGTGTTGTCATCATCCCTAGGTGTGTCCTGATGGTTGGGGAAAATGCAAAATACCAAATCCCAATCGCTCCCAAGTGCTCTTGGAGCAGCTCATGCAGTTTAGTCAGTTTGCTCAAAATCAAGGACCTATACTCCCATGAGTGTATTGGCTCCATGTCCTCCTGCACCAATAAAGTCACCACATCAAGTTTCATAAAAACCTAGGGTCCTATTTGAGGTTTTCGTAACCAAAATAATAAATGCATCATTGTTTGCAATGGTGTCATTATTTGAAAGTTCCAAACTGCATTGCTAGAGACCTCAAAGTTCCAAAATCTACCACTGCGATGCAGTTTCACCATGTGCTTGTTTGACTCAAACCCTTAAATTGCTAACTAAACCATGGCACTATTTTTAGATGTTGCAAAAATTCTAAACGCTAATTCCTAAACTATGATGTTGCGTCGCAAGACTCAATAGTGGCATACTTTATGGCCGCATGGTGCCAATTTAACACTTTCAATGGCGCCAAACAATGCCACTTGACTCAGTTTGAATTTTGACCCTAATTATTGCACAAAAAAATGAAAACAAAAGGTGGGTAAGGGTCACATACCAATGGTTATGCACCTGGGAGTCACTGGTACACTCGCACTCACTCTGCAATGTGTTGTGGAAGCACACGTTGCACCATCTCAATCAGTGGTCAGAGCTCAAAAGTCAAGAATCTCTAAAGGCTGAATATGCCAATGAACTGGAAGTGGCCCCTTGAGGCCTATTTAAGCTTGAAAGTTAGGGTTTTTTTACCCTATTTAGCCGTCTAACTGGGGTTTTGGAACAACGATCCCTTTTTCACCCAACCAAGGTCGTTTTGCATCATTTTTTCACATCTTGGCACAATTTTGGGCATCTTGGAGCCTTTCTGGACCCATCAGGCACCTTGTCCTCTTTTTTGCGAGATCACCCAAAAAATGAAAATTTCCACGTGATCTCTCAAGGGGGCAGTAAACCAACATAATTCTTTTGTTGGGGTAGCAATGGAGAATTTGAAAAAAAATATAAAAAATTGAATTTTGATGTCGACAATTTATTCTTTGAACCAACACAACAGGTGCATTACTTCAAAGAGGAGAAAAATGTAGACATGAAAAATATACTGATTGATCCTAATTTTACTAACACCAGTTCATCCTAAATCATCTCCTTTGCTAACCATTTAATCGAATAATTTGTATTTGATTAAATTCATCACATTCCATCTCTTAATTAAATAAATCAATGTTATCTTATTAAGTCATCATTTCCCTTTCAATTAAATAATTCACTTTATTTAATTAGTCTCTAAAGTAATCTCATTTAAATTAAATAAAGTTATATTTATTTGATTTAAAACTAACATCATCCCTCTCTAATTAAATAAATCAATCTTTTTTTAATTAAATCTAATAATCATTTTCTTCTCATTTTGATTTAAATTAATCCAAAAATCTAAGTCAAAGTGTCAAATCAGCTAATTATCATCTAAGTTAATTAAATCCTAATTAATCCTAATCTTAATCACTCAAATCCTCTAGATTTTTCAACTTGCTCATGAAAATCATTTTAATTGATTTATTAAATCTCTATTTACTTTCAAAAAGCATAAAAAATGGAATATTCTTCAAATTCAAAAAATCCCTCCAAAAGGGTTTGTACATCCAACAAAGAATTTAAGTTTCTTACATGTCCTTTTCCTTGAGCCAAGTGGCATTAACTTCATTTTCTTCTCCCTCCAACTTGTCATTTCATCAATTTTGAAATTCCACCTAATTGCATTTAATTGCACAATGACCAAAAAGTGCTCCACCCTTGTCCACTCACATGTTGACAAGTGACTTCATGCTATCAGTTGGTGTTTGACCCTCATTCATCCATTTTTCCTCATCTTCCATCTCTCTCATCTATAAATAGAAGGCTCTCATTTGGATTTTGGATCTACAACTTCATGCAAAGTCATTATCTTGAGATTTTGAATTTGTTGATCCATTGTTCACCCATTTTTCATAATTTTCATCAAGTTTCATAGCTAGGTTATGGTCAAATTTGATCAAGGAGCACATGTGTTCACCAATCATCATTCAAGCTTGCAAGGAATTAGGAAAGAGCAATTTTCCACATCAAAATGGGACCAATTTTTCCATGGGATTGAGAGTTTGATAATTTAAATAGGATTTAATAGATTTTTTATTGTGTTCTTCATATTATTTCTTGTTTTCATGTTTCAAATGAATTTCATGGGGTTGTTTCTAAATTGCATATTGGACTAATTATGTGTTTGTTCTTTGTGTTTGTGCAAGTCTAGGATCACTATTCACAGAATCTATTCACAATAAATGAAAATCGGATCTAGATAAATGTAAAATGCATAATATGCATACATACATATATACATATATACATATTTATATGTACATATAGATATATATATATATATATATATATATATATATATATATATATATATATATATATATATATATATATATATATATATATATATATATATATATATATATATATATACACACACATATACATATACAAATATATATACTTATATATATGTATATTATATATATATATACTTATATGTGTGTGTGTAGATGTCTAAATTTGGACACTTAATTTATCCAAGTTCATCCTCTTTCATCTTATTTTTGTTAATTAAGTAATATTGCTATTATTTAATTAATATCTTTAATTCTGCCAAATCCCTAAGGTATTTAATCAATAATACCTTATATCTTTAATCCTCCTTCCACCAATTGAATTAAATAAATATGTCATTTATTTAATTTCCTTTATGTCACATCCTCCATCATTTTTATCTTATCTTAATCCTTCTTATAATCTCATCATTAGGATGTGCACATGCCTAATCCTTGATTAGGATGTGTCACATCCTCCAACTTTTGCAAGTTGGCCTCTAATCTCTCTTAGCCACCTAACCCTCCTCTAATCCTTCATTACTCTTCCCCATGTGATCTTTGACTTGTCACATCAAGTCACATGTGAAATCTAACTCTCTCTAATCTTCATTAATCAGTCTAATCAAGTACTTGCACAATCCTAATCACTTAATTGAGTCAACCCTCTTAAATGCTTTTCTTTTTTGACAAGGCATCTCCCTTCCCTATGTGAATTTTTAATTCACCTTTTAATCCCCCAATGCATTTAGCAAATTTTAAATTCCTTTCCTCTTCCCCATGAGGATATTTGAGGAATTTTTAATTCCCCACTTGTCCTCTCCCCCACATGGGGACAAGGACCTCCTTTATGAGGAGATCTTGTCCAATCCCAAGGTACTTTGTACCCCCCTCCATGTCATGTACTTCTCTTTCCACCTCATGTTCACTTCACCTTTTAGGGCTATCTCACATGCCACATGTCAAGATGTGAGGGCTTGTGAGTTCTCAATTCACCTTGGCCCTACATCTTGATATTTGGTGGCTCAATCTTGACTGTCCATTTCCCCTAGGATTTCCCAAAAATCCTATAAATACCCCCTCTTTTCTCCCATTTTGGAGAGAGATCATTTTGCTAGCCAAACTCTTGCAATTTTGTTTCTCAACTCTTACTTAGCCATTTTCTTGTGTTCATCCACTTGCACTCATCCTCGCAACTCCATTTTGCTTGCATCCACTTGCTATCCAAGGAGCATACACATCAAAAATCGAAGGGCCAACCAAAGGATTGATTCAAAATAAGGTATAACATTCTATTTGTTGCTTTTGTCTTGTTTTGTTTCTAACTTAGGCTAATCTTGAGGTGTAGGTTGTTTTAAGTTGTTTATTTGCACTCTTTCACTTGTTGCTTGCTTTCTAATGCTCTCATTCGACCTATCACATTTCTAGCACGCCCGGTGGGACCCACAAACGGGTCTCTTTCTTTCATGTTTGCTATTTTTTGCATTTTTGAAGGTCCAGGTTACAGAGTGGCGGACCTGTCCTCCTGCAGTGGCGGACTGGTCCTGGGGTGGCGGACCTGTCCAGGGGTGGCGGATTGGTCTTGACAGAGTGGCAGATTTGTCCTGGAGTGGCGGACCTATCCTACAGTGGCAGACCTGTCCCAGTGCAGTGGCGGACCTGTCCTAATTCAGTGGTGGACCTGTCATAATTCAGTGGTGGACCTATCCTGAAGTGGCGGACCTGTCCTAACAGAGTGGCGGACCTATCCCTGCAGAGTGGCGGATCTGTCCCTGTAGAGTGGCGGACCTATCCTCTAGAAGGTAAAAATTTCAAGTTTTCCCAAATTGTCTTTTGGTAAAATAGGAACATAGTTTAATTAAAGGGGTGTCAATAAACCTTGCTTGGCATGTTTGGGAAGGCTATTTGACGTATCCAATCCCCTTGCGCCATTTGGCGATCCTGGGTGACGAAAAATCGTAGCTTTCCAAGTCCTTTTGAGTCACCCTTTTTCACTTTCTTAGTGGGACCTGCTTGGGGATTTCATCACCCTAAGGGATGATTCCAACCACGCGTACCGGAGGGGTATAAAAAGGGGGGAGAGCGAAAGTTGTACCTCAATCCAACCACATTGTAATTGGTGAAGCATCGGGATGACATGAAGAGTTGGTCTGAGCCTTTAGTATCTCGCTAAGGTTCCCGACTCACGCTTGTAATGGGTTGGTGTTCACGGTTTGGGCCTCACGTACCGGGTGTATATCGAGGACTCCTTAGAAACCATGTGCATTCTAGAGTAGAAGACTTTGTTGACCATACCCATTTCTACTAATCTTAGGGTTGTGATGTCTGAATTGTCTTTCTCGTGCAAAAACCAGTCATTATTTGTGTTTTCTATATTTTGGGTCCTTTGCCTTACCCATCCATGAAAACATCCAATTTAAACTTATCATTTGGTGGACCTGTCCCTGTCCTGTGGTGGACCTATCCTAGTGCAGTGGCGGACTTGTCCCCATGCTGTGGCGGACCTGTCCTTCTGCAGTGGCGGACCTGTCCTAGTGCAGTGCCAAACCTGTCTTTCTGCAGTGGCGGACCTGTTCTTGTGCAGTGGCGGACCTGTCCTTGTGCAGTGGCGGAACTGTCCCCATGCTGTGGTGGACCTATCCTTGTGTTGTGGCGGATCTGTCCTAGTGCAGTGGTGGACCTGTCCTTTTGCTCTTTCTTCCCAGGGCCACCATTTCCACACTGTTTATTCGATTGACTCCATTCATAGGCAATTCCTCTTGTCTTTTTGTGCTCTTTCCGATGATATGTACCACTTCATACTTTTGAGAAGTTGGCTGGGACACCTTTTTTCTTCACCATCTACCTCCTCGAGGGGGTATACCCTACCACTATCTCTGTTTTCTCGTTCCGAGTAAACATTCACCCATTTAACACATCCTTTCATCATTCCGAACTCTCGTTCTGTCATTCCGATCATCCGTTTACTCATTCCGAGTAAAAGTTCATCCATTTCACACATCCTTTCATCATTCTGAACTCTCATTCTATCATTCTGATCATCTGTTTACTCATTCTGAGTAAACATTCATCTATTTCACACATCCTTTCATCATTTCAAAATCTCATTCTTTCATTTCGATCATTCGTTTACTTGTTCCGAGTAAACATTCATACATTTCGCACCTCCTTTCATCATTCTGAACTCTCGTTCTGTCGTTCTGATCATCTGTTTACTCGTTCTGAGTAATCGATCATCCATCCCGATCAACCATTTGCTCATTTTGAGTATTTGTTCATCCATTTCTATCATCCATTCCTCCAATCAAATCATCCAAATCCCCTGAACTTCGTCTCAGGTTATTATCCAAATTGACTGAAGTGTCTGATCTGATCATCATCATTAATATCCTCTTAGGGTTGTCATCCATCCTAAGTTAATCATCATCGTCGGCCCAATCAATCCATTTTCAATCTCAAAGTGGATTCGGTGCCCCAATCATATCTTTGTCATTTAATCCAATCAATCAGCATCCTAAGTCACCTAGGGTAATCTACGAGCGGCGTATGTTCGATCTTGTCAATCGTCATCAATCGTGCTCAATCAATCAATCACATTAAACCCAAATCAATCTACTTCCATCTCGAAGCAGATTCAGTGTCGTAATCATCCTTTGATAATCAAATCCAATCATTAGAATCAATTCCATCACTTCATCCAATCATCCTAATCTGAGGTTTAATCCAATCCTAATCTGAGGTTAACCTAAATCCTTATTTGAGCTTTAGTCCATCCCCATCCATAATCTTTGATCCATCCTCTTTATCCTTTCATCATCATGAATCCTTATCCTCCATCAATAGTGGTCAAAGCCCTAATTACGTCCAACGATGATAATAGAGTCTCTTGTTGATCAGAGGTATACAACCTCGTCCCTTGACACTATGTTTGACTTTCTCCACCCATTCCAATCAATACATTGGGTGTCCATCATGTCTTCATCTATGCCTAATCCTCCTTGCCTACCTTTGACAAGGGATGTCCATCATATCCATCCCTTATCCTTCGTCACATCATCCCTTATCCTGGTTTTCCATCCCACAATACCCTATTTGATCTGTCATCCTCTTATCTCTCAGTCTGACCATCGCATATACCCTACTGATCTCATACCAGTGCTCACCCTAATCCCTCATTCACATCTTCCTATCCTAGTCAAACACACCCACCAACTTACCCTAATCCAACATCGGCATCTCCCTATATTAATCCGCCACCTCAATCTTCCCATCCTCATCCACCATCCCCATACCCTTAATACAATCCACCACCCACCTCCTTGTGTCCTAATTCACCATTCCAATACCACTATCTTAACCCTTCACCTAATCCCCCATCTATTCCCAAACCTGCATCCAATCCCATTCCCCTATCTAATCCTAGCCCACCAATCCCTAGTCCTAATCCCCCACTAACCCATAAACCTTCATGCACTCCTACCACACCATCTCATCCTAGAGTATGCAAGTCTCTCATTTCAAAAGTTCTCCAAGGACTTATAACAAAGAAGACATCTCCCACTCCACACATTGTAGTCATGGAACCATGCCATCCCAACCCATCATCCATGGTCGTTAGTGATGAGACCCTTCTCCATCCAACACCTATCATTGATGATACCATCACATCCTCTGAATCCACTGAGTCCCCATCTCCTACCATCATTCTCTGAATCAAATTTGAGCCCCCATCTCCTACCATCACATCCTTTGAATCCTTTGGGTCCCCCATCTCCTACCATCACATCCTCCAAATCGTTGAACCCCATCTCCTACCATCCACATCTCTGAATCACTGAGTCCCCATCTCCTACCATCACATCCTCACCAGATCTCACAGGTCCCATCTCCTACCATCACATCTACCAAATCCATTGAACACCCACTCCCTACTCCGAGAGCCATCGAACCTATCAATGACACCCAAATCCAATCCACTTCGTCCACTCCTAGTATCCATTCCCAGGGATATATTGAATCCTCCATCCTTCCAACTTCCCCACTTGAAGAGTCCTCCCATGACTCCATTATCATACCTCCCACACACGATGAGTCATGCCAAGAGCCTGATCCAAAGCAGCTGTATGCTCCCTCCTCCAGATCAAGATCCTACCATCCCATCTAGTCTACCGCAAGATCACAGTCCCCCATCCATTCCATCCCATGATCCTCTTGACATTCAAGATTCTACCACAAAATCAGATCCTAGCCTATCCCCTACTCCCTCTCCAGATACAACCCATCCAAATACTGCTATCCCACCATCTCCTTCTTAGGATCCCCCATCATCGCCTAAAAATGCTATCCCCAAACCGCTTGCATATCCCCTTGGTACTATCACATTCTTCCATGGTGGCCTCCTTGCAGAAGAAAAACACAGTGTATATACCACCCATCATCCCCCACCTAATAATGGACTCACATCATGTTTCAAGAATAACAAAAATCCTATCATGGATCGAATGCTCAAGAACATGAACTATCAAGGAAAAGGTCACGAGCAAGGTATTTTAGAGCCCATCCAAGTCAAAGAACAAATCTACATGCAAGGTCTTGGATCTATTCCCCAAGACTCACAATCCAAACTCGATACAACCTCTCAACGTCCTCAACAAGCCTTTTCCAAAAGAAATGTCATCTCTTCCCATCGCTCCACCAAATCATATGCTTCCATCCCTCCTCCTCTATCATATCACCTCAAAACAACCGTCCATATTCCTCCTTCATTTGTGCCATCCATTTTGGGTCCTTACATCCCTCCATCCACGATCTCCCATCCTTCATCTACTGCATCCATCTTGGGTTCTTATGTCCCTCCACCCACTATATCCATCTTAGGTCCGTATATCCCAAGATCACCTCCTCCATCTCATCCTTTCACCCATCCAACACCTATACATGTCATCCATCATAAACATCCCTCTTGCATATCCCATAATCAGGATCAACAAAGGCACATACCTAAACATCCCCCATCTACACGTAATCCCCATACTCCTACCTCCATTGCTCCACATCATCCATCCCCTCACACCCATCTCATTTATAATAAATGCACTTTGGATGCTAACATAAAAATGCATAAATCCAAATATCCACATTAATCTAAAGCTCCCCATGTCCCCTCCAAAAGACATGGTAAAGAAAAGAAAAACAAAATCCCAAATCAAAATCAAATCTATAGCTCGTAAAGAGCCAACAAAGCAACGATCAAAACCATGTGGATCCCAAAGAAAAAAGATGCAATGCCATCAAATGAAAAGTCTATAAGAACATCCAAAGTTGCTAATCCAAAAGCTAACCATACCCACCTTTCATCTCCTAAGTCTGTTTTGGGTCCATATGCCCCAAAATTCACTATTCCATCTCCTCCATTATCCCCACATTCTCCATCCATTAGTCCTCTTATATTTTCACATCCATCACCACATGTGCCAATGTTGGTCCTAAACTCATCTCCCCATCATGTATCCACCCCATTATTCTATCCATACCATTTCCAACATCCCACCCATTATCCCCCGTATCTTCCCCATCAAATCCCTCTCATTCATCCTCTAGCATAATCCATTTATCCTAAGGTTGTACCAACATCCAATAGTCGGTTCGAACACTTGACCTCTTCATGCTAGTCCTTCATCCATATCCTTATAGCATGTATTCATCCACTTATTAGCCTCCCTATCCTTATCCATCTCCTTTAGCATGCTATCCAAAAAAGTCAAAAAA
The DNA here is from genome assembly GCA_007258455.2 of Sequoia sempervirens. Taxonomy (NCBI): domain Eukaryota; kingdom Viridiplantae; phylum Streptophyta; class Pinopsida; order Cupressales; family Cupressaceae; genus Sequoia; species Sequoia sempervirens. The sequence continues at coordinate 523,666,935 of VDFB02047230.1, read as the reverse complement.
TCAAAAAATCAAAAAATCAAAAAATCAAAAAATCAAAAAATCAAAAAAAATCAAAAAATAAAATAGTCAAGAGAAATAATCCGTCCAATGGTGAAAACTTGGAAAACAAGCACCTTGGATAAGTACCATGATGAAAACTTGGCAAATAGGCATCATGCGTAAATCCCCATCTGCACTTGGGGGCAATTTCCTAATTTGCATTCCCTCCATCCGCTACGCTTCCTACTACGCTTTCGGCTATGCACCCATCTTCTTGCTATACATCGTTTTCATTCATCCCCCCATCCTATCGAGCTTACACATCCTGTTTGGCATATCTCATTTATCTCAATCCTTCCATCCTCCTTGTGATCTTGATAACAATGGGGCAAACACATAAGCATGCTTTGGATGCCTCTTGGCATACATTCCCATCATCCATACACTATCCCAACTGTCCTTTGCACTCGTCTATCTTCCTTATCCACCTGTCATGCATCCCTTCCATCTCCCCATCCTTATCTTCCTATCCATCCCT
>VDFB02047230.1:523628541-523666090 GCA_007258455.2 Sequoia sempervirens | reverse complement strand
AATCCAAGGCAGCCCATAAAAAAAAATTCCTACTCATTTTTAATCCCGACGCCCAGGACAAAACCCATGTCTTGAAATTTTCAAAATTTATTGAAAAACCATATTTTTGGGGGTTTTGATTTTTGCACCAAAACTTCCAGAGGCCATAACTTTTGACTCGGGTGTCTGTTTGAGCTAAAATTTGACGGGTGGTTGCGTTATGAGATAATGATTAGATTTCCAATCGGTTTTTTTGAAAGCCATTGGAACTCGTTTTGACCCATTTTTGGGGCCTCAAACTTTCATCTTGACCCTCAAAATCCTAATTTAGTGTTTTTTCCAACATTTTGAAAATTTGTTTTCACTCATAACTCAAAATGCATATCTCAAATCTGGGATGTTAGTTGGCAATTCATCTTATCTCACCAATGGGTATTTCTTGGAAAAAATTGGGACTCTCAAACATACGACCCTGAAGTTTCCTAAAATGGCAAAATTTGCCAATTTTTGAAAATTACCAAATCGGGAAAAATCTAATTGTTAACACCTTACGCCCTTTAAACCCCAGAAATCGGCGTAGACTCAATCCAATCATATTCTTCAATCATTCTAGTCTTCAATCCAATCCTCATCTGAGCTTTAATCTTATCCCAATCTAAGCTTAACCAAACCCCTAATCTGAGCTTTCGTCCCTCTGCAGTCCAGATCTTTGGGTATCGAACAAAGTCTTAAGATCCCTCCCTCCATCTTCTTCAACCCTCCTATCATCTCAAACATTCATCACACCTCCTTCTATCATTTCAAACTCTCATTCAATAATCTTGATCAATCGTTTACTCATTCTGAGTAATCTTCCACCTATTCCCACCCTTCACCTTCTAGTTCCAAGAATCAGTCATCTATCCATCCGGTCACCTTTCCCTCACCCAAATCCTTATCCCTCTATCCAATCCACCCAAACAATCCTTTTCCACCCCCCATCCTCTCCCCTCATCCCATCTCATAATCCCTTGTCATTGGTATCTCGCTATAGGCTTTTCCCCACACAACCCCATTCCATCTATCTCATCATCATCACTTCTGCTTCTTTTACACACCTTTTCAATCTCCTATCCTATCTCATTATCCATCTATCCATCATCTCATCCTACCAATTCATCTTTTGATGATTTAAATAACTATCCCATCCCTGAGCTTGTATAGTCACTATCCTCCAATCCAATCCAATAGGTCTATGTTGTCCTGTCGTGTCGGTCCAATCATTTTATCCCCTTATCTAGGGTTATTCTCCTCATCTTTCATCCATCACTTGTCTTTGGCCTTCTGTCGAACTATGTTGCCCCTGCGCTTTCATGTAGGCAAGGTCGATCATTTGATCCGCCCCCGGGGTTCCATCCATCATCAGTCTATATTTGTCCCCTTTTCTCCTGGTCTCCATCCTATCTTGGTCATCCATTAAAATCTCCATCATGGTCAGTCGTCCGCCTTTTATCGAACTACGAGGGCTATGCGCTTCCACGTAGGCAAGGCTAATCTTTGATCGGCCCCCAAGCCCCTAGGTCCCTAGGATGTGTTAGTCTCCTATCTTGTGTCATGTCTCTCGTGTTGCGTCGTCAAGCTATGCCCTTATCTAGCTAGATCTTAACAAACCAGATCCACTTGTATCATCATATCCAATCGGTTCTGAATATCCTACGTCATATCAATCTTTTAATTTAGTATCCATCATCGGTCTCAACAGGATGCATCCTTCCTAACAGACCTCATCAATCCCATCCATCCCCTTGATTGATCCTATGGCAAAGGACATTTGAAATTAATTGTGATCTTTTGATGCTTTTTGCTTTTTTTTATCATTTGAGCTCCCTATCATCACTTGTCATCATCACCTTGATCCATCATATCATGGTGTGCTTTGACTAGTCAACATAGGGGTGTATCTTGATCTTTTCTTTGTCTTCTCGGTTGTCCCACGTAGTACCCACCAAGATCCCTGAGGTCTTGTGTTATGCTGGGGCATCCTTGTGTGCTTGTGGTTATCCCAATACCTGGCCCGACCAAGGTCACCATGACTTTGGGGTGTTGGGATAGCCTTCTTGTTTGTTATGTTTGTTTTATGCATTAGACACTAATCTGCCTTGGTTCTTCATACCTTGGCGTCTCGTGTCTTCTGCTATAGAAAAAATCAGTGCTCCGATGATGGAAAATTGCATTTGGATTGCATTTCATCTTCATCCTCTCATCTATCAAAAATTCCCCCCATCCATTCATCCTTCATCACACTCCCCTCCCAATCTTCCATCGCATTGCATCATCTTCTTCAACTCCCCTTGTGTCATCTCATCCATTTTGAGAGCCCACCCATGTTCTCTTGAACCCGCATGTCCTCTTGAGGGGGCATCCTTCATCCCGAACTTTCATCTTTACCCCCATTATCTTCCTTCCTAGTCACTTCTTTGGAATGACTGGGGCATCTTTTCCAATCTAACCATCTTCTTCTAGGTTCTATGTTTTAATATTCTTTGAAATGATGCTACTTCGTAACACCATCTGAAAGAGGAGAAAAATGTAGATGTCTAAATTTGGACACTTAATTTATCCAAATTCATCCCCTTTCATCTTATTTTCATTAATTAAGTAATATTGCTATTATTTAATTAATATCTTTAATTCTGCCAAATCCCTAAGGTATTTAATCAATAATACCTTATCTCTTTAATCCTCCTTCCACCAATTGAATTAAATAAATATGTCATTTATTTAATTTCCTTTATGTCACATCCTCCATCATTTTTATCTTATCTTAATCCTTCTTCTAATCTCATCATTAGGATGTGCACATGCCTAATCCTTGATTAGGATGTGTCACATCCTCCAACTTTTGCAAGTTGGCCTCTAATCTCTCTTAGCCACCTAACCCTCCTCTAATCCTTAATTACTCTTCCCCATGTGATCTTTGACTTGTCACATCAAGTCACATGTGAAATCTAACTCTCTCCTAATCTTCATTAATCAGTCTAATTAAGTACTTGCACAATCCTAATCACTTAATTGAGTCAACCCTCTTAAATACTTTTCTTTTTTGACAAGGCATCTCCCTTCCCTATGTGAATTTTTAATTCACCTTTTAATCCCCCAATGCATTTAGTGAATTTTAAATTCCTTCCCTCTTCCCCATGAGGATATTTGAGGAATTTTTAATTCCCCACTTGTCCTCTCCCCCACATGGGGACAAGGACCTCCTTTATGAGGAGATCTTGTCCAATCCCAAGGTACTTTGTACCCCCCTCCATGTCATGTACTTCTCTTTCCACCTCATGTCCACTTCACCTTTTAGGGCTATCTCACATGCCACATGTCAAGATGCGAGGGCTTGTGAGTTCTCAACTCACCTTGGCCCTACATCTTGATATTTGGTGGCTCAATCTTGACCGTCCATTTCCCCTAGGATTTCCTAAAAATCCTATAAATACCCCCTCTTTTCTCCTATTTTGGAGAGAGATCATTTTGCTAGCCAAAATCTTGCAATTTTGTTTCTCAACTCTTACTTAGCCATTTTCTTGTGTTCATCCACTTGCACTCATCCTCCCAACTCCATTTTGCTTGCATCCACTTGCCATCCAATGAGCATACACATCAAAAATCAAAGGGCCAACCAAAGGATCGATTCAAAACAAGGTATAACATTCCATTTGTTGCTTTTGTCTTGTTTTGTTTCTAACTTAGGCTAATCTTGAGGTGTAGGTTGTTTTAAGTTGTTTATTTGCACTCTTTCACTTGTTGCTTGCCTTCTAATGCTCACATTCGACCTATCACAATATGTTTTTGTAATTTACTCATTAGCTTTTGATATTTTGGTCATGGTTTTGTATTTTTCCAATCCAAATTAATTATCTTTTCATGAAACAATGATATAAATTGAAGGATGTCTATCTGTTCAAGATATGTTTCATTTACCATGGATGTTTTGATGCATGTGAATCATGCATGCAATCTAAGTAAATTAATAAGCAATGCAAATAATATTTTTCTCAATAGACTTAAAAATTCACACCATAAGCCACTAATGACATCTTCACTTTAGTCTACTCACAATAAATTAAAATTCGCAAATAGTAAATACAAATGTACTACTTAAAACACCACGCATCACAAGAAAAAATGTGTTCCAAGACATGACTACACCAAAAAACTCATGAAATATTTCCAATAGAAAAGTTTGCTACAATAATTAAATAAATTACAAAATGACAAAACCACTATGAAAATACCACCAACCAATGAGAAAATTGCAAAAAAATCAATAATTTTCTTTTAATAAATTAATCCCCAAAACATCAGCGTAGCGATATTTATATTTTACCAACATGATTTCCAATGCACCATTTTAATAGGCAGCTCATTTTTCAAAAATGAAAATTCACAAATAGTAAATGCAAATACACTACTTAAAACACCACACGTCGCTAGAAATAGTGGGTGTGAAGACACAACTACACCAAAAAATTCATGAAATATTTCCAATAGCAAAGTTCGTTACAATAATTTAATAAATTACAAAATGACAAAACCACAATGAAAATACTAGCAACCAATGAGAAAAATTGCAAAAAAAATAATAATTTTCTTTTAATAAATTTATCCCCATTTAAACATTAGCATAGTGATATATATATATATTATCAACATGATTCCCAATGCACCATTTTAATAGGCAACATTCAGCCAATGACATTAGTCTCCCTACTATTTAAGGTAGGGACTAATAATGAAAACACATTTTTCACAACATGCATACCAATGGGATAGTCATAAACCTTCCCTATAGCCATAGAATGTACACTAATAGATTTTGCACTTATACTGAAGACAATAATAACAATGAAAGTTTGAAGATAGTGGTTGTAATTGTGAAGAGATGGATGTCAAATTTATAGACAAAGTTCACAAGATGAATTGATGAGATTGAAAAGAAGATCAATAGATAAGATTGAATGAGAGAACATGCAAAGGAAAGTTGCTCATTTGAAAAGTGGAAAATGTAAGAAGGGTGGAAGAGAAAAGTCAATGAGAAAATAGAAATATGTAAGAGATGAGTTGAGAGAACAGTAGAAAGTGGAAGAGTTAACTAAGAAAGAGAGATAGTTGAGTGAGAGAAAGGGTTAGTCAAGTGAAAAAGGAAATAAAGAAATTGAAGAGTTGACTGAAAAAGAAAATAGAGAATAAAATATTTAAGTAAAGAGGGAATTGTGACAAGTTTTTCAAAATAAAATAAATAAAAAATTATTATTTTTTGATGTCATGAATAATTAATTAAATTAATTAATTTTATGATTTTTAGCATTGTCTCAAAAAAAACTAAGAAAATTTTTAATCAGGACTTCCCCCTGCAAAAATGGGACTATGATGTCCCCTCAAGAAATTTGGCAAAAAATTGAGGAAAATTTACCAATAAGATGATTTAATGCATCTGGATAGAATAAATATTAGCTAGAATAAAAGATTAGTAAGAAGGGAAGAACAATTAGTTCGATCAATATTAGATGTGGAAAAGATTAATTGATTAGGATAGAATGGATCGAAGAAAAATTGACTAGAAGAAAAGTTTAGTGAGAAGGGAGGAATAGTTAGTAATGTGAATGGATGAGGAAAGAAGAAATGATGAACATATTGTCATAAGACTGAACAAGTGCACATTTATCAACATCGGGAATTTTATTTTGCAAATAGATGACATACACTGAGGTATTAAAAAACCATGGTCTGAAATGCTATCACTTTGCATAGATTGAATACATTGCAGACAACGAGTGCCATGACTCATACTAGGAACTTAATTTCCTTAGCCATATTGTAGACAAATTTTGCACTTATCTAGACCTAAATTTCACTGAATAGATTGAACTCTTGTTGACATGCATGCGTGATAGACCAAAAATTAGTTGCATTGTTAATGGTCACCAACAGAGAATTCGACATTTATGAATTATGGTGTTAAGTCTTTAACTAAAAAACATACATGAACCTATTAAAGCATTCAATGATAAGGAACCATAGAGATTAACCCATTAGAGGGACATAAAAAATTATGAAATGAAAGTGTAATAGATATAGGAACTTTCAAACATGTTCTTTATTGACAATTTTTTTTAATGAGGATCAAATCTGTCTATAGGAACAACAAAGATTAACCCATTAGAGGGACATAAAAAAGTATGAAATGAAAGTGTAAAAGATATAGGAACTTCCAAATGTGTCCTTTTTTGACAGATTGATTGATGAGGGTCAAATTTGTTCCTCTTGAAAGCCTTAAAAATTGACACCAAAATCCATTAATCAATGAAAATTAGGAATTAACAAATGCTAAATGTCCTCATTATAATGGCACACATCGATAGAAACAATTGGTATATAAAAGAACATTACAAACCCATGTAATATTTCCAACATAAACAAAAAATTGGCAATTGATGAATTGATTTTATATCAAGGAATTTTGCACCTATTTAGACCTAATTCTTGTTTTCATTTAATAGATTGAAGTGTAGGGGTATGTGCAGGATCATGATGGGCCAAAAAGTGGTGATATGATGGGTATGTGTAGGGTATGTGGCTAATGACTTTTTTTCACCAAAAATTGATGAAACAAAAAGAGTTTTTAAAGGAGATTCTCAGCTTTCCATCAATATAAATTATGCTTTACTTTGAATTTAATAAATAATTATTATTCATTTTCTATTTGAATTATGACTAAAGTCCTAATTGATAGGCTCATTGAAAAACATCTATAGCTTTCAAATGGTATCACATTTTTTGAATCTAAAACATGTGTCACATTCTATGTTTTGCATACTATAGGATTAGAAAAAGAAAAATTGAATTTCATGAAGTTTTGACCAAGTTAAGGTCAGACATACAAGTTTTTATATTTTTAAAATTTGTAATAAAATTCATAATTAATTATTTACTTGGAAAAAATTACAAAAAAATTTGTATCACATCGGGACATGAGTCCTCTACTTATATCTATAATCTTATAAAAAATTATGATCTCAAAGAGACACCTACTTCTTATTTTTTCCCTAAAATTTAAGTACTATTGCATTGAAATTTAAAATTTTCACCGAATAGATTTTTAATTTTTTTAAATAAACCTAGTAGTTTATAAATTGCATTCAATTTTCTATAGATTCTATTCTAACAATTTTTTGAAATAATATAGATAACTTATTCAAATTTTTACGTCAAGTTGCCTAACTCTGATTTTTCTGAATTTTTTGCCACTTAAGGGCCTGTTTTTTCCATGATGATCTTGCACATACCCATAGCTTCCATGCATGTGTGTGAAGAAAAGATTAGTTCCATTCTTAATCATGGCCAAATGAAAAATCAAAATTAATGAATCATGGTGTTAAGTCTTTAACTCAAAAGTAGAGACTAACCCGTAAAGACACTCAAAATGTAGAGAACAACAAACAATAGACATTAACCCATAAAATGAAGAGATGTAAAAACTATAAAATGAGGCTATAAAATATATGGGAATTTACAAATGTCTCATTTTTCACTTCCAATACAATAGTCACAAATCCTCTCAATAGACTCATATTTCACCATCATCAAACAATGGGAGCAAATGAATAAACCACACAAATAATCCACATTACAAATTGATGAAATGATTTTATATTGAGACATTTTGAACTTATGTAGACTTAATTTTCACTTTCATTTAATAGAAAAATGTATTGTAAAATTAACTTGTATTCTTGAGAACAAGGTACCTAAAGTTGAACTATGAAATGCAAACTAAAAATGGTGGAGCATTGATGTCGACATTGATGGTAACTCATGGATATTGATTGATGCAGGAGTATCTAAAAAATGAAGACACAATAGGAAATATCAATGATGCAATGGGTGACCAAAATAATTTATCAATCCATTCCAAAATTATTAAATAAAACCGAAATTAAAAAAAAACCATGATTGGGGCAGCTGGCTGGGCGATTCATATTTTATGATTGGAGTCAATATCTCTACAAGAAAAAATATGTTGGACCAAATTGATATCTATTTTCATTGATATATTAAATAATATATTTCATTCATTTTTATCTAGTGCATCATATTGGGTGTCAACTCATTTCAAAAAATTGATTATTCAATTACTATGTGTTTTCAACAGCTTATGTTTTGTCATTTTCCAATAACAAGGGGGGTCGTTTCAATTGGAAAAGAGAAAACCATTCATATTATATTGGTACTTCCACCCTAGAACCTCAAAAAAATTGGGATAGGTTGATCAAGGGCTATCAGACCCACTTTTAAATATATTCCACTCAAGGAAATCCCTAGAGATCTCAATGTAAAAGACAAAGAGATATTGCAATAGGGCTATCCTAGGGGTTGAATATGAACTAATGAGGGGTTCACCAAAAAATTTAGATGTGGAAAATATAATGAAATGCAAGATGAAATGAACAACCCTAATTGAATGCAAACTAACTCTAAATGACCTAGAAAGATGAATCAAATGCAACAAAAAATATAAAATAGAAAGTGTGCACCTGGGAAACTAGAGAAGGTAGAATGGAGGTCTAAATCACTAAAAAAGTTACTATCAAGGCTAACTGGGACTCATTCACCATGTTGGGAAAATCAATCCAGTTTTTAGGAAAATGTGTAGGAACAAAAATTTGCCAAAAGGATATCCAGATTCTTTAAAATCTTGAAAATGTACTGGAACTGGGACTCATACGCTAGAAGTGGGGAAACATTCTAGTTGAATTTTTTGTAACTTTCAAAGATGATTCTTCTCTTCTCTATCTGCTCTGCTCTTCTTGAGTGATTTTTGGATCTGAATCTCCAATTTGTAGCCTGTAGGTCTTTTCCAAGGTTCTCCAAGTCTTGATAACAACTTTGACAACTTTGATCACTTGACAACTTTTCTCCAATCTTGTTCCTATGAAAATTTGCAACCTAGAATAGTACATCATGCACAAAGGAGAGGGGAAAATGTTGTGGGGTCAGTGGATAGGGGTTTTGCTTGGCCAAACCCCTTGCTAGAAATCAATCCTTGAAATGAAAGAAAATATGAATGAAGAATGATGAATGAACAAATAGTGATATTTCAACTCACCAAACCCTAGCAATAAGGTGTTGAAAATGTGTTTGAAATGGTTGCAATGGATGTGGTTTTTGAATCTTTCTTGAATGGAGTTGATATTACTTGAAACACTTCCTTGAATCAAAAATCGTACATCACAATTATTAGCACAATAACAAACATGATAGATGAAATATTTGACATGATGATTGACACTTGAATGCTGCTCTAAAATTCTTGATAATCTTCCTTTGAATTCTTTTGAATGCTCAAATTCTCTTGTGAACTCTCTTGAATGTTAGGTGAGAAATGATTGAAAGAACCTTGTATTTATACTCAATTATGTAAGAATTCTTGAGATCACAACACTACAAGATGAAATTAGATCTAGGAGAATAAAATCCTACTAGAAATTTGAATTAAATTTAATTTTGGACCACACGAGACTCATTCGACCAAGGTGGTGAATGAGTCCCATTAAACATAATGTATGGGACCAAAAACCAAAAGTGCGTAGAAATGTGTGAAACCCTGTTCGGGGCCAAAAGATCCAGGTGGGACCCACTCACCAAAGATAGTGAATGAGCCCCAAATCCCTAAATCTAGGCCACACAAGCCATAAACACCTAAACTATGATTGGTTACTGATTGGTGTTGGTATTATCCTCAAAAGATGTAATAAATGAGGCTTGTGGATGCAAAATGGGGCCAATTAAAGCATAAGAAGGCCTAATTATTAATGAAAAGCCTAGAAAAGTGTGAAATTGTGTTACAACACTTTACAACTCTCCAAATAAGACAATTTTAATGTTCATTTTGATTAAAAATAGGTTTATTATGCTTAATTGTTTGATAAAACCCTAGAAAAGTGTGAAAGTGTGTTACAACACTTTAGCAAGGTGCCATTGAAACTCATTAGTTCATAAGGGGCCAAGACTTAATGTGAATGTGTCATCAAGATTGCAACACTAAATCAAGGCAACATACATCCAAAAATCATAAGGAGGGCTTGAACAAGCTAGAAAAACTAGAAGGTTTATTTTTTCGATGACTTGATCTAGCCCCCACTTTAGTGAGAGGAGGAACCTACTTCAAAATCACACTAAATTAGACAATCATGCATCAAGATGGGTTCAAATGTACCAATTTTAATAATATGAGATAATGATCAAGAGGGGCGATCAAGATCCCATGGCAAACCAACATAGGCACGAAAGAAAAAAATGAGAATGATATAAAGAACAACAAAGCACAAGCATGCACTGTCAAAGAGAGAAAAGGTAAGAAGATAAAATATTTGGATAAATCTTTGAATGTTTGTCTATCATGATGAGGATCAGATCTTAGGTTGCTTGTCGAAAATATGCATACTCACTTTGTTGGAATGGAACTACTAGTTGTTTGCTAGGTGAGAAGTCCAAAAAGGTGAGAAAAATACACTCATGGCTGGTATGCACTCACACACACACACAAGTGGTTATGGGGAAATTCATGCCTCGGTAAGGCTTCCCACTCAAATCATACCAAATTTATACCCCTTGATAACTTTAATAAGGTGCCACACAAAAAAATGATTTTCAAGTTTCATGATACAAGCAAAACTTCATATGCTTGGAGCTCATGAACAAACAAGATGGCTCTATAGGCATGCAAGTTGTGTTATGCAAGTTGCCATATAACAAAAAATGAAAAATGAAAAATAGGAAATTTTCAAAGGATTCTTTCCAGTTCATGTGAGGTCTTTAACTTAGGGAACATTGTGCCTAATGTCTCCAAAAGAGGACCAATCAAGGAATATACGATTCACAACTTAGGGGATGCAGTGCATCACATCAAGCCACTAAGAGGAATGTAATATGCTAAGATAGATCATGCGCTTGAAGGATATCACACCCAATTTCATCCAAAAAGTGACAAATGCATTGTATGAAGCAATAAAATTGCACCATGAACCATGAAAAGAAAAATGCAAAAGAACAATGCCAATGTATGCCCCCACTTTAAAGGAATTGCTAAACCCCATAATATGAGCAATTACTTTAAAGGATAAAATGAAAAATTCAAATAGAGAATACATGAGAGCCAACTTGGAAAGCCCTATGCCAAAGCATATGTTTCCAAGTAAAGCTATGTCATGTGAAAGAAAAAAAAAGAGAGGGGTTGCCCCAAAAATGAAAACAACAAACACATAAGGGATCTATGGATTTGGAGTCAGTATGTTATTTGATGCAATGCTTTTAGAGAGCTCAAAATTTTCATCATCCCCTAAATACACATAGAATTGGAAGAATGACACAAAGAGAGTGAAAACAAATATTATTTTTTTGGGTCAACATGGAAGAGACATGAATGGCTTGATGCCTTGGGTCATCCCCAAAAGGAAAAAATAAGAGAAAAGAGAAAAAGAAAATGAAAAGGAAAAAGAAATCCTTTTGGGTCAACATGGAAGATACATGAATATATCGATTCCTTGCATCATCCCTAAAAGGAAAACACAAGAGAGAAGAGAAAAAGAGAAAAAGAAAAGGAAAAGGAAAAATAATCCCTTTTGGTTCAACATGGAAGATACATGAATGTATCGATGCCTTGTGTCATCCCCAAAAGGAAAACACAAAACAAATGAGAAAGGTTAAAAGCAAGAAGATGTATGGCATAGAGAATAATGAAGGCACAAATAGAGGAATGTCACAAAGAGAGAGAGAACGTCAAATAGAAAATCACAGGGGGATCACATCACACACATGCAATCACACAAAAGAAAATGAAAAAATAAATAATGTCAGAGACTAGTAAGGCACATGCAAGTCAACCTATGAGTAGGTCATCCACCTCCCAATCTCAGTTTGTACAAGTAGAAGGTGGACAACACAACAAAGGGATAAATGGAAAATTCATTACTAGGATAAGTCTATCAAATTCTTTCCCCCACTGAGTGTGAAACAAGAATGAGTCAAGGTAGGTGATGGGAAAGGTCATGTAATAGTGAGAATAAAATTTTCTACAACCATTACATGACAAGGGATGGAAAAGGAAAGCCTATGGAATCACTGGATGGTAGTCATTACCCTCAAAGTGAAAGTTTTTCAAGACTAAATTGAATGCATGACACTCATTAGTACTATGTCCAAGAGTTTTGTGGTACTAGAAATGTGGAAATTTTGCATCTTTAGGATATAGCACAAGTTTTTCTTTCATCAATGGTAATGTTATGAGTTCTTTGTTCAAAATAAATTGTAGTTTCCTTTCACTCTCAAGTGGCGGGCAAGGAAACTCTAGTTTTTTATAATTTGTAAGGTCTCTTTCATTTGCTAGATTCACCAACTTCTCATTTGAGTTGAATGTTGAGGAGGGGAACCTAAGGTGATCCTCTCATCCTTGTTATTGTTATGAGTGATTGGTTTTTCTTTAGGAAGAAGGACATTCATATCAGGAGGGGAATTAAAGATCACCATACCATCCCTACAAATCCTTAGATATTATCTAGAAGGAATTATGTTATGAGAGAGATCTTGATACCCTAACCCCTTTTTGTTTTCATTAATTGGTATTTTTTCTATGATTTGATGGATCTCATGTTCACTTGTTCTATCACATCCTTGTTTACTCAATATTTTGAATCCTTTTCCATATGTTTCTTCTATATTGATGGGAGTTTTTGTTACATTGTTATCATAAAATGGTTAAGCATTTGTTTGTTTAGAGGAACTAGGCTCACCTATTGTACGAAACTTAGGTTCAACTTTTGTTTCAGGATGTAAGTAACCAAACATCTCAAGAGGTGTTATAATAGGAGGATTTGGTTGTTTCATGGATGGGTAAAAGGATTCATTAGCTTCAATTTTGTCAAGAAAATCATTATTTTTGTGTTGTTTCTTCTTTTTTTCTAGTCTTGTGGCCCATGTTTCTATTCCATAATGGGTTCAAGGCCCTTCCCTTCTTAATTTATCAAAAACCTAAGATAGGATAACATGAATCTCAATATTTGAGACAAAAAAATTTGACATAAAATATTATTCTCTATTATGACATACAACTTATGTTATTATAAAGTTTTGAGAACCTAATAAGTATGATACAAAAATTCATTCCATATATTCTATTAAAACTTAGAAACAAAACTTTGCTACACTAAATAATTATTAGAGTTTCACCTCAAATTTGTTCATGAAGAAGACAAATATCCTAAGCCACCATTTCTATGAAAAATATTTGGTAGACTATTTCATACTTCATTCATTAATATGAGGATTTAGTGTGCTGAAATATTTTATTTTTTTTGGTTTTTATGTACATGGTTATATGACAATTGAAATTTAATATCACTTTCTATCAACCTCCCTCTTGATATTATACATTGTAATAAAATCACTAGGAATCATAAAGTAGAAAAACTTCAAGGCCCTAAATCTATTCTTTTTCTACACTAGTTAAGAAAATTCATGTGCTCGTTGTCTTTTTGATAGATCCCCAACATTATCTTGAATTCTAATATTTTACAAAACATAACACACACACAAAAATAATTAAACTTATTTTTATTATTAAATATTTTATTTATTTACTCAAAAAACCTGCTCGAGTTACATTATGCCTACATGCAATAATGTGAAGGTGGTCTGGGAATATTTATAACCTAAGAATACAAGGAAAATCCTATTTAAAATAAATATCCTTTAAATTTAACTTTCACTCAAATATATTTTTACATACTAATAGTTAGCTCAACTAAGAAACACAAGAAAATAGAGTGAAGACCTTGCTTCCTTAAACATAGGCTTAGGTTTAGTTTTCAATTTTAATTAATTATTCATAACCCTAATAAATTAGGTTAACTAGATTATTTAGTTGATTTTCAAAGATACCACTACCTAAATTTTTTGTGACTCGGCTTGATCCTATTCCTCATTGGATACCTAAGGAATGGAGGAAAATCAAACATGGAGAAATAACTAGATACCTTTCTATTCCTTTTGGTTTGGGAGTTTCACTGTCTCAAATGTGGGCTTGGTTTTTAAATAGAATAAAGAATAAGTTGTTCAATTTTGGTAATAAATTCTTATCCTTAGCTGGCAAGATTCAGGTTTCCAACAATATTCTTATTGTAACCCATGTGTATTACTCATCTTGTTGGATGCCATCGAAAAAAGGTTATGAAGAATTGAATAGAATAATTCACAAGTTTCTATTGTCCAAATGGAATGGTCATGTTGGTTTCATTGTTGCTTTGTGGTCTATTTGTATTCAGCCCAAACATAAAGGTGGGTTCGGGCTTATAGATCCCAAAATTCAAGGGACTTTCCTTGCTACAAAGTGGATTATTAGAGCTACAAGTGGATATTAACCTTGGAAAATACTAGTTCATCAGTGTATTATGGAAGCTTCAATTAAGAAGTGACAAGTTGTTGGTTGGTTAGGTAAGTTACTCTTATCCCCTTTCTTTAAACTTAGAGCTTCTTTTCCTTTGCAATCTATATGGAAAGTGTGGCAAAGAGTTTGCAAATTTCTTAAATGGAATGACTCTTCCCTACAACATGGGTTCAGCTTTGCTTTTGCTTAATTATGGTGGAGGAAACTTGTTACTTATCATAATCATCCCTTGATGATAAACTTTCCAAGATATGCTAATTATTTTTTTAAAGAAGGAGTTAGATAGTTTAAAGATTTGTGGGATTTTGATATCTTTGATTGGGCTCCATGGAGTAGCATCCAAAATCGTTATGGGTTGAATGACAAATATAAATAGTTTCTATTTTTTATTCAGTCACTTGTTCCCCTTGATTTGACTATGAAATTATGTACTTCAAGGGATTGTTTTTTCTTTAAAGACTGGAAATGGTTGTCTTGCAGCCAATTCAATCATTTCCCTTTAAAGCGGATCTATACCCAGTTACTTCCCAGCTAGCATCTTACTCCTCATTTGAATCACCATTGGAAGTATAGATTTACTTCTAAATTTTAGTCTAAAATGAGTGCTCAAATATGGAAATCTAAGGACATTTTTTATATTGATCTGCTAGCTTGGAAAATATCACATTACAAACTTCCTATGGGAGACAGATTGAGATGTATTGTGTTCAAACTAGCAAACTATCTATTTTTTCATAACATTGAAAATTTGAAGCATATCTATTGGGACTATTTACATGTTAAGAATCAATGGTTTTATATTTTTACACATTTTTCAGGAATTTTTAATCATGTTTTGAATTCAAAAGAATCTATTCTTGGCCTTGGTATGTAAAATAACATGTTTGTTGATTCTATCCAGCAAGTGATTTTAAAAAATATATGGAATAACATACATGTTGCTATGTTTTCTAATTACTATTATCATGTAACTAGTTTTATAAGGCTTTACTCTAATATATTACTTTAGGTGGCCTATTTTTTCTAACAGCTCACAGTTTTGTGCAAGAAGAATAAGCTAGTTAAACTTCATCTATAGTAGATAAAATATCAAGTTATGCAGTTTCAACTACAAAGTAAACTCATCCTTAGTAAATATATTGTACAACTTATGTAAGAATATGTATTGTTTCCTTGTGGCTTTCATATTGGTCATTGTCTTGTTGTATCTCTATTCTCTCAAGCTACTTTTGTAGCCGATTTCTTGTATTTAAATTCCTTCAATCGATATAAAAAAGAAGAAGATACCATTGCTACAATTTTAAATTAATTATCTCAATTCATAATTTTCCTCATAGATAAATATTACTAGTATTACATGAAACACCAAATATTGAAGTTCACTCTCTTGTTAAGATAGGATTAATCTTAAAATATATTAATAGTCTTCTAAAAAATAATTTTGAAATCTTGAAACTATTCATGATATTTGAGATTCAACATAATTACAAATAATCCTTAAATCAATTCTAAATGCTCAGTTTGTTATGCCACAAGTTTATTAATGTTGTTGAATTTATTACTATTAGGGTTGAAACTAATATTATTTAAATAAATCTACATGTTATTAAAATTAATTAAAATTAAAAGATAATTTGGAATAGAGGTAACTTTATGAAGGTCCTCTTTATTTGAATTAATATAATTTCTAAATCAAATGTTCCACTAAGGGGGGATATAATGTTAAATTAAAAAAATTTCCATTCATGTATTAAGTCAAGGGGACCTAACCTCGTGATACCCTACCATGTTCCAATCCACTAATAACTTAAATTAGAATAAATGAAATAATCTAAAAGAGGTTAGGGTTTTAAAAAATGGTTGAATGTTAAATATCATCCTTTGGATTATATTTAAAGTTATCACTCAAATCTATGTCATTGTATGTGAAAGCCTATATCAAAAAACCCATTAAATTGGTTTCAGTTTAGAGATATTTCTTAGAGCATAATGAGAATTTAGCTTCCCTCCAATGAAAAAAGGACCAACTAGTTTCTTTTTTTGGTTTCTAAAAATGCATTATATGTATTCATGATTATCTACTTATTTAGCTATATACTCAAAAATTACTATATATGTGAAGATATGTGGTTTTTTTGGCCTACCTCTACTATCGAATGTGTCATTTTCTAGTATCTTCCCTTTAGATATTATTTTTTCCATGGTGAAGGGGTATGTGTCTCTGGCTATGAGCTCCCCTCTTTCTACTTTTTGTGTCTATTTTCTTTCACATTCTGCCTAGAAGATGTGTCTATTATTGTTTCTAGATAGGTTGTGGTTGGGATCCCCTTTTCATGCTCTTTTGTTGATGTAATGAGGAGTGCTAATAAGGTGGTGATGGGTGTTAGCGTTTAGGTAGATCAAAGCAATAAAAAATAACAATTATGTATTGTGTAAAAATATTTTTGCACCCTAATGCTCTCTAACACTTGTAGGGTTTTTCACCTAAAAGGAGAGAGATGAGCCAAAATGGGAAATATCCTCATTCAAGATTAATGTAAAGAGGGATGTAATATTCCTAAACGTAATGATCTAAATGAAATAAATTGATAAAAGGGGTGGATTATTAATGTAAAACCTAAGAAATAGAAAGTGTCAGAAAACACAGTGTTGTATGGAAACATGTGATAAATGACCTAGAAATGCAAACAAAACTAAACAGAAAGTTATGCAAAAAAATGTGTGCACCTGGAAGCTAAAAAGGGATGTCATGAAGGTCTGGAATCTTGATGAAACTAGTGTAGAAGTCAAGTGGGACACTTGTTCCAACCTGGGCAACTTAGTCCCAGATCTAGAAAAACCGGTCCAAAGCCCGTTTCAACCAAATGGGTATCCAAATCTATAGAAACCTCTAAAAAATAGGTTCAATGGGACTAAATTTCCACTATTGGTGACTTATTCCACTTTTGAATTTCTAAAAATTTGAAAGGGAAAACAGAAGCCCTCATTCTATACTTTAGTTCTCTACAGGTGTTTGGTTCTCAAACTCTGATTTTCAGGCCTAAAAGTGACTTTTTGTTGATATTTTGGCTTTGCAAGCAAAGAGAGATCTTCAAAAACTTTGAAACTTAATCTTTAATGATCTTCAAACCCTCAAAGTGCCTAAATCTACAAACACACAATGAAAGAGAAAGAAATGGTGAAAGTTAGGGCATGGGGGTTTGCCTTGGTCAAACCCCTTTTTAGGTAATTAAACCAAAATGAAGAAAGAATGTAATGAAGCATGCAATAATGGATTTAATACCTTTCCATAATGATTGGTCTTGAATTTCTATAGAAAAAGGTGAAGAATCTTCCCTTCAATGTCTTAGGAAGCTATCTTAATGACTTGCAATGATAAAACCCTAGCTTGCTTGACTTGAAAGAGAAGATAGATGATTAATGAAATGATTAGGTTATGAATTAGGGTTTAGCAGCTTGTATTTATAGTCAATTCACCTTATTTGTACATTAATTGGATTCCTAAGGACGACATGAAAGAAAAATAAACTTAAACTGCAAAATTTCCAACTCAAACCTTGAAAATAAGACAAATTGGACTAAGTTGACATGTTGGGAGACTTAGTCCCACCTAGAAGGGACTCATTCATCTAAAGGGCCCTTTTGACAGGTTGAATGTTGTGGAATGAGGAATTTTAGTTCTTATGTTGATTTCATAAGGTATTTGATCAAATTATGCCTTGGGATGTATACTATGGTGCAATAGTGGCCTATTAATGATGATGTAAAGGTCAATTTTCCCTTGGGACACAAAATTAAATGTGAAAGTATGATTAAATACACTTTACAACATTAAAATGAGGTCCGCGTAGCCTAGAAAGTCACAACATCCAATGTGAATGTGTAGGACACATTACAACACTAGAAAGTTAAGTTTATTTTACCAAATGTGAATCATTTAAATAAATTTTATAATGTTGAATTAAGGAAAAATGGGTTCATCAAGTCTACAACACACTTTAAATTCAAAGCCAGTTTGCAAGGGTTAAGTCCAATTTGTCATTAATTATTCACAAATCAAGCAAGAAAAAAGGGATACTTTTTCTATGTCCACATATGCAAATTAAATAACCTAGAAATAACAATGAAGAATAACACAAAAGAGATTAACACAAAATTTTAACGTGGTTCACCCAATATGGGCTACATACATAGAAACTTAGCAATCCAATGATTTTATTATCTAGTAAAAAAAATATTACAATCTCTCAAAATACCAATACCACAACATACATCCTAGCCGCTTATAACAAGCTTTTTGGAAGCTTCTAGAATTAGGGTTTTACAAAGTTATTTTTCATTTGTTGACAGAAGAAGGGGGGAAAAATACGTAAATATTGTACAATATTTGCATGATCAATCACCACATACTAATAGTGATCTTTGCTACTAATAATATTTTGAGAAAATAATTGCCTCTCCCTTGTGCTAATGTTTCCCATATGACTTCCCTTGGGAAAGAAGTGATCGAATGAGTTTATTTCTTCTCCAGAAAGGGTTTTCTGTTCATTGTTTCCTATTTGTGGCCTTCTCTTCCTTCCATACATCATTGGATTTTGAAGCATTAGCCACCTTTGGTTGAGGGTAAGATTTATATTATCCTTCTGTTAGAGGTTTTCTTGTAGTATATTTTGATTCTTCAAAGGATATATAAGCTATTTTAGATTATGGTAACTAGGAATGAGATTCTCATCCTCTTATAATTTGGAATTGGGTTCCTTCCTTTAACCCTTTGAAGGAATCCAATGATTTAATACTTGTTTGGATGAGATTTCCATATCTCCCCATATAGTTCGAGTTCTCCTCTACTTATTAGGACATTGGTAATGTTATTGGTAAATTCTTGAAAGTAGATCTTTCTTCTAAGAAATTTACCCACACTTCTTTTTCTCATATCTTGGTAGAGGTCGATTTATCAAAAGCATTACCAGTAGAGGTTGTGATATAGGTTAACGACCAGTCTTGGCCTTAGCTTGTGGATTATGATGGAATTCCTTTTCAGGCACTACTTTACTATTGGGCACCTAGCTTATGATTTTTGGGTTATGGTTTGCGTAAGTTATCTTCTTCCACTTGGTGGAAAAATGCTTTTATTGACCATGTTATGAAGTATCCTTAAAATTATATTGTTAATATTGAGGATTTGGAGTTTTCATGTATTGTGTCTCCTCCTTGTCCCCTTGTTCAATTAGCTAATAATTTTATTGCTGATTTTTTTTCTCTCATTGTGTCAAATTATCTAGTCTTAAACAAGGTTATTTCTTCTTCTCCACCTTCTTCATCTATTGGTATTTTTCCATTATATAGGAACAGTGGGCCTCTCTCCCTTCTTCTATAAAGGATTCATATTTGGATGATAAATCTTCTTGGAATGTTGTGAAACGAAGGTATAAATGTCTTCTTAAGATAGAATCTAATTTGTATGCCAAGCCCTTAGGTGAAAATTTTTTGGGCTTAAGCTATATTGTTTACCTTTACTTTTGTCTCTCTGGTTAGTTATTTTTATGTTGTTTCTTCTTTTTTTCTTGTCTTGTAGCCAATGTTTCTATTTTGTAATGGGTTAAAGGCCCTTCCCTTCATAATTTCTCAAAAACCTAAGATAGGATAGCATGAATCTCAATATTTGAGACATAAATATTTTCCATAAATATCATTCTCCATTATGACATACAACTTGTGTTATTATAAAGTGTTGAGAACCTAATAAGTATGGTACAAAAACTCCTTCCATATTCTATTAAAACTTAAAAAATTAAATACTTCTCTATGCTAAATAATTATTAGAAATTCACCTCAAAGAGAAAGGAAGGGTTGTGGCATATAGGGGCTTTCCTTAGTCAAATCCCATGTTATTGTTTCCACTTACACAATGGAAATATCAATGAAAGATAGATAAATGAATGATGAATAAACAAGGACCTATAATCTACCACTCAAGAATGGCTTCCTTAAAGGACTAAAGTCATACAAATCTCCTAAAGGGTTTGATTGTTATCTTCTTGATTTTATTGAAGGAATACAAGGGTTAGATCTCACAAACAATACGATAAGATAAATATGAAAAAACTCACATACACTTTGACATGATGTTTTGATATTGAATTGCTACAATAATTCTTTGAAATATTTCTCTTGACTTGCTTGATAATGATCTTGATCATATTTTCTCCAATAATTTCCACTTCTCACTAGATAACTTTCAAATGAAGTAATGAATATGTATTTATAGGAATTTAATCTAATTTCCTAAAAATTAAATCCTGGTGGTCGACATTGGACATTTGAAATTCAAATAATAAAATGCAACCTGGTGATTTTCCACATGGGTTTTCTTGATAATTATTGAAATGGGCTATAGAATGCATAAATTAAGAAATTAGGTGTACAATTAGGTCCATGCACTTAGGGGAGAGCAAAAAATAGTGTGAAATTGTCATGGGTGATGATTTATGACTCTACATGTAGCCCTCACTTTAACTATGAGAGTATGAACTTAAGCTCAGACTCACACTAAAGTAGAAAATATATCAAAAGGGGTCCAATCTTCCAAATGTTGAAGAGATAGGATGTCTATGAATCTATAGGGAGTGCACAAGGCTCTAGGGTTCAATATCGCATGGCAAGACAACATAAGAACAAAGGAACACACATGTATGTAATGCATCAAGACAACATACACCATAGATGATAAAAAATAAAGTATACATGATGAAAACACATCACATGATATGACATAAATATGAAAAAAAATGAAAATAAACACAAAGCAAACACAAAGAAGACACACAATAAACACAACATTATTACTAATGGGATTTGAGTTGGTAGTGAAAAGAGATCTCGGTCTTAAATCTTATCTCAAATACCAAACATCAACCATCAAATAGATGTTAATCATAGGAATACTCCCATGGGGACTAGCAAGCTATGTTATGCCAAATCACTCATGAGCCACATAGATCAACTATCTAGCAAGTTGCATTAAACTAGGTCTCCATGCAATATGATGGGTTCCATAAGGCTATCAAGTTGTGTTATGCTAAGATACTCATAAATCACATAGCTCTACTATCAAGCAAGTTTCATTCTACTCAATGGTCATATTAAAAGGGGTGATCAAGTTCATGAACCAATAGGTTGTGTTATGCTAAATCTATAGACTATATTACTAAAATTTTAACATCCAAGGGGACAAACAAGCCTCACCTAAGAAGGTAGATAAATTTCCAAGAGGAAAAACAAAAAAATCACCTAAGAAGGTGAATAAAAATCCAAGGGGATGATGAAAAACTCACCTAAGAGGGTGCATAAATATCTAAGAGGATGAACAAGACAAATCCGAAACCTTAAGGGGTGTTATAAACATCACCACTACAAAATGTGCTTTACAAAAATGACAAAGGATCACTTTTGAATACATGAAGGGTCACTTTTTAGGGAATATCAAACATGATACCACCACCAAGGGAGGACAGGTCATGGAATAAAAGTTCATGCTTTAAGGAATACTAACAATAGTATTACTAAAACATAGAAAAATAGGGTAGGGTTGAAAACACATAGGGTTTTAAATACTAAATTTGGAATGGTTCATCAAAATTACTATAATACAAAGGGGAAAATGGGGTGTAATGAACCTACCTATTTTATATTTCATTTAGGAAATGAGATCCCTCATATTAGAATCCACTTTCAACCTTAAGGTGAGTGAATTCTTTGAGGAATCTTGCAATTTCCTTTGTGTGTGGATGGGGTAAATATGACTAAACATCACTTTTGAGATATGAAAATAAGATATAAAATGACTTCAAATATGTAACCTAAGACTTGATTCATGTAGATGTAACATAAATCTAATAGAAACAATCAACTTTATGTAAATTTGATGAGTGGAAGATACTTAAAACCTACCTCAAAATTAGTTGCAAAGTGTCTTTTGATAGAAACAATGACAAAACTGGTTGAATAGGGGTTTTAGGAGAAAGATTAAAAATACAAAATTCACTCATTTATGACATGTAAAAATTGGATTTGATAGATGAAACATAGAGATGTTTAAAATAGTAAAACTTTTGGAAAATATGGGAATGTAAAATGCTCTGTACCTATCATAAAACACTATTTTCAGAGGCTATCCTGGGACTCATTTGACCATAGGAAAATGGATACTTGTTCACCTTTCCAAATTTGATTTTTGGGTCCTCTGATCCTATGTCTGCACTTCCATATCCTTAAGGTTTCATAATTATATAGTCAAAATAAATGTGGGATTTGGGTTTCTGTGAGATGACAACAAAGGTGAAAACAAATGCAACTTTGCAATTTTGCACTTTGGAGATCTTGAACTTTTTTGTAACCTATGAACTTGCAAATCTACAACACATAAAGAGAGAGGGAAAAATGTTTTTTTTTGGGTGAATGGGGGTTTTCCTTGGTCAAACCCCATTTTGGTAATTAAACCTTGAAATAAAATGAAATAGCAGGAAAGGAATGATGAATGAACAAATGCAATGTTGCAACTCACCAAACCCTTGATTAAACCTTTCAAGGATTGAAATTTTGATGTTGATCTCACACAAAATGGATTCAATAGATTTGGTTCTTGATGCTTTAATCTTGCTTTGAATATTTGACTTGAATCAGCTTGGAGTAGATCTTGAAACCTACATCACAATGTTAGCTCCAAAAACATGCATGAATGAATATAACTTTGACGTGATATTTGAGATCTTGAATGTTGCAACAAATGATGAAGAAATATTCTCTTAAATTATATTGAGCATAATCTTGGGTCTTGTGTTTATAAACATTTATCCTTGATTTTCGATGGGAGAATGGGTCCCAGGCCCCAATTCCTAGAACACACATTGCTCAATGTGAAGTGTTATGTTTTGGAATTAATTATTTTTGGGTTTCCCCCTTTCAAAAATGTAACTAATTAGGTTTGTAAATGAATTAAATGGATAATTAAGGCCTAGTTAAGCTCAATTTATTTAAGAGGGCCCAAATAAGTGTGTGAATGTAAAGGGTTACATTTAACAACACTAAATTAAGGAATTATTAAGTCCATTTTAACTAGGAGGGTCCAAACAAGTGAGAAAATGTATAGGGTTACATTTTTCTACACTACAATTACCACCAAAGGGAACATCATAGGGAAAGAAAGGTCATACACTTAAGGCATATCAAGCCCAATATTGTAACCAAAGAGAGACTAACATAGATTGAGAAGGCCACACTTCCATTGATAATGTCACACTTTCTAGGAGATGTATACTATCATCACTAAAAAGGGACCACTTCTTACACAAATAATGAGTAGGGGACAATATGACTACCCTTAAAATGTTATTGTACTTGCTACACCAATATTTTAAGAAAATACCAAGGGGTCCCTTGCTAAAAGGAATTCTCCTAACACAAGGCCACCTAACCCCTTGCCTCCCCAAGTGTAGGGACAAAGGTGAGCCCAAAAATGGATGAAGATATGTTGATCCTTGCAAGATTAAATATTATTGTGTAAAACCTAATTTATACCTCCATGCATGGAAATGAGTAGTATGTGATACTACAACTACCAAATGGAAAGGAGTAGCAATTGATGCTACTTGTCTTGGGAGAAACTTACATAATTAAGTGAAGGTATTTTTGATAATTTTGTTAGTTTTGAAGGATAATAACCAAGACCTCATGTTGTTTCTTGCATGCTAAGCTCTACAGGGACACAAATACCCTATTCTTTTACACCACATCCTTTTCCATTATAGCCAAATTGTTTCAAAATTTGATAACATCTTCCATAAATGACTTCCATTTCTTTTGAGGAAGGTGGTTTCTCATAATAAGTTTCATCATAAGTGGATGTATATTTTTTCCTTCTTGCTATAAGTTGTGAGATTCGATGTATTTGATTATTTAGTGATAGATTTTTTTAATACCATTGCACCTTATATTTCTCTTTTTCTTATGTTGATGGTAAAATATTGTATTCGGGAATGAGGACCCCATGAATGTAGGTGTGAAATATAATGAATCCCAATCATCATCAAATAAAATTTTACAAAGATGAAAGGTATTCATATTTATCCTCAATTTGTAAATGGGTATGTGCAGGATCATCATGGAAAAATAGGCCCTTAAGTGGCAAAAAATTCAAAAATCATAGTTAGGCAACTTGACATAAAAATTTGAATAAGTTATCTATATTATTTCAAAAATATGTAAGAATAGAATCAGAGAAAATTGAATGTAGTTTCTAAACTACTAGGTTTGTTTAAAAAAATAAAAATCTATTTGGTGAAAATTTAAATTTCAATGCAGTGGTACTTAAATTTCAGGGAAAAAATAAGAAGTAGGTGTCTGTCTGACCACCCTAACTACAATAAAATGATAATATTTTTATAATATTTTAGATATAATTATAAGACTCATCTCCCAATGTGATGCATATTTTTTGTGCCAAGTAAATAATTAATTATGATTTTTTATTACAACATTTAAACAATATAAAAAACTCGTATGTCCGACCACCTTAACTTGGTAAAAACTTCGTGAAATTCAATTTTTTATTTTTTTAATCCTATAGTATGTGAAGCATATAATGTGATGCATGTTTTGGATTCAAAAATGTGATACCATTTGAAAGCTATAGATGTTTTCAATCAACCTATCAATAAGGACTTTAGTAAGTAATTTGAATAGAAAATAAATAATAATTACTTATTAAATTCAAATTAAAGCATAATTTATATTGGTGGAAATCTAAGAATCTCCTTTAAAACCCTTTTCGTTTCATCAATTTTGGGTAAAAAAAAAAGTCGATAGCCACATACCCATCATATTGCCACTTTTGGCCCATCATGATCCTACATACCCAAATGTTCCAGTTTTAAAGTAAGGATCAATGTTCTAAAAGGACTCTTCACTCTGATTCTAGGTTGTAAGAAATTTTGGGATTTAGGATCAACTTTTACCATGTAAAACTTTTTGTTATAAGTGTATTTCAATAGACAATGAAGTGTTGAAGGCACTCCTTTCATCTCATGAATCCTTGGTCTATCCAAGAGGATATTATATGAAAGATCACCAAGCATGACATGAATGTGAGTTTACAACACTACATGACTAACTTTAACAGGTAATGTTATAACATCAATAGATTTTCTTCCAACATTATCAAAACCATAGATAGACAAAGCATCAGGTTGAATTAAAGTCTTTTCTACTCTAATTTTTTCTAATAGATGAACACTACAAACATTAAGCCTTGAACCATTATCAATGATGGTACGCTTATTCATAGTCTTGTTAATAACAACCATTATTACCAAGGAATCATTTTTTTTGTATCTCTAAAGGGGGTAACACATATTGGGGTGAAAGCAAGATCATGGGGGTCTAAAAAGTGGCTGACAACATTTTCATTATTCAAATTTAATGAAATGAAAAGGGTTTATTGAGAAAATTGTGATCTTTCCAAAATATATAAGATATTCCTTATTTAGAATTAAATAGATAATTATTATTAATTTTCTACATACATTCTAACTAAAATCTTGATTGGTTTGCTGATTGAAAAACATCTATAATTCTTAAATGATTTCATATTTTTGAATCCGAAAGATGCAACACATTTTATATTTCGCATACTATAGGATAAAAAATAAAAATTGAATTTCATAAATTATTTACCAAGTTATGGTGGTCAGACAAACAAGTTTTAATATTTTTTAAACAATTTAATAAAAAATTCATAACTAATTATTTACTTGCAAAAAATTTACATAAAAAACATAGCACACCAGGGCATGTGTCCTATACTTATATTGAAAGTTTTAAAAAAGAATAATTATTTTTTGCTTATACTTAGGTTGGTCAGACATAGACCTACTTTTTATTTTATCCTAAAAAATTTAGTACTGCTGCATTGAAATTTCAAATTTTCACCAAATAAATTTACTTCTTTCCAAAAAAAGGAATAGTATCATAGAAGCTATGTTCAATTTGCTAAAAAAAATTGTTCTTATATATTTTTCAACTTATGTTAATAACTTATTCAAATTTTTATATCAAGTTGCCTAGCTCTCTTTTTCTGAATTTTCATTGCCACTTAAGGGCCTAGTTTGGAACCATATGATCCTGCACTAACCCATTGATGAAATACAATATCCAAATTAGCTTAATTCATAGCTTCAAGTAAAGTTGATACATCATTTGGCTGCACCCTAGGAGGATTTTTTTTTTTTTGCAAATAATCTTGAAGCATGCAATGATAAACATGTGATGTTTGAATTATCCCTTAAGGAAATCTTAGTAGGAGTAGTACAAAGTTTTCCTACAAGATCATACTCCTTACTACTATGATGAGGAATGTTACATGTAGGTGTAAAGTATGGTTGAGGTAATGGGATGGATGTTGGTATTTTTTTGGTTGCTGACACAGAAAAACAAATTTCACCTCTTATTGTCAATTTTTTTTTTTGTACAATTCCCAACTTCACAATCGAGACATTTAATTTGACAATTTCATTTGTCAAATAAGAACCAATTAAAATTTTTATAGGAAACAATAATGATAAAAAAAATTATACTATAGAAATATTAATTACACTTCATCTCACAAATTTCATTCAACAATCAAATTAAAACAAAGCTGATTTAATTACATCAAACAAACTCCATACAATTCAATAATCTCGAGAGAATATAATTTGTTGTTCCATTTTACCATCTTCAATCCTTTAGTTCAAGTTTCCCAATGCTTCCCTCTTCTCTCTACACAACACACTCTCCTCTTCCCACAGATAGAATTGGTCAAATAAATTTATATTTTATTAATCTTGTTTAAAGCTCTCTTCTTGTTGTAGCCTACTAAGAACCTTCACTATGTGCAACCCCTATCTTCGCTACTCCTCTACTAGTATTTTTTCTCTCTCACATAGCCTCCTTGCCTTTCACATTAAAATTTGAAGTTTAATCTTCTTGGCTCGCATCCCCTCACATTATCCTTCATTATATATTTTGGTTTCTTCTAATTTTTTTATTTTATTACTTCCCCAGCTATGTAACTTCAATCTTCTCTTCATTTTTTTGGCATTTTAAATTTTAAATTTTAAACTTTCTTTTAAAACTAAGCAGCTTCCCTCTTTGTATTCCCTATTTAAATTGCATTTTAATTTATTTTACAATTATCCAATGGTTTGGTTTACCAACTTTTCTTTTTCAAATCAATTGAATTCCTCCATATATTCAGAAAAATAAAAATTCATTTTTTTCACCTCTAATGCTTGATAAATGAACAATTAAAATATTCAAACATTCAATGAAATTTCTATATATGGAACTTCAAAATTCTTAACAAAATATGATGTTTTCAATTTGTGACAAAACATCATCCAATTTCTCCCTTAATTGACTATCAAAACTAGATTAAACTGCATACTGAAAAAAATGCCAAAGATGAAACAAAAATCAAAATGAAATTTTTTTTGGTTGATACGAGATTGTGCATTCACTCGGGATACTCCTGCATTAAACATGTCAGGTAGAATTTTTTTTAAGCATAGGCTCAAAAAGGTGGAGTTGAGTAGTTGAACTACTCTTCCAATATGCTACCAACCTGCAACGAACTCCTTCGCTGTCCAAAGTGTTCAAGATTAATATTTCTTCTTCCAAGATCGTGAAAGAACACACACCACCATCCTCCAACAACATTGCACCCTTTTCTTGTTTCCCCTTGTGGACTGATGTCCACCATAGCTGGACCTCCTCCACCAAATTCTCCCTATTCTCCTCTTCTCCTTCATGGGATCAAACCCACCTCCAATCGACCACCTCCACCAAAAATCACCTACAATATCCTTCACAACTTCTATATGCAAATGCTAGTTCATACACCAATCTTCAACTTCATAATCTCTCTTACTATCTACTCAAACTAACTCAACAAAATGAGATTTCAATTCAACTTCCTCATTATTGAATTCAAGAAAATTTAAATTTTCCTCTTCTTTCACTGTTGCAACTTGGGTTTCCTCATCATCTGCTACAACACCTTCAAGCTCTATTGTTGTAATTTTTATTGCATCTTCATCCTCTACTGCCATTTTATTTTCAATGTTCACTTTTTCACTCTCATTCATCTTGTCATCTTCATGTACTTTTGTAGGGGGTGATCTTACTTCTTCTTCCTTTGTTGTGATGCTTGGTTTCTTGTTGTTAATCACTACAATCTTTTCCAACCATTCATTCTCCACCACCAAAATCTAATACAACAAGTCATCCTCTTCCTCATCTTTTCCTACAACCTCTTTGTATTCCATCGCTATATCTTAATTTTCCTCCTCTTCAACTACCTCTATTGTAGGATCTTCATTGTCCACTCAATCCTTATCTTCTTTTTTCATGTCTTTTGTTCACACAACTATATTTCTAGCTTATCCAATTGCTTGTTTATATTCTTGATCAGCCTCCATGTCTTTTTTTCTTCATAACATCTGCATGCTTCCCAAACCACAAGCCTCTTACTTATGACTATACTCATCTTGTTTTCTATTGCAATCTCAACTCAATTTGTAATCTACCACCATACTCAATATACAAAATAAATTCTTTAGCCACTTCAAGCTCTTGTTGCTCTTAACTTCTCTTACTTGCAATAGCCCTCATGAGCTTCTTCTCTACCACTTTCTCACTCTTCTTTACCTATAGGTCCTAGTGGATCCTCTCCACTCTCAAGATCCTTGCTTTGATACCAATTGATGTAAACAAAAAAATCACCATTCACTATCAATTTTTTTTTTTGTATAATTCCCAACTTCGCAATTGAGACATTTAATTTGATAATTTCATTTGTCAAATAAGAACCAATTCAAAGTTTTACAAGAAACAATAATGATAAACCAATTTTATACTATAAACATATTAATTCCACTTCATCTCACAAATTCCATTCACCAATCAAATTTGAACAAATCAGAATTAATTGCATCAAACAAACTTCATAGAATCCAATAATCTTGAGAGAATTTAATCTGGTGTTCCATTAAATATCAATCTTCAATCCTTTATTTCAAGTTTCCCAACGCTGCCCTCTTCTCTCTACATAGCACACTCTCTTCTTTCCATGAATAGCCTTGGTCAAATCAATTTCTATTTTATTAATCTATTTTGAAGCTCTCTTCTTGGTGTGGCCTGCTAAGAACCTTCACTCTATGCATCCCTTATCCTTCGTTGCTCCTCTACTAGTAATTTTCCTCTATCACACAACCTCCTTTCCTTTCACATTAAAATCCAAAGTTTAATCTTCTTGTCTTCCATCCCCTCACATTCTCCTTCATTATATATTTTTGTTTCTTCTGATTTTTTATGTTCTTACACCCCCAGCTGTGTAACTTATATCTTCTCTTCATTTTCTTGACATTCATAATTTTAAAGTATAAACTTGCTTTTAAAGCTAAGCAATTGCCCTCTTTGTATTCCTCATTTAAATTGAATTTTAATTTATTTTACAATTATCCAATGGTTTGGCTTACCAAATTTTTTTTCAAACCCATTCAATTCATCCATATATTTGGTGAAATAAATATTCATTTTTTGACCTCTAATGCTCAATAAATAAACAATTAAAATATTCAAACTTTCAATGAAATCTCTATAGATGGAGCTTCAAAATGCTTAACGAAATATGATTTTTTCAATTTGTGACAAAACGTCATCCAATTTCTCCCTTAATCAACTATCAAAAATGGATTAAATTGCACAATGAAAATAAATGCAAAAGCTGAAACAAAACTCAAAATGAATTTTTTTTTGGTTGATACGAGATTATGCATTCACTCAGGATGTGCCTGCTTTAGTTGCTTATTGTTTCTAGCATTATTTATGTGAGCAACTATGTGATAAATTGGTTGCTACAATACATGATTACTAGTGAGTTATCTTGCAAAGCTTAGGATATGACCATGAGGTTTAGGAGATCATATAATGAAAGGTTATTTAGGAGTTCCAATAATTAATGGCTCACCTTGGGAGGTAAAATAACTAGAGGAGATCTCATTTCCAATTATGTATTCATAACCTCAATGAATTTAACTACTTGTTGATAATATTATATTGATGGGGGATCTAATGTCATATTAGCATCATCATCTATGCAATCCATCTTATTGTCTTTTGAAATAAATATATCAATGATTTAATCTTCTTCTCCAACAATATCTTCCAAAGTAGGAGAGGTAGGGGAGACAAACAAACATGATTCTCATGATGCTCAATGATTGGATCTTCTAACACCAAGATACCTTCTTCACAAGTAGGCAAGGTAGATCGAGAGAAGAATAAAAATGATTTTCATGATTATCATTGATTACAATTTATTGCACCAAGATAACCTCACACAATGGAGAGATAGTGGGATAGGGATCAATGAAAATAATAAAAGAGGAGAAATAAACTTATTTTGACATGCTTGTAATAAAAATTCCTTGAAATGCTTAACAAGGTTTGACAGTAGAACATAAATTATGTCAACCTAAGATTTTTGCAATGAGAACATGATTTTATGTCTTATGACCCAAGCTAGCAATGTTTTTAGCAAAATACACAGTTACAGGACTGATATTTAGAACTTGAGGCTATATCTGGGTAGAGACTATAGATAAAAAAAAATTCACATAAAATTTGGGCTCAATTTGGTTGGTCAAGGTTGCCTAGGGCAAGTATGTCCTACATGTATTTTTGAAGAAAATTAAATTTTACTATGTATAATACTAATTAAGGATCTTAGGTTTTGTTGTAGCGCCCCGCCCAACAACACTAGGGAAAGTTGCACTTAATAGCATAAATGCAATAAAAAAAATTTAAAAGCAAAACAAAGTGAATGAAGGTTCACTACACAATGCCAACAACCCCTAAGGTTACAAGACTGAGCTTACATTAACACGATTATGAAACATGAATTAAAACCATTACATATATTCGATTAACAATTAATTGCACATACATTCCATACATGATAAAATTAAATCAAAGATACAAGAGTTCCACATGATACCAATGATATGCTTTACATCAAGGTTACAACACTCATTCCCCTAATGAGATACTTCCAAAATATAAGGTTACAATATACAACTTCCACCTCAATAAAAAGAGGGGTATTAAATTACATTTATAACTGAAAGAATAAAACATGAAGAACTAGATCCCACGAGCTCTCCAACTGGAAATCTTGTCTAAGGAACAACAGCCGACCCAACGGATTAAGATGCATGTTCCACCCAACCATGTGATACCCGAAGGCTCACCCCCTGTGCTAGGAGATAGTAACAAGGATTCCTAGGCAAGACCTTCTACCTCTAGGCATAGGCTACACAAAATTGATACGAAATAGATACAAGTGCCACATCACACAAACTGAACGGTCATGCGAACAACTCTAGTACGACTCTCACACCACTGACATAGGTCACATTGCTTCCAGACATAAAATAGATCGAGAATGTCACAAGGACCAAATACAAACTGTTGACTTAGAAAGAGTGTCATCGCATAGCTCGTCAAGGGATATCCTCTAGGAATCTTCCTAGGCTCCGGCCCCCACCATGGGTTATCGTGGTGGCCTCTACCGAAATCCTGGCACCCATGCTCACTCAGGCGGGATCAACTACCTCTCGTGAAGACAAGATAGATGACCTTTCCATTCCAGGCCTTCTCGTCTCATCCCAAGTCTAGACAAGCCCTTGGGTCCATGAGTGAGGCATAATTAATCTTGTTTAATGTTTGATGAAACCTAAGCTTCTAAAAGTTTATTATGTTATCACTGAATTACCAACTTGCAAAGAGTTTCCCTGACACCACTTTGTGTGTCGGCCCCCATTGCAAGCCACTCCTCTAAGACAACTCATGGAGTAAATCCACACTCAAGGGTACACAAGTGGGACCTAAGGAGAATGACTCCTATACAAGACCTCAAGTCCACACATCCCGTTTTCAATAACCGAGTTAAATTAGATAAGATTTGACGCACTACCCAAAAGAATCCAAAGGTTGACTATCAAAATGACAACCCAAAACAATAAATGACCCTCTATCTAGAAGACTTCAAGACATTTACTCTATTTCACGAACCTCGAGAAAGAACAAATAAACACTAAAAGCATTTCGAGCAATTAAATTAGCTAATGTTCGGATTTCCTAAATCCAGTCAATCACAATTTTCATTACTTGCATTTATCCAATCAGATACACCAATTTCATTTCACGACATTGAAGTATTTAAAACCCAATCATTTACTCTAAGTTCCACAATTAAATTCCACGATTAAAGCATTTAATAAATAAAGTCATCTGACTAAATTAAATCAAACATTAACTTTAAGTTTCACAATTATATTCATAATGAGAACATTTTAGTAATAAAACGTGTTAATTAAAAACAATTAACCTTTATTTCCCTTAGCATTAATTAATCAACTAAATTGCATATATACCAAAATACAAATATATATATCAAATATATATTTATATACTTAAATAAATTATTATTTAAATAAATATTATTTAAATATTAAAATAATATTATATATAATAATATTATTTTAATATTAATTAATATTTATAAAAATAAAATAAAACTAAAAAAATATAAATTAGATTTTTTTTATTTTTAAAAAAGGACACCTAACTGGGCGGCCCACCCGTATGGGGAGGCCAGGCTCCCATGCAATTTCTACACTATTCCAATAATGCCAATAAATTTTTTTCATTTAATTTTTTTTTTATAAATAAAACGGCCAACAAAAAGGAAAACGCGGAAACTGGGTAACCCTGTGTTTTTCAAAAACAACAAATCTAAATATTTTTTTCTTTGTTTACCAAAACAAAATAATTTAAACACAGTGTATTTATAGATATACTTGTGTGTATACTCATATATAAATTAATTATATGTTTATATACATAGGTATGTTTATAAATTTTATACCCAGAAGCATTCATTTATAGAGAAATTGTGCAAATGATCAGCATAATTTTCAAGAACAAAAATAACTTTGCCCAACAACAAAGGTTTTTAAATGAAGTTTGAAATGGAGGTTTTATTTGGTTTTCCTTCCTATTTCATTGTGTAAGTTTTTTTTTGGTTTTCCTTTCAAAATTGATCAACAAATTTGCAAGATTTTAAATCATTTTCACATATTTTCTTTGCATCTAAAATGGCATTCAAAAGCTTTCAAACAACAAACAAGAAAATGAAGATTATTGTAAAATAACAAGGAAACAAGAAATAAGGGTGAACTTGATGTTTTCTCCCAAATGCTTGAAAGCTTCAACAATGGTGATCCAATCTCCAAATTCAGCCACAGCCAAAGCAATTTCTCCACCAAAAACAAAATTGCCAAACAAATGAAATTTTTCCTTTCTTACATAGAACTTTCCCCAAATTTGGTCAACCCCCAAAAATATCCCACCCACTAAATTTATTGGGCTTTTGGAGGATATTTCCTATTTTCTAAAATTTAAAAACACATTTATTTTCAAATCCTATTTCATTGCATTTCAAAATTTCATTAACAAACCAAAATCTCAAGGTTGCAATAATATGTCTTATTCAAGATTTCCAAAATGTGACATTTAAACATGTCTATTTTGTTATTATCATTTAACTTAAATATCTAGTATGATTTCCATTTCCATTATCAATTTAAATTTAAATATGCCATAATGGCAAAATAACTATTTCATTTAATTTATCACCATTTACCTAGTTAATCCATAGACTAAAAATGATTTTATTAATTAACTCAAAATAACCAATGGAACAAATTGCATTACAACATTGAAACTAAATATGTTAAATCGTCGTTTAAATCATATCTACTATTTTTAATAACCATTAAAATAAGGAAATAAATTGTTAACCAAGGAGGAATGAACCAAACAAAACTATTAAACTTGACGACAACTATGACTAGGGTGATGACTTAACACGGAAACCTAGCTACTATCTCCCAATCGATAATCGTTGGTAAATGGACACGCTCGAACCTGTGATTCCAGGTGGAGTCGATGTCCTGTACCTATTAACTTGCAACCAAAGAGCATAACGAATGTGCAAATATATACATAATAAGACACACCGTGAAGTGGAAGTATCAGAATCATAGGGTACTCGCAAGCGAGTGATACAATCCCGTCCCCTTCACCCATACAGGCTCTAAAACTGATGAGTCTAACAACCACAATATAATTAAAGCATAAAGAATTTTAAATTAAATCAGTGTTACACAAATTCAAAACATGGCATAATGATAACATCTAAATAAAATCCCATCACATCAAAATATAGTGTTTACATCGCTTAACAGATAGCGGTCAAAAATAACCATGTGCCAAAACGAAGTGCTAACAAAAGTGAAGCATACATAAAAACAATGATCGATCCAATGAGCAAAATGGAGGGGTGCTACATTCTCCCCCCTAGGGTCAGGCTTACTCCTGGAAGCCTGCAAACAAACAGGAATAGAGCTCCCTCATCCTAACTGCATCCTCGCAAGTGGATGACGTGTCATCCCTAGGATCCCACTAGACCCTAACCTGATCAATATCTCACCCTCGAAGAGCGAGCATTTTGCGCTCCACCATAGTCACGGGATCCAAAGCCAGTTGCCTGTCCTCTACCTGTAATGCATTCCAGTCAAGTACATGAGAAATGTCTGGATGGTATGGCCGAAGAATTGAAACATGAAAAACATCGTGAATGTGCGAGAGACTGGGCGGCAAAGTAAGACGGTAAGCAATAGGACCAATCTTCTCGAGTATCTCGAAGGGTCCGACAAAGTGAGGCGCCAACTTAGAGCCCTTCCCATATTAGATGGGGCTCTTTCGTAGATGTACCCACAAGAAAATTCTATCGCCTACTGAGAATTGACGATCCACTCTATGTGCATCTGCATACTTCTTCTGCCTATCTTGCACTGCCACCAAGTGCTCTCTGATCCTATCCACCTGCTGCTCCATATCCTGTAACATCTCAGGACCCAAAGTCACTCTATCCTCAAGTCGATCCCAACTCAAAGGAGTGCGACATGGTCGCCCATACAATGCCTGGAATGGAGGCATGCCGATAAAACTCTGAAAACCATTATTATAGGCAAACTCTACCAAATAGAGATAGTCTTCCCATTGTGTTTGCTGGTCCATTACATACATACATAACATGTCCTCAAGGATCTTATTGACCCTCTTGGTCTGTCCATCTGTCTCTGGGTGGTATGCTGAACTGAAGTTCAACTGTGTCCCCATCGCATGCTGTAATGAAGTCCAAAGAGCTGAGGTGAACATTGGATCCCTGTCAAAAATAATCCAACGTGGAATGCCATGTAGCCTCACTATATCCTCCATGAACAATCTAGCTACAGATGATGCTGTGTAAGAAGAGTGAATAGGTGAGAAGTGTGCCACCTTCGTCAACCTATCAATTGTTACCATAATTGCATCATGCCGTCTCGAAGAGTTGGGTAAACCAACAATGAAATCCAATGAGATGATATCCCACTTCCATACTGGTACTAGATGTGGCTACAACAGCCTTGCTAGATGCTAGTGTTCAGCCTTCACCCGCTGACACTCAAGGCATCGCGACACATAATCTACAATATCGCGTTTCATCCCTAGCCAAAAGTACAACTGACGCAGATCAGCATACATCTTCTTCACCCCAAGATGGGCTGAATAAGGTGCTCGATGTGCTTCAGACATGACCAAGGTGCGAAGATCACCTGAAGAAGGGACGTATATGCGTCCCATGTGCCTCAATACCTCATCTGAATCCATGGAATAACCTGAATATCTGCCCCCAAGGGGTCTTCCTGCCTCAATCTCTATTCTAACCTCCTGATAC
Organism: Sequoia sempervirens; assembly: GCA_007258455.2. NCBI lineage: Eukaryota > Viridiplantae > Streptophyta > Pinopsida > Cupressales > Cupressaceae > Sequoia > Sequoia sempervirens. The sequence goes on along the minus strand of VDFB02047230.1, from coordinate 523,629,695 downwards.
CAACTATCCAATGGAAGGGCAGAAAGAATCTGACTCAACAAATCCACAACAAGAGTCAACTCAGATATCTCATGTATCCTCCTACTAATAGCATCTACCACAACATTCTCTTTCCCCTGTATATACTTCACCTCAAAGTCATATTCACAGAGAAACTCCATCCATTGCCTTTGCCTTGCATTAAGGTTGGGCTGCGTGAAAATGTACTGAAGGCTTCTATGATCACTATGCAACTCAAACCTATGGCCAAGAAGGAAATGCTTCCATCTCGTCAATGCATGAACCACTGCTGCTAACTCGAGATCATGCATAGGATAGTTCAGCTCATGATCTTTGAGTTTTCGAGACTCATAAGAAATGACACGACCCTCCTGCATCAACACTGCACCTAATCCTTCCAAGGAAACATCTATACAAACTACAAAGTCCCCAGTCGGATCTAGTATCGCAAGTATTGGTGCACTAGTTAGCTTCCCCTTCAGATCCTGAAACGCTACCCCACACTTTTCTGACCACTCGAACCTCTTCCCTTTCCTTTGAACGGAGGTGATAGGATAACCTATCCTCGAAAAGCCTTGCACAAAATGCCTGTAATAACCCGCTAGCCCCATGAAGCTACGGATCTCTGCCACATTCGTGGGTGCTAGCCAATCTAAGATCACTTGGATCTTTGAAGGATCCACTACAATACCTTCTCCTGAGATCACATGACCAAGGTATTGGACCTCAGTCCTAAAGAATTCACACTTTGACAGGTTGGCATAAAGCTGATTATCCCGCAAACACTATAATACCTGTTGTAAGTGCTCCTCATGCTCTTCCACTGTCCTGGAGTATATCAAGATATCATCAAGGAACACAAAGATGAATCTGTCTAGGTAAGTACGAAATACCCCATTCATCAGACTCATGAACACTGAGGGGGCATTCGTCAACCCAAAAGGTACCACTGTGAACTCATAGTGACCATACCGCATTCGAAACATTATTTTATGGATATCTGACTCAAAGATGTGAAGCTGATGGTATCCAGACTTAAGGCCAATCTTCGAGAAGATTGTGGCACCCTTAATCTGGTCAAAAAGATCATCAATCCTAGGAAGCGGATAACGGTTCCTGATGGTCACTTTGTTCAACTATCGGTAATCAATGCA
>VDFB02047230.1:523604158-523628441 GCA_007258455.2 Sequoia sempervirens | reverse complement strand
TGAATCCACCAAGCTCACCCACAACATAGTGGGACCCAAATTCACAACTCCAACACAAAAGAACTTCAATTAATTCCTCCTCGAAGATCCACAACATGCTACCACCAACATGTCGGCCAAGAACAAGAAAATTCGAACATATGCAAGAAAAATTTCCAACCACGAGCACACCGATCAATGTGGATGTACCACAAAGATAGAGCACGATCTAGAAACATCCAAGAGCACCAAGAAACAATAGAGAAACATCTGTAGCAATTGAGATTTCTAGAATCACACAAACTTCACTCAAGAACACTGACAAAGACCACATAAATACTGTTAGACCACAACATGATCAAATCTATACACGAACCTCTGAAACTTTCGGTAGATGATCTAGATACACTCAATAGAAAACCCTTTAATCCACAATAGCTAAACTTTAATGTAAAAAAAAAGACGCCTTCATGACTTGCACAGTTCCAATGGGAACTTGGAACATTTTCTTTTACAATTTTCTCAATATCCTTGACATATACAGCCTCTAATAAACCAAATGCTAATAGTGTTGACATCAATGACAACCACATATCAACAACACATCCACAACATCTAACAGATGAAACCTTGAAAGAAATTTTTAGAGTTTATGACAAGCCATTTACTCCTCTTAAAAATAAACGGGCTACATGTGCTATGATTAGTGCTAAGAAAGAAGATGAAGAGAAGGAAAGTAATGAATAAGGACAATGAAGATAATACAATCCTAAAATTCTGAAACAAACTACACTACATTTGGGAGATACAATCAACATACTGATGGATATCACTAACGAAGAGAAAGTGATTAAAATAGGAAAGTGCGTTGATGAAGATGAACAAGAAGGCCATGCAACTTTACTTCATGACTTTCCCAAAAAAATTGCTTGGACTTATTCAGATATGTCAGGAATTGATGCTAAGATAGTGACACACAACATAGTCCTTGTAGATGATACTAAACCAATCAGACAAAAAATATGAAAGATGAATCCTAAGATAGCTTTATTGGTTAAGTTTGAGATTGAGAAACTCCTCGAAGTTGGTTTTATATGACCTATTGATTATTCTCCTTGGATCTTGAACATTGTTGTGGTCGCAAAACTTGATAATCGTATTAGGATGTGTATGAACTTTCATGATTTGAATAAAGCATCTTTAAAAGATGATTCTCCCCTTCCTAATATTGACATGATAGTGTAATCGACTGCGGGACATGCTTTGTTGTCATTCATGGATGGATTTTCTAGATATAATCAAGTTTTTATTAACCCTCAGGATCAATACAAAACAACATTTACTACACCTTGGGGAACATTTTGTTGGGAAGTCATGCAATTTGGATTAAAGAATACAGGTGCAACATATCAAAGAGCTATGACATTGATATTTCATGATTACATACATAAGATTTTGGAAGATTATGTTGATGATATTCTAGAAAAATCTTTAAATAGACAAAATAATGTGAATATCCTTCAAAAAATATTTGAAAGAATGCAAAAATATAACATAAGATTGAACCCAAAAATGTGTCCTTGGTGTAGATAGTGGATTTTTTTTAGGTTTTAACATATCTCATAGAGACATTGAGGTGGACACAAAGAAAATCAATGCTATCAATAACATGCCACCTCCTAGAAACATTTCTCAATTGCACACTTTATAAGGAAGAATTTAGGTTATCCATCATTTTATAGCATCCTTGGTGGACCAAACATTACCCTTTATGCAAATCCTTAAGAAAGAGGTTCAATTTAATTGGAATGAGGATTGTAAATAGGATTTTGAGATTTTAAAAGAGTATCTTGCTACTCCACCTATTTTACAACCCACTATGCAAGACAAACCATTTATCCTTTATACAACATCAACCCATGCTCTTGTAGCATTGTTGGCTCAACAAGACAAAAGTGGTAAAGAACATCATGTTTATTATATTAGCCAAACTCTAATTGATTATGAGACATGGTATACAATGATAGAAAAACAATGTTTGGCTCTTATGTTTGCTACTAGTAAATTGAGACATTACTTATTGAATGCCAAAATCCATGTGATGACGAAATTCAATCCTTCAAAACACCTTTTCGCAAAAATAGATTTATCAGGTCGCTTAGCTAAGTGGGTTGTGTTGTTAACTGAGTTTGATCTTAAATTTGTCTCTCAAAAGGCAATCAAAGGATAAGCCTTGACTGAACAATTAGTTGATGCTCCCTCTCCCCTAGCATTACCTAATATAGAATCACTCCCTAATGATAATGTGTTGACTATACAAAAAGAAGAAGAAACATGGGAATTGTACTTTGACGGCTCTAAGTGTAGAACTGGATCTGACACAGGGGTTATACTAATCTCTCTTGTAGGAAAGCCTATTCCCTTGTCTTACGGCTTAAACTTCCTATGCACAAACAATACAACAGAGTATGAAGCTTTAATTGCTAGAATATGTGTCGCTTTAACTCTGGGAGCTCGAAGCATTAAAATATTTGGTGATTCATAATTAGTCATTAAGAAAATAAATAGATCATATCAAGCAAAGCATGACAAATTATCAAAATATAAGGATATCACAATGACTCTCTTAGATAGATTTGATTTGTATACCATTGATAATATCCCACGAAAGATAATCGGCATGTTGATGCAATTGCAAGTGTGACTTCCCTTGTATCTCCTCAAGATCCTTCAATAGACTTCACATTCATTTTCCATACAATTATGCAACCATCAATAGAAGATAAGGTCAAAGAAGTGTTATCAACCATCACAAAAAGCTCTAGTGAATGGTACACACCAATATTTAATTATTTGAAAGAAGGTATCTTTCCCGAGTCGACAATTAAGAATATTCAAGCCTACCTTCAAAAACTTGCATCTAGATATATAATCCTTGCCGATGTGTTGTATAGAAGGTCCTTTAGTGGTCTTTTTCTTAGATTCCTTAAACAATCTGAAATCCCTAAAACAATTGTGGAAGCTCATGTAGGTGCTTGTGGAGTCCATTTTGGAGGAAGATCATTAGTTAAAAGGCTAATCCACATAGGATATTATTGGAGACATATGGAACAAGATTGCTTTGAATACATTAAGAAATGTCACAAATTCCAAGAATATAGCAATTTGATTCATGCTCCTACTTTTGAGCTTCGTGCCCAAGTTCCTATCTAGCCATTCTTGGTATGGGGTCTATATCTTATTGGAAAAACCATCACCACCCTCTTCTGTTAGACATACATTTAAAATTATTGTAATAGATTATTTCATGAAATGGGTAGAAGTTGTTCCTCTTCGTTCAACAAATGTTGATGTAATATGTCATTTCATATTGGAACACATCATTTCTCACTTTGGACTTCCTTCCACGTTAGTTTTAGACAATGGGACACCATTTAAGAATACTGATGTGAAGAATTTCTTAGAGATGTTTAATATTCAACATCATTTTTCAACACCCTAGTACCCGCAATCTAATGGTCAAGCTGAATCAACTAATAATACTCTCGAGTAAATCTTAAAGAAAATAGTAAGCAAACACAATAAGGATTGGCACACATAGTTAACATATGTGTTATGGGCTTATTGTACTAGTATTAGAACATCAACTGGAAACACTCCTTATAACCTTGTCTATGGTACTGAGGTGATAATTCCCTTGGATTTAGAGATTCCTTCATTAAGAATCACTCTTCAAGGAATTATTGATGATAACAGTTATAAAGAACAACGATTACATCAGCTTGAAATGCTTGATGAACAACGCATCAACACTCTTGAGCATCTCCAAGCTTACTCTAGAAAAATGCAATGTAGTTACAATGATCGTATTTTCCCTCATTCATTGAATAAAGGTGATTTGGTGTTATTCGAGAACCAATGTAACGTCAATGACAACCCAACTAAAAAAGGAAAATTCAGTTGTAATTGGATAGGACCTTACATAATTGATGAAAGTTATGGGTCTAGAGCATACACATTAACATAAATGGATGGTACACCTCTTAAGGAGCCTATTAATGCCATACATTTGTGTCGGTACTATGTCTAACCTTCCTTCTTGAATAGTGTGAATGTTAAAGTAGTGATGTTATAGTTAGTAGATAGTATGCTATTTCTCCCATATTGTTTTGTTCTTGATAAACAATTCTTTGTGTTTCTTGAATATTAAAGTAATTATTCAACTTAGTGTTGCGTTGTTACTTTGTGTTTCATACTATTCAAGTTTATCTTGTATGTTTTGTTAGATTAGATCCTTATATGAATTTAATGTTCTATAACTAGCTCATAGGTTCATTTAATTTAACATAACATACTCAATCATAATGTTGAATCTAGAGAAAATTAAAATGATTTTTATTTAGATCATGTAAAGCATGTTAGATCATGGAGATATTTATTAAATAGTCTTACAAATATTATTTGATAAATCGCATTTCCATCTAGCTCAAACACATAAACATACACAACCAAACATAAATGATCATATTTATACATAAGAAAATTTTAAGTACATATCCTCAAATATACAATGCTTTTGTGTGGAGTCACCAAAAAAGTAACCCTTCTACTTTTCTGGCTTGTTCGGGCCCTCCTTGTGATTTTGGTTTAATGTGGCCTTGACTTAGTGTTGTAATGTGGTTGACACATTCACATTAAGTCTTGGGCCCTTGTGAACTAATAGATTTTAATGGTACCTTGCTAAAGTGTTGTGAAGTGTTATAACACACTTTCACACTTTTCTAGGGTTTTATCAAATAGCTGAGCATAATAAACCTATTTTCAATAAAAATCAACCTTAATCTTTCCTTATTTGGAGTGTTGTAGAGTGTTGTAACACACTTTCACATTTCTCTAGGATTTTCATTAATAATTGGGCTTTCTTATGCTTTAATTGGCCCCATTTTGCATCCACGGAGAGCCTCATTTATTGCATCTTTTCAAGGATAATCGACACCAATTAGTATCAATCATAAATCAAGTGTTTCTAGATTGTTTTGGTCCATATTTGGTGATCTAGGACTCATTCACCACCATGAATGGGTCCCACCTAAATCTTTTGGCCTTGAACCATTTTTGACACATTTCTAAAAGCACTTTTCATTTTTGGTCCCATACAATATGCTGGTGGAGGACTTCATTTTGCCACCTTGGGTGGTCGATGTGACTCAAAATTCAAAATTTCTAGTAGGATTTTATTCTCCTAGATCTAATTTCATCTTGTAGTGTTGTAATTTCAAGAATTCTTGCATAATTGAGTATAAATACAAGGTTCTTTCAATCATTTCTCACCTAACATTCAAGAGAGTTCACAAGAGAATTTGAGCATTCAAAAGAATTCAAAGGAAGATTATCAAGCATTTTAGAGTAGCATTCAAGTGTCTGTCAAAGATTACATTCTAAGATCATTTTTTTATTGTGCTAACAATTGCGATGTAGGAGTTTATATTGGTTGAAGCAAGTGTTTCAAGCAGATCGACTCATTCAATAAAGAGTCAAAAACTACATCCATTGTAGTCATTTCAAACATAGTTACAACATATTGCTAGGGTTTGGTGAGTTGCAACAATGCTATTTATTCTGTCATTCTGCATTCATATTTTCTTTCATTTCAAGGTTTAGTTACCAACAAGGGGTTTGACCAAGGAAAACCCCTATTCACTAACCCCACAACATTTTCCCTCTCCTTTGTGTGTGATTTGTAGATTTAGGCTGTATATTTCATAAGGAGCAAGATTGGAGAAAAGTTGTCAAGTGATCCAAAGTTTTTAAAGTTGTCATCAAGCCTTAGAGAGACTTGGAGAAGAACTACATGTGGAAATTTGTAGTATTAGATTCAAAACAGTCCAAGAAGAGTAGAAGCGGACCGAGAGAAATAAAAATCGGGGTTCAAAAGAATTCCAAAAAGAAAAAGTGGACTGATTCGCCACAAGTGGTGAATGAGTCCCATTCTATAGGCCTGACAAAGAATTTTACAGATCTGGACACCCTTTTGGCAGAAACCTGTTCCTGCACATTTTCCTAGAAACTGGACTGATTCGCCTAGCTTGGTGAATGAATCCTTGTCAACCTTGACAACAAGTTCTTCAGTGATCCAGATCTCCATTCTTCCTTGTTCAATTTCCTAGGTGCACAATTTCTGTTTTATAGTTTTTTATTGCATTTTTTTCATCTTTCTAGGTCATTTAGAGTTGGTTTGCATTCAATTAGGGTTTTTCATTTCATATTACATTTCATTATCTTTTTCAAGTTTAAACTTGGTGGTGAACCCCTCATTAGATCACATTCAATCCCTAGGATATCCCTATTGCAAGATCTCTTTCTCTTTTGCATTGAGATCTCTAGGGTTATCCTTGAGTGGAACATCTTTGAAAGTGGGTGTGAATACATAATCATCATTCCCCTATTTTCATAGGTTCCATTTTGGTGAACCTACATTTAGGACATTGAAATTCTAATTTGGAGTGCATCTTCATCATAGATTTAGTTTTCATTAACATTGCATTAATGTTTGCATTGGTTAATTTTCATTCTAGGGTTTCAATTCTTACATTAGTGAAAGCTCATTTAGCTTGCATTTTTGCACTTAATTTCATTGAAAACCATTCAAATTTTGTATTTGCATCTCAAACATAGATTAGAAAAGATAAAATCCAATTCAAAAAATTTGAAAATTTTCAAAAAAATCACTGGGACTCATTGCCACCCTGGGCGAATTAGTCCCTCTGCATATTTTGCATTGCATTTTTTGGCATTTACAATTCAATTTTTGAGTTTCTATTTGTTGTTATTGCTTTTCTGTTTTAAGTTCTAGAATTTCAATTATAATCATTTGATTATTCTTAGCTTACATTGCATTTGCATTCACTTCACATTTAGTAGCCTTTACATGAGTATTTGGTGTCCTATTGCTAATATGGTGGTGAGATGAAGTTCGAGACTCATTTCATCCTGCAATAGCACAATCGTTGTGGATCTTGGGTTGTCAAGCTCTGTCACTCCTGGTAGTGACACTAGTACACTAGATATGGACAATACCTTTAACAACTCTTTGCCTTCAAGTAGCATGCCAATTGAACCAAGGAATGATAGTGATTCGCAAGAAAACATAATTCACATTCATGAGGACCTAGCACACCTCCAAAATCAAGTGCAAAATGACAACATTTCAACTACTATTATCCCTACTATAGATAACATTCATCGCATGCTTGACAATGAAGAAGGAATTGACCTTGTGAAAAACATAGTGCAAATCTTTGGGAAACATCTCACCTCAAACAATAGTTGTCCTTTGCCAAAAAGCAATGTTATAAGTCATGGAGGAATTCAAATTCCTCCTCCCACAACAATAGCCTCAATACCTACCTATACCACTCCTCAAGTCACAACAACAATGCAATAAGTTAGTAATGTGATTCCTTCCCTAGGTATTCCTACTAGCATCCCTAGTTCCTATGTGGCATCACAAGTTATATCTCCTACTACCTTACCACCTATAGGCATTCCATTCACTTGTCCTACGAACATATACACTCATTCCCCACTTTCACTTCCATCGCACAAGACAAATAATGACCCACTCATAGCTCAATTCTTCCAAACTATTTCATCCCTTCAAGAAATTTCCACCATAAGCCCAATACCAAAATGTCCCACCACCCACATATTATGTCAAAAGCAATCCATTGTCCTTGAAGATACTATGAAGACACCCAATGCCATAAGGTGTAGAGGTGCCTAGATTTGAGAAATATGGAGGGAAGGGAGATCCTTCCACCCATGTTAATGCTTATATTGCCTTATGTAGTGACTTTTTCCTTGATGATAAACTATTGGAAAAGCTTTTTCCTAGGTCCTTGAAAGATACCACCTTGGAATGGTTTTCCTCTTTACCGAATAACTCAATTCGTTCATTCAATGAAATTTTTGATGCATTTGTAAACCATTTCCAAGTGCATATGACTCCCAAGATGACCTTGGCTGATTTGATGAGATGCAAGCAAACAGAAGAAGAAAAGATAATTGACTTTATCTCATGCTATCAATCGCTTTATTCCCAAATCGATGTCAAGGTCCCCGACCCTCATCTCCAAAAGATTTTCATAGAAAAATTGCAAAGTAAAATTCAAGACAAGCTCACCATGATGAAATTCCTATCCTTCATGCACTTGTGTACTACCCTTTGTGATTATCAAAACTTGGTTAGTAGTCGAGATACAAAGTCCTCTTCTAGCCAAATTGAGAAATCTGAGCCTGCAAACCAAAAAAATTCCCAACCTTTTAGAAAATAGAACAAAGGATTCCTTCAATTTAATCCCCCTCAACAAACAACTTACAATTCCAATAACCAAGTATTTTTTGTCAAAGCTATGATACTATTTAGCTATGGAGACCCGAAAAAATAATTCACTCTCTTACTTGATACCCATCATAGCACAATGTCTCAAATTTTAGAAAAGTAGATGATTACCTTGCCTCCTGTCAAAACACCTGAACCTAATAATCCTTTACCCCCAAGCTTTAAATCAAATTCTCATTTCCATTATCACCAAAAAAATGTTCATGACATGGAACATTGCAAGTGTCTTAAACATCTTGTGCAAGACCTCATTGATTTCAATCGTCTATCTGTTGGAGGTGTTAGTGATCAAGGAAATAAGTCTATTGCCCCTCCTAACCAAAAATTGCAAATTTTCACCAACCCAATTCCAAAACAAAATATTTCATTCATCAAAGCCAATGAAACTACAAAGAATGATGTGATGAATGTTGACAAAAATGATGATAACAATGATTCTATTCAACATGATACTATCACTAACAATCCTATAGATGAAATGGTAGGTGTGATAGACATTATTCAACATAAGGGCCAAACTAAGAGCCCTGTTGACATTGATTTCTCCTCTAAGGATATAATTAAACATGCACCCAATGGTCCTCTCTACATATCTAGTTGTATCTTTGACAAGCCCACTAATGGGATATTAATAGTCTTGCCTATGGAGAGAACGTGATCACTGTAGTATTTTTACTCCTACATGAACTCTATCAAGACATATATGATAAACTGAAAGAATGGATCAAGAAACAAAATGGTTTTTCTTGCCCTATGATTGGATCGATCACCTTACCATTGCAACTAGGACAAAAAAAAATAGATGTCACATTCTCCATCATCTCGTGGTCAAACCAATTTCGTGTGAAGCTAGGCCACCCTTGGCTTCGCTCCATGAAAGTTGTCCCTTCGGTTGTGCATAAATGCTTAAAGTTTCCCTTTGAAAATGAAATATTCACTATTCACCATAGTGGCTTCAACCATTTTTTATCCAAAGGAAAATTTCCCTTAGATGTCTTTTGGCTCGAGCCCATGGAACCTATAAAGCCACAAGAAGACTTATTTTTCCTATCCTACCAAAAATTCAAAGCAAAGAAGATAGTCAAATTGTCTCTCTTGAACATATCCCCATCAACCTCTCAACCCACCATCCTTTAAAAAACCATGCTTGAACCTAAAGAAGTCCCAAACAACAAAGACCAACCTAAGACAAAACCCTCACCTACATCTTACAAATGACTAGAAGACAATGAAAACAACCCTGCCACACCTCCTAAAGTAAAACAGGTATACAAAGTCAAAGAGAAAGTGGTCTAACAACCTCCCATGGTTCCTTTTGTTCCTCCCCTTAGGGAATAAAAGAAACTCATGATTGATCAACTTGCTCCTGCACAAACACAACTTGTAAAAAAAACTAAAATAACCAGAGGTGCTAGAGAGCATAAGTGTAGACATCGTGCCCTTGCTTGTAGGTTACATTCATGAATTAAACAAAGAAAATCAAGATCCAAACCTAACCAAAGCAATGCATGATGACTCTACCCTCTCCCTAAAAACAAAACAATCAATAAAAACCAAAGAGTTGAACTCTTTATGGACGTATACTTGTCCTCCTATTGTGATTAACTTGGGTGATGATGATAAGATCGTAAAAATAGAAGAAGAGGTGCATAATGAATTCAAACATTATTTTCCTTTTCCTTGAGCTTAGATGAAAAATATCATACAAAGAGTGTTGAACCTAGTGCTACCCCTAGTTCTGCACTTGCTCTTGTCCCTTTGGCTAGTTTCCCACCTTTGGTATACAAAAAACAAGATTGGGAGGTGGATGACCTACTCATAGGTTGACTCACATTTTCCTTACTGGTCTTTTGTGTTATTTCTTTTTCATTTTCTTTTGTGTGATTGCATGTGTGTGTAAATGTGATCACAATGAAATTTGTTGATGTCTTCCTACTCTCTTTGTGGCATTCATCTATTTGTACCTTCATTCTTCTCTATGTAGATCAATCTTTTTACTTTTTTCTTTTTTTTTCTCTTCATTTATCTTATGTTTTCCTTTTGGGAGATGATGCAAGGCATCCCGAGACATTCAACGTCTCTTCCATGTTGACCCAAAGGATTTCTTTTTTCATTTTGCCTTTTCATTTTCTCTTTTCTCTTTTGTCTTGTGTTTTCCTTTTGGGGATAACACAAGGCATCAAGACACCCTATGTCTCTTCCATGTTGATCCAAAAGGTTTTTGTTTGTTTTTTCTCTCTTTGTGTCATTCTTCAGTTCTATGTGTATTTGGGTGGTATTGAAAATTATGATCTCTCTAAAACATTGCAACAAAGAACATACCTAACCCAATTCCATAGATCCCTTAGGTGTTTGGTGTTTTCATTTGGAAACCCCTCTCTTTCCTTTTTCTCTTACATGACGCAAATTTACTTGGAAACATATGACTTGGCATAGGGATTTCTAATTTGTCTCTCATGTCTCTTCTATTTGCATTTTTCATTTGCTACTTTACAGTAATTTCTCACAGTATGGTGTTTAGCAATTTCTTTAAAGTGAGGGTATGCATTGGCATATTCTTTTGCATTTTCTTTTTCATGGTTCTTGGTGCAGTCATCTTACTTTATACGATGTGTTTTCCACTTTGTTGATGACATTGGGTGTGATTTCCTTCAAGAGTGTGATCTATCTTAGCATATTACATTCCTCTTAGTGGCTTGATGCAACACATTGCATCCCCTAAGTTGTGAATTTTATATTCTTTGATTGGTCATCTCTTGGAGACATTAGGCACAATGCTCCCTAAGTTAAAGACCTTGCATGAACTAAGAAAGACTCCTTTGAACATTCTTTGCATGTTGAATTTTACATTTTTTGTTATATGGCCACCTTGCATAACATAACTCGCATGCTTGTAGAGCCATCATGTTTGTTCATGTGCTACAAGCATACGAATTTTTGCTTGCCTCATGAAGCTCAAAAATCATTTTTGTGTGGCACCTTATTAAAGTTATCAATGGGTATAAATTTGGTACGGTTTGAGTGGGAAGCCCAATCTAAGGCATGACTTTCCCCATAGCCACTTACGTGTATGTGAGTACATACCAGCCATGAGTGTATGTTTCTCACCTTTTAGGACTTCTCACCTGGCAAACAACCTAAAGTTCTCTCGCCTCTGAGTGAGTATGTATTTTTCAAACAAACAACCTAGATTTGATCCACATCGAGATGGAAAAATGGTCTAAGCTTGATCCAATTCTCTTTTATCTTTTACCTTTTTCTCTCTTTCATCTTTGACAATGCATGCTTGTTCTTTGTTGTTGTTCTTTATATCATTCTTATGTGTGTTCATTTGTGCCCATGTTGGTTTTCCATGGGATCTTGATCACCCCTCTTAATTTTTATTTCATCTTATTGGAATTGGTACATTTGAACCCCTCTTCATGCATGTTTGTTTACTTTAGTGTGAGTTTGAAGCAAGTTCATCCTCTCACTAAAGTGGGGGCTAGATGGAGTCACCGAAAAAGTAACCCTTCTACTTTTTCTGGCTTGTTCGGGCCCTCCTTGTGATTTTGGATTAATGTGACCTTGACTTAGTGTTGCAATGTGGTTGACACATTCACATTAAGTCTTGGGACCTTGTGAACTAATAGATTTTAATGGAACCTTGATAAAGTGTTGTGAAGTGTTGTAACACACTTCCGCACTTTTATAGGGTTTTATTAAATAACTAAGCATAATGTGGATTCAAAAAAATCCTTCAAGCTCCCTTTGGGTTGATTATATTTTTCTAAGTCTGGCATGCACCCTATACATTTGAATATCTTCAGGTCCCTTTTTGAAGAGCTTCACCCGCTATCACCATGTGTTTGTCGTGCACTCCTCACATGGATTTCTTCCCTTGCTTCTCTACCGAGCCCCACCATGCTTCCACGTGTCAGTTGTGTGGGCCTTTGAACACTTGCTTCCCTTCACTTCCTTACCAAGCTCCATCCACATGCCACATAGCATCAATCTTCAAACACTTTTTGGAAAACCCCACAATCATCGCTAGTAATGAAGACTTCTCAACGTGTCTTCTCCGCGAGGATTTTCATCGCAAGGAAGGAAGAATCAATGACAAGCCCCACCCTATTGCCACATGTTCCAACTAACTTCATGGGTGAGTGACATGTGTCTATATGGAATTTTGTTGCTTCTACACTGGGACCATAGCCATCATTTACAAGGGATGCATCTAGCTCGAAGGCGACTGCATTCTATTTCTCAGAATCTTTTCTGTTGCAACGAACTTTGGAAATGATTGCTATAGACATCATTGCTCATGTTGAGGGAATATTTTCTATTATTGGATTTTAGGCGGTGGGATGTTTCTTTATAAATACTACTTTTTGAAAATGAGTTCAGAACATACACAAAAAAATTGTGAAAAGACACTAGGCCTTTTGTATTATTTTTTATTATTGTATTGAGACTCACAGACTGTGCCATTGTTGTCCGGCCTTTCTGTTTCTTAGCTATTTGACAAAACATTATACTACACCATTATTTTACTGAGTAATTTATTTACAGAACTTCTATAATTTCAATATAAGTTTTCTAATTTAGACCATGTCTTGGACTCTTATTTTTAGTAAATGTGTAAGGGAGTTATTTTATGTTATTGAATAGATTATTTGAGTTTTCATCTATGATTTCTATTATTTTGGGACATGCAGATTGTTGAGCGGGCCCTTAAATCCCATCCAAAAGGGAGATTTACCATGCCCACACCTACATCTTGGCACATCACCTTAGATTATATCTTTATTTTTTATATCTGCTTCCTTTTCCCATTCCAAACCCCCAACTATAGAAGGAGTCGACTTCTTTAAAAAACCTACAGGTCACTTAGTTTAGCGCAATTGGTACCCCATTAACTGAGTTTCCCATAAGGTTGTTGCTTGTCAATTTTAGGCTTTAACAGTTTCTTTTTCTAGCGCACCTGGTGGGACCTATTTTTAATGTGTCTAAATTCAAAGTGGGTGTATGAGCCATCAGCCTGTTACTAGATCCCAAACAATGAATAACCCTAGCCTGCTAGTACCATCGCTAGTAACAGTATGAACTAGAACCTGTTTGGTGAACATTTTAATCCCTCCACCAACCATGTTTCTGGTTGCTAACATAAATTATGTGGCATGGGATGCTAGAAGCCCCCTTATAGTACTAGTAGCACCCATTGTTTGGGCCCCTATCCTAGCCTCCGCTTTAAAAGTTGTACCAAAATTCACCAGGGAAGGCTTGAAAACACCATCTAAACACCTGTAAGATGTGGTAGATGTGTGTTTGGTGCACAGAGTCACCAACCAAAATGTAGCACTAAGGTTGCTTGCAGCCTCTTTCGAGGATAAGGCACTAGATTGGTATTGCACTTTGGAAGCTAATACTATCAGTACCTGGGACCAACTCAAAGATCCTTTCTATGAGAGATTTTTGAATAATGGAGATCGGTCTTCACTATATCAGTAGTTGGCGATTATAAAGTAGGACCCATATGAAGTCATGACCAACTTCAACACTCGATTCCACACAACTTGGCAAAGGATCCAGGCTGCTATCCGCCCATGGTCTGAGTTGGAATTCATGTTCTACTTGAAATCCATCAATGTCAACATCTCGATGACGATCGTCCCATGGCAGAACCACTCTACTGGATGCATACAATGTTGTTGTTAAAGCAGAGAATAACCTGATCGACACCAGAAAGTTGTTGCCTCGGCCCACTATAACTATATTTCCAGAGATATTAGTTCCCATCTAGGAAATAGCATCTACCAGTGCGCCTGCTCCTCCCCAATCTATGTATACATATTCGAGCATGCCACATATTGTCGCTTCCACATCTTGCTCTTCAAAAGATGAGATGAGTGACATCAAGGAGTTGTTGTGAACCATCTCAAATGAAATAACTACCATCAAGTGGAACCAGTTCATGCCTCCAAAGCCAACCTACCAAAATTATCAAGGAGAAATATCTTCCTACCAGCAAAATCAGTTCCAAGGAGGCCCGTGCACAAATTCGCAGACTCAAACAACTAATCAGATAGTGCCAATTCCTACTCCACTACAAAATGCTTACCCAATCTCGAGTAGAGAGTTGACAGTGGTGCAAAAAAATCTTGTCAATGACATCAATCACTAGTGTTTCCCGTGCGCCAATGCACATATGCCCTGAAACTGCCTGCGTGAAAACCTATAACAAAAGGTGGCGGAATAGTGCAGTCAGGGTGTGGTGTTAAACCCTACAGGTTATGTATACACCTCTCCCTAGATGGAAAATATGGTACTCACTATGCAAATGCAAGGGATGTTCCTAGAGCAAGAAACAAATATAGCTCCCGATCATGCACTATTCTCATGGATGGAAGAAGAAGAGGTGGTGTTTGTAAATGATGCATCCACATCGAAAGCCCTACAAGTACAGTCTAATTACAACACTAGCTCTAAGAGGAGATTCACGAGCGAACCAGCCATCCCACAACCCAAAAGTGTCTCTGACCAAACTCCTAGTACCTCCGCAGTTACACAATAATTTCAGCCATGAATGAAAATTGTTGTAACAAGGGCTAAGGAACATAAGCCTTTGAATCTGCCACCATTCAATGTGGTGGAACAATTGAAAAAATCCTCTGCTAATGTGTGCCTTTGGGATATCTTAGCTATTCTGGAGCAGAAATCATTGCTACAGAAGGCCCTACTTGAAGATACGAGCACTAAGCCAACAAAAAATCACTCAAGGGAAGGTTCATTCATCCATCACCTCCTACCAAAGTCCTCACAAACAATGTAGAGGAACCCTTCATCAAGGTTAAAGGTAAACTAAAACTCAAACTCTTTTTCCTAACCCTTATTGTGGGGAAGAAATTATTGCATAATTCCATGATTGACTCTGATGCTAGCACTACAGTCATGCCCAAGAAAATAGTTGAGGCCTTAGGCCTTATCTATGATCCTTTAAATAGATAGGTTATGCAGCTTGATGGGAACAAGGTTGAAACCATAGGTGTCATTAAGGACCTCCCCTTGACTCTATTCTCCTAACCTAGCATCACAGTTCCACAAGATACCGTGATCATAGATGTTCCCTCCATGTTTAGTCTTTGCTTATCCCAGGAATTCACTTCCAAGATAAGTGGATATCTTTCCTTGGACTAGTCACACTTAATCCCTAGGACCAAGCATGGAGCTAAAATGCAAATAATATTTGAACCTCTACATTTGAAACATGTGGTTGATGAAGCTATGATCAACTTTGAGGCCGCTCATACCTCTTTCACCAAAGATGAAATGTATTGTACTGAGCTACTAGAGGATGAGAAGGTGATTGGGGAGTAGACTGATCAAGAATAGGTCCTTTTGAGTGAATATATAGATACTAATCCTTTCGGTAACTATCATGGTATTAGGTTGAGGAGTTATGCCATCTATGATGAAGATCAAGTGATCCTGAAGGTCATGAAGGAATCTGAGAATTGTCCAACCTAAGAGATATGGATGCTGCATTTTGATGGAGAAAGATGCAAAGTTGGCACAGGAGTCGGGATATGTTTGAAATACCCATCCAATGAGAAGACACTCAGAAATTTTTGCTTCCAGTTCACCTATTTGAACAATGAAGCTGAATATGAGGGCCTAGTGCAAGGTCTAAGCCTTGTAGAGTGGATGGGAATTAAGCAAATAATGGTGTTTAGAGACTCTGAGTTAGTAGTCAATTAAGTCTAGGGGCTCTCTATTTCCAAGAATTTCCGCATGAGATCCTATAGACAGATTCTGGGACCTGATTAAAAGCTTTGAAGCCCTCAATATCCAGACAGTAACTAGAGAGCAAAATGAAGATGTGAATTGTATGGCAATAATCAGATCTCAGTTTGATCCTACTTTCGGCTTAATTCATAACATACACTCTATGTGAGAGATCGTTTGACTAGAAATCCCAAATAATGATCAAAGCTAGAAAGTGTTTGAAAGTGATGAACACATCACCTCATTCATCCAACAATCATGAGAGTTCGTTGGGCAACTCCAACCAAAAATTGTTAAGGCCTATGAAGGGAAAATTATTCAGTTAAGGACCAACAAGCTTCCAAATGGATTGGTCACTCTCAAAAACCTATTTGATTGTGATGATTCAAGGAATGACAAGAGGAATTTGGTAGCAAAAAAAAGTGATTATGTTGATCTTCAAGTCAGAGATGGAAGGAAGCTTAAAGTCAGGAAGGATGTCAAGCAACACGATAAAGAGAGGCTCATTCAGTTTTGTGAGAAATATGGAGTAGTGGCTTGGTCATATGATGACCTCAAGGGATATGATCTCGAAATCATCCAACATACTATAGAGCTGACGAAAGGTGTCAAACCATTCTTCCAAAAGCAAAGGCCAGTGAATCCAAATATTGGGGAATTGATGGCGTAAGAGTTGACAAAGCTAATTTAGTCCTGGATCATCTTCTCGATCAAGTACAATACATGGGTATCTAACCTGGTTCCAGTCTGAAAGAAGAACCAAGATATCTGCCTATGTGTTGATTTTTGGGACTTGAATAGAGCATCCCTGAAGGACCACTACCCCTTTCCTTCCATGGAGTCTATCTTACAAACAATGGAAGGATCATAGATGTTTTCTCTACTAGACGACTTCTCTGGTTACAACTAGATCTGAGTAAAAGAGGAGGACTGACACAAAACAATGTTCACCAAGTGGGGAATGTTTGCATATGCAAAAATGCCTTTCGACCTCTCAAATGTGGGAGCTACCTTCTAGTGGGAAATCAATATTACTTTCAGGGAATTGATCAATAAAATCATCTTGATCTACCTGGATGAACTTACAATATTCTCCAAGCATAAGGATGATCATTTTGATCACCTTGAAATGGTTTTAAAAAAATGCCAGGAGTTCAGGATATCCACTGAACTTTCAGAAAAATTTATCTTTAGGGTTTTACATAAAAGGAAAAATATTGGAATATGTAGTGTCAAAGAAGCAGTGAAATTGATTTGTAAGATTGGGTAGAAGGAAATCAAGAAACTTCTCCTGCATCAACAAGAAAGACGGATTCAGTCCTTCTGGCAAAGGTAAATTTTGTGCATAATAAATTTATTTTTTCGATTTTTGTAAGAATAATAGACAGCCTATCACCTAATGCTCAAAAGGATAAGATTTTCAAATGATGGAAAAAAGAAGCTATAGAAGCCTTTGAAAGGTTAAGGATGGTATTTCTTCTTCTCGTACTAGTAAATCCAAACCTATCAAAGGACTTCATAATGTATGTGTATTATTAGCAAATCAACATTGCTACTATTTTGACAAAAGTTGATGAGAGGAAAAGGAAACACGATAGCATTTCACTCCCAGACTATACAAAATATTATTATGAAGACGAACTATAACTAAGCCGAAGATTTTCCATTGTTAAGGGACTCAAGAAGTTTTGAAACCTCATATCTTACAACAAGGTGATTGTATATGTCACGCATTCTAGTGTGCATGTACATCATGGAAGGATAAATCACCAAAAAAAGGGCCAATTGGATCACTAAGATCCTTGAATATGATATTGAGGTCAAGCCCACAAATATCGTCCGAGGAAGAGGAATGTGTGAGTATTTGGAACACAATGAAGAAATGGCAGCCAAAGAGGAGGAACCCAAGCTTGTTCTAACAAATGAATCTGAGTATGAAGACTGTTGGTTGGAAAACCGAGTAGGATTAATTAATATTGGAAAATATCCATTGGGCCTTCCTTCTCAGAAGAGAAAATTCTATAGATTGTAGAATAACGGATATGCACTCATTGTAGGGATCCTTTTCAAAAGGAACTTCAATGGTGTTCTACTGCGGTGCATCACCACAAAATAGGCGAAGAGAATTCTTGACACTTTCCACAGCAGTCCCGTGGGTAGACATTTCTCTGCAAAGACCACCGCTATCAAAATTATGTGTGCGGTAAATTTCTAGCCTACACTATTCAATGACTCACACTCTTTGGTTAAGGCCTGCAAGGAATTTCAATTCTTCACCAGAAGAAGGAAAAACTCGGCAATGCCTCTGAATCCAATAGTGACCGAGGAACCTTTTGCACAATGGGGCCTCAATTTTTTTGGGATGATTAATCCCACCTCTAGTGTTGGACACAAATGGATCCTCATGGCTACGAACTACTTTACCAGATGGACCGAGGCCATGCCCCTAAAGAATGCGATGGAGGCGGAGATTGTGAACTTTCTCAAGGAATTGGTAACAAGATTTGGCCTGCCAAAGACCATCATATCCAAAAATTCTAAGGATTTCCTAGGCTCAAAGGTATTCCAACTTGCACTCAATCATGGCATATTCTTAAAGACGTCTTCAAACTACTGCCCACAGGGAAATGGCCTAGCCAAGTCGATGAATAAAAATTTAGTTCAGCTCATTAAAATAATCGGGTCAGAACATTAGGAGTGGCATAAGAACCTCTAGGCAATGCTTTGGGTAGACTACATAAATCCTAAGCAAGTCCTCAAGACTTCACCATATGAGTTAGTGTACGGGAAGGAAGCGTTATTTCCCATCTCCATGGAGATTCCTGCACTACAGTTGCTCAAATACCTAGAGGTTGAAGAAAACAGAGCCATGGAGGTCCAGTTGGCCAAGTTGTTGGAAGTAAAAGAAAAAAAAGAAAAGGCACTGATAGCCATGAATAACCACCAACAAGTGGTTAAAAGGTGGTTTGACAAGAAAACTTCAGACCAAGGTCTTAAATGCGAAGACCTAGAGTTAAAGCTCAATGAGAGGGTTGCACAGCCCAACCAACACAAAAAATTTGATAGTATGTGGGAAGGCCCTTTTAGAATAATTCAATGCAAGCAACATAACACATTCAAATTAGAAAATATGGATAAAGAAGCATTGGGAATTCTAGTTAACAAAATCCACCTCAAATTGTTCAATTAAGCTTTATTAATTGTTTTTTCTGTGTAAATATGTAATTATTGTAAATTTTCTTTTGTTATTTTATTCGGCTGGTATTTCCAAAGCAGAGAAACATAACCCATATGCAAAATTGAAAAGGTACTCAAAGGAGCAGAGAAAAGGAACCCATAATGCAAGAAGGAGAAAGTAAAAGAGACAGATATTTAATAAAAGTTGTATATTCATTAGATGGTATCATATACTTTGATATTACACTTCCAAAATGGATCTAAGGCCATACTTTTTGAGTATATCTATATATACTATGTAGTTTTCTCAATATATACAATAAAATCCTTTTCAAGGCATATATACAAAAAATAGATGAAAAGTGTTGATTATTAAATGACAACATGAGCTTCATTAGTAGTGGCATCTAGAACAACTTCATCAGCAGGATCATTAACAGGAGTAGCAGGATCATTAACAACAACAGGAGCATCAACAACAACAGTAGCCAGTGGTGGAGGATACACCAGGTCCCTAAAATCAGTATACCACTCCACGCCATAGAACAACACCACATTGCATCAGCATAGCAAGAAGTGGTTGGCAAGAGTAACCCTTTGGTAGTGCCCTTTATGCATCAAATTGCAGAATCCACTCAGGAACGACACCCACGGCACCACTACATCTTCTTTAATGTGTTTGCAAAGGTCGCCCATTGTAGGAAGACCTGGGCCATACACCACATTTGCCACAATTTCTCCAAGGCCGCCAAGGTAGCGCTTTGGAAAGATTTCAAATGTAAGTCACAAGATCATTGGCTTAGGGACGTGTATATCAAGCAAGCACACAACTAAGTGAGAGAAAATGTTGGTATTGACCCTATACTTGTCTTCGTACTCTATACAGTCCCTACCCAGTATCCACTTCATTGCTATGATAACCAATGAATGCTTTTTCTTCGTCATTTATTTCAAACACCTATTAGAAAATTCATCTAAAAAATTTATCTGTGACTTATTGCTAGTGATCCTAATTGGAGTATTCATGATGCCTATCGCTACCCAACTACCAAATTCTAATTCTTCCCAATTACTAAGGGAAATTTTGTTGTTGTCTTAGGGTTTATTTATAAAAATATCTGAGGTACCTATGTGCCATAAGCATGATGTTAATCGAGTGTTAACTTGAAAATCCCACCAAGAGCCAACTCAAATTTCCTACCCAATTGCGTATGACATGTACAAATTGTTGTGTGCAAAGTTAAGAAGAAGTAAATAATTAGCACAAATTGGTGGCAATACCAAGTGATCGTCCATACAATTAGGTATTGATGTGTCATGCTACAAGCATGTTTCAGTCTCCAAGGAGGAACTCAAATATTTTTGAGTACTCATTGCATCTTTGGCTTAATCATTATTTTTAGGATATTAATTGTGAAGCATGTGAAAGGTTTTATATGTCTTTGTAAGAATTGGCTATGAAGGTAGCCACCCAAGATCTAGAGGCCTAATAGAAAGCACAAAAGAGAGAGATAGAATATGACAAGAATAAACTGTATTCAATGTCAATAATATGAGATGATAGAATGGTACAAATCAATACATAGAGGACCCCTTGGTTATATAGCCAAGGTGAGAACATAGAAGGGCATAAGATTATGACAAGTGTCGTAATCTTATGACATCTTATTGTTTTAACAATGAAGAGTTATCACTCCATCTAAAGTGGAAAAGGTGAGATAATCACATGATGTCCTACAAAAGGTGGAAGTGATGAGGTATGACATGTCAAATTACCAAAGATTGGAAAAATCTCCAACAACCTCCTATGTGGTGGCTAAGTAAACTTAACTAAGGTGTAATTTTGACCCTGGGACAAGGTACAAGCATTTAATTACACCAACACCCCCAAAGTGCAACTTAGGGAGAATGTACACAAAAAGTAAGATGCAAGATGGGTCCGGGCAATTGGGCCATGTTAGGTACCCATGTACAAATGCAATGCAATCTCTCACAAGCGAGGTAAAGATAGAAAAACCCAGTGGGAGAAAACTACCCCCAAAAAGAGAGATGAAATACAAAATCCTATGAACATAGCATGAGAAGGAAAAAACCCCATGTGAGGAAAAAGTCCCCCCATACAAGAGAAGAAGAGAGACAAGGTAGCCCCCCCTCAATGTACAATGATCACCCATGGAAGATGCTCGAGAAGGAATGAAGAAGCTGCTCCAAAACTGTCGAACAACGTTCCTCCCCTTGAGAAGAAACAATACCAAAGGTGTATGAATGAAGTCTCCCCAATCCACAAGTGAAGAAGGAAGAACCCTCAAAATGTAAGTCTCTAAAATCTGCTAAAAGTTCCTTGTGTTGATGCCAAAAGATGCCTTTCCCAAACCATGTGAAGCTGCAATGAAGTCACTTCCTGGAAACTGTGAGAAACCCTTTGCAACAACACTCTCATCTACTGAAAAAGACAACTCAAGAACTAGCAAGGATGAAGGTAGAACATACTCCAAAGACAATGTCTCCTCAAAAGAGAAAGTGACCTCCTCCAACTATTGTACATAGGCATCCACAATCACATCAACCTCGAAAGATTGATCATGTAGAGGAGGGTCAGAGTGTTCCCTCGCAACAACTGAAGAAGAATCACCTTCATCAAAGAGAAGATGTAAGGAATCAAATGTGTCTCCCAAATCTGCATGTAGGAATTCCACAAACAAGCTAATGTAATAGACAAGTAGTCATCCCATGAAACTACTGCTGGAAGACAAGGTATGCACTGTTGCACTAAATCACAAGGTACTGAAACTATCAGAACACAAGTATCATCAGGTGCATCAGTCAATGTAGAAGATGGAGTATCAATAATAGGTTCAAGAACCTTAGGAGTAGAGAGCACTCCAAGATTCAAGTAACCATACTCAATCTCATCAAGTTTGTCCACACTAGGGTGAACCGAATCATCAATAGGAGAAAAATATGAGAAGGTGTAGAACCGAGAACGATCATCAACCTCCCCAATTGCAACAAGAGCCCTGCTATGCAAATCCCGAACAATGACAGAATCTGGTGTGAACTCTACACTCTTTCCTGTACCACTATGTGTAATCTGATAGATGGAAAGGATGTTCCTTGACAAAGTAGGCACACATAGAACATCATTAAATGCTCCACCTTCAATGTCAATAGACCCCTTCCCACAAACTGCCAAAGATGTGTTGTTGGCCATCAAAATGGGTGGTGATGAACAAGAATCAAAGGAAGAGTACATATCCTTGGACGAAGTCATATGATGTGAAGCTCCTAAATCAAGGATCCACCTATCTGAATTGGAATCTGCAAAAGCAAGAAATGCTTGCCCCTTATGTTTCTCATGTTGAGATGATGTAGAAGAAGGAGATGAGCTTGATGTTGTTACCATGAGAGTTGTTCCTTTTCCCTTAGAAGAAGTGGAAGGGGATGAGTCCTTCTCTTGATATGCAGCTGGCAAGTTGATGTTGTTCTTCTTAAGGATGTTTTTCAACTCATCAATTTGCTTAACATGACAATGATGCTCGTCATGACCAATCTTTTTGCAATATGCACATGTTGGTTGCTCCCTCTTACTTGAATTGTTGTACTTCTTTGAAGAAGATGAAGTTGAGTTTTGTTGTGGAGGAGTGGATTGTTTGTTCTCTCCTTGTGGCTTTGGCGAAGATTGCTTTTGGTCCTTTCCTTTGCTTTGCTTATTGTTTCCATGATTGACCATCAATGCTCTTGAAGTTGAAGACTTGAGAATTCCCATTTTCATCAACTTATTTTGCTCAAGAATCAAAAGATCTGTGAGAGCCTCAAAAGATGGTGTTGTGAAGTTACTTATTGTCAATCTTTGAGTTTGAAAACTTGAAACAAAGGCTGCATACTCAACTGGAAGTTTATCTAACAAGTTGAAGACCAATTGATCATCCTCTTTTTCAATACCCCAATCTTTTAGTTGTGCTCTTAATTCATTTGCCTTAGTGACATAATCTTGAATTGTATCAAAATCTTTGGGATCAAGGCTTAAGAGATCATGTTCAAGTTTGTACCCCTTAACCTTATCAACCTTACCATACAAAGCAGCAAGCTTATCTCAAGCTTCCTTACCTGTAGTACATTTATCAACATGGAAAATGAGATCATTTGAAATGAAATTTCTTAATGTACCCAATGCCATAGAAGTTTTAGTGAGCCAATCCATAAATGCTGTTGGATCTGCCTTAGGATCTGAAGGTGCAGTTATGGTTCCATCAATGTAGTGAATTAAACCTTTTTCCATTAGTTTACTCCATGCACGTACTTTCCATGTACCATAATTATGTGCAGTTAAGAGTGGAACTTTAGATGAACCCATGATGGAATGAAAGAGCACAAGAGAGAAAATATGAACAATCACACAAGAGACACCCCCCCAAATTCACTCAATCGAAGTACCCCCCCACAAATAGATGATTTCAGCACTTTATAATGTAGTGAGTGTACAATAGGCCACTTGCAACTTGGCTAAGTGGGCTTATGATTTCTGATTTACAACTTACCAATAAAGAGGTTGATAACAGACTAGAACAAATAAGCAAAGACCTAAATTCAGATCTATGCAATACAAGTGCCAAATAGGCCAAAAAGGACCATATGCTGAAAGTACAAAATCCACTCAAGATCACTTCAAACTGATTACAGATTCAAGAATTAGATGAAAAATCATGCACTTTCTGCACCTAGAAAGGAGTTAGGCATTATGAGCGAGCGAAACCCCCTCTAAAGAGTTAGCGAGAAATGATGACAAGATAAATTACAGTCATGAGAAACTAAAAATTCTGGGAAATTCTCAACAATAATCAGAAACCGAGTACACCACTGTGAAGTACACAAAAAATTAGCCAAAATAAAAAAAAATTGCTCGAAAAAAGGAGCAAAAATGAGCAAGATATGGAGCTTTGAAGTCGGACTGCAAAATCAAAA
>VDFB02047230.1:523311486-523604058 GCA_007258455.2 Sequoia sempervirens | reverse complement strand
ATTTTGAAATCTTGAAACTATTCATGATATTTGAGATTCAACATAATTACAAATAATCCTTAAATCAATTCTAAATGCTCAGTTTGTTATGCCACAAGTTTATTAATGTTGTTGAATTTATTACTATTAGGGTTGAAACTAATATTATTTAAATAAATCTACATGTTATTAAAATTAATTAAAATTAAAAGATAATTTGGAATAGAGGTAACTTTATGAAGGTCCTCTTTATTTGAATTAATATAATTTCTAAATCAAATGTTCCACTAAGGGGGGATATAATGTTAAATTAAAAAAATTTCCATTCATGTATTAAGTCAAGGGGACCTAACCTCGTGATACCCTACCATGTTCCAATCCACTAATAACTTAAATTAGAATAAATGAAATAATCTAAAAGAGGTTAGGGTTTTAAAAAATGGTTGAATGTTAAATATCATCCTTTGGATTATATTTAAAGTTATCACTCAAATCTATGTCATTGTATGTGAAAGCCTATATCAAAAAACCCATTAAATTGGTTTCAGTTTAGAGATATTTCTTAGAGCATAATGAGAATTTAGCTTCCCTCCAATGAAAAAAGGACCAACTAGTTTCTTTTTTTGGTTTCTAAAAATGCATTATATGTATTCATGATTATCTACTTATTTAGCTATATACTCAAAAATTACTATATATGTGAAGATATGTGGTTTTTTTGGCCTACCTCTACTATCGAATGTGTCATTTTCTAGTATCTTCCCTTTAGATATTATTTTTTCCATGGTGAAGGGGTATGTGTCTCTGGCTATGAGCTCCCCTCTTTCTACTTTTTGTGTCTATTTTCTTTCACATTCTGCCTAGAAGATGTGTCTATTATTGTTTCTAGATAGGTTGTGGTTGGGATCCCCTTTTCATGCTCTTTTGTTGATGTAATGAGGAGTGCTAATAAGGTGGTGATGGGTGTTAGCGTTTAGGTAGATCAAAGCAATAAAAAATAACAATTATGTATTGTGTAAAAATATTTTTGCACCCTAATGCTCTCTAACACTTGTAGGGTTTTTCACCTAAAAGGAGAGAGATGAGCCAAAATGGGAAATATCCTCATTCAAGATTAATGTAAAGAGGGATGTAATATTCCTAAACGTA
This sequence comes from Sequoia sempervirens, assembly GCA_007258455.2. Lineage (NCBI taxonomy): Eukaryota > Viridiplantae > Streptophyta > Pinopsida > Cupressales > Cupressaceae > Sequoia > Sequoia sempervirens. The sequence continues at coordinate 523,602,930 of VDFB02047230.1, read as the reverse complement.
ATGATCTAAATGAAATAAATTGATAAAAGGGGTGGATTATTAATGTAAAACCTAAGAAATAGAAAGTGTCAGAAAACACAGTGTTGTATGGAAACATGTGATAAATGACCTAGAAATGCAAACAAAACTAAACAGAAAGTTATGCAAAAAAATGTGTGCACCTGGAAGCTAAAAAGGGATGTCATGAAGGTCTGGAATCTTGATGAAACTAGTGTAGAAGTCAAGTGGGACACTTGTTCCAACCTGGGCAACTTAGTCCCAGATCTAGAAAAACCGGTCCAAAGCCCGTTTCAACCAAATGGGTATCCAAATCTATAGAAACCTCTAAAAAATAGGTTCAATGGGACTAAATTTCCACTATTGGTGACTTATTCCACTTTTGAATTTCTAAAAATTTGAAAGGGAAAACAGAAGCCCTCATTCTATACTTTAGTTCTCTACAGGTGTTTGGTTCTCAAACTCTGATTTTCAGGCCTAAAAGTGACTTTTTGTTGATATTTTGGCTTTGCAAGCAAAGAGAGATCTTCAAAAACTTTGAAACTTAATCTTTAATGATCTTCAAACCCTCAAAGTGCCTAAATCTACAAACACACAATGAAAGAGAAAGAAATGGTGAAAGTTAGGGCATGGGGGTTTGCCTTGGTCAAACCCCTTTTTAGGTAATTAAACCAAAATGAAGAAAGAATGTAATGAAGCATGCAATAATGGATTTAATACCTTTCCATAATGATTGGTCTTGAATTTCTATAGAAAAAGGTGAAGAATCTTCCCTTCAATGTCTTAGGAAGCTATCTTAATGACTTGCAATGATAAAACCCTAGCTTGCTTGACTTGAAAGAGAAGATAGATGATTAATGAAATGATTAGGTTATGAATTAGGGTTTAGCAGCTTGTATTTATAGTCAATTCACCTTATTTGTACATTAATTGGATTCCTAAGGACGACATGAAAGAAAAATAAACTTAAACTGCAAAATTTCCAACTCAAACCTTGAAAATAAGACAAATTGGACTAAGTTGACATGTTGGGAGACTTAGTCCCACCTAGAAGGGACTCATTCATCTAAAGGGCCCTTTTGACAGGTTGAATGTTGTGGAATGAGGAATTTTAGTTCTTATGTTGATTTCATAAGGTATTTGATCAAATTATGCCTTGGGATGTATACTATGGTGCAATAGTGGCCTATTAATGATGATGTAAAGGTCAATTTTCCCTTGGGACACAAAATTAAATGTGAAAGTATGATTAAATACACTTTACAACATTAAAATGAGGTCCGCGTAGCCTAGAAAGTCACAACATCCAATGTGAATGTGTAGGACACATTACAACACTAGATTAGAGTTAAGTTTATTTTACAAGACTTCTAGATTGATGTGAAGATGCATTTAAATAAATTTTATAATGTTGAATTAAGGAAAAATGGGTTCATCAAGTCTAGAGAGGCGTGAAAATATTTTACAACACTTTACAACACCTTCACAAGATATTGTTAGATACATTTTATTCAGTTTGCAAGGGTCTAAGACCTAGTGTGGATGTGTAAAACACTTCACAACACCAAATCAAAGCCACATTAAGTCCAATTTGTCATTAATTATTCACAAATCAAGCAAGAAAAAAGGGATACTTTTTCTATGTCCACATATGCAAATTAAATAACCTAGAAATAACAATGAAGAATAACACAAAAGAGATTAACACAAAATTTTAACGTGGTTCACCCAATATGGGCTACATACATAGAAACTTAGCAATCCAATGATTTTATTATCTAGTAAAAAAAATATTACAATCTCTCAAAATACCAATACCACAACATACATCCTAGCCGCTTATAACAAGCTTTTTGGAAGCTTCTAGAATTAGGGTTTTACAAAGTTATTTTTCATTTGTTGACAGAAGAAGGGGGGAAAAATACGTAAATATTGTACAATATTTGCATGATCAATCACCACATACTAATAGTGATCTTTGCTACTAATAATATTTTGAGAAAATAATTGCCTCTCCCTTGTGCTAATGTTTCCCATATGACTTCCCTTGGGAAAGAAGTGATCGAATGAGTTTATTTCTTCTCCAGAAAGGGTTTTCTGTTCATTGTTTCCTATTTGTGGCCTTCTCTTCCTTCCATACATCATTGGATTTTGAAGCATTAGCCACCTTTGGTTGAGGGTAAGATTTATATTATCCTTCTGTTAGAGGTTTTCTTGTAGTATATTTTGATTCTTCAAAGGATATATAAGCTATTTTAGATTATGGTAACTAGGAATGAGATTCTCATCCTCTTATAATTTGGAATTGGGTTCCTTCCTTTAACCCTTTGAAGGAATCCAATGATTTAATACTTGTTTGGATGAGATTTCCATATCTCCCCATATAGTTCGAGTTCTCCTCTACTTATTAGGACATTGGTAATGTTATTGGTAAATTCTTGAAAGTAGATCTTTCTTCTAAGAAATTTACCCACACTTCTTTTTCTCATATCTTGGTAGAGGTCGATTTATCAAAAGCATTACCAGTAGAGGTTGTGATATAGGTTAACGACCAGTCTTGGCCTTAGCTTGTGGATTATGATGGAATTCCTTTTCAGGCACTACTTTACTATTGGGCACCTAGCTTATGATTTTTGGGTTATGGTTTGCGTAAGTTATCTTCTTCCACTTGGTGGAAAAATGCTTTTATTGACCATGTTATGAAGTATCCTTAAAATTATATTGTTAATATTGAGGATTTGGAGTTTTCATGTATTGTGTCTCCTCCTTGTCCCCTTGTTCAATTAGCTAATAATTTTATTGCTGATTTTTTTTCTCTCATTGTGTCAAATTATCTAGTCTTAAACAAGGTTATTTCTTCTTCTCCACCTTCTTCATCTATTGGTATTTTTCCATTATATAGGAACAGTGGGCCTCTCTCCCTTCTTCTATAAAGGATTCATATTTGGATGATAAATCTTCTTGGAATGTTGTGAAACGAAGGTATAAATGTCTTCTTAAGATAGAATCTAATTTGTATGCCAAGCCCTTAGGTGAAAATTTTTTGGGCTTAAGCTATATTGTTTACCTTTACTTTTGTCTCTCTGGTTAGTTATTTTTATGTTGTTTCTTCTTTTTTTCTTGTCTTGTAGCCAATGTTTCTATTTTGTAATGGGTTAAAGGCCCTTCCCTTCATAATTTCTCAAAAACCTAAGATAGGATAGCATGAATCTCAATATTTGAGACATAAATATTTTCCATAAATATCATTCTCCATTATGACATACAACTTGTGTTATTATAAAGTGTTGAGAACCTAATAAGTATGGTACAAAAACTCCTTCCATATTCTATTAAAACTTAAAAAATTAAATACTTCTCTATGCTAAATAATTATTAGAAATTCACCTCAAAGAGAAAGGAAGGGTTGTGGCATATAGGGGCTTTCCTTAGTCAAATCCCATGTTATTGTTTCCACTTACACAATGGAAATATCAATGAAAGATAGATAAATGAATGATGAATAAACAAGGACCTATAATCTACCACTCAAGAATGGCTTCCTTAAAGGACTAAAGTCATACAAATCTCCTAAAGGGTTTGATTGTTATCTTCTTGATTTTATTGAAGGAATACAAGGGTTAGATCTCACAAACAATACGATAAGATAAATATGAAAAAACTCACATACACTTTGACATGATGTTTTGATATTGAATTGCTACAATAATTCTTTGAAATATTTCTCTTGACTTGCTTGATAATGATCTTGATCATATTTTCTCCAATAATTTCCACTTCTCACTAGATAACTTTCAAATGAAGTAATGAATATGTATTTATAGGAATTTAATCTAATTTCCTAAAAATTAAATCCTGGTGGTCGACATTGGACATTTGAAATTCAAATAATAAAATGCAACCTGGTGATTTTCCACATGGGTTTTCTTGATAATTATTGAAATGGGCTATAGAATGCATAAATTAAGAAATTAGGTGTACAATTAGGTCCATGCACTTAGGGGAGAGCAAAAAATAGTGTGAAATTGTCATGGGTGATGATTTATGACTCTACATGTAGCCCTCACTTTAACTATGAGAGTATGAACTTAAGCTCAGACTCACACTAAAGTAGAAAATATATCAAAAGGGGTCCAATCTTCCAAATGTTGAAGAGATAGGATGTCTATGAATCTATAGGGAGTGCACAAGGCTCTAGGGTTCAATATCGCATGGCAAGACAACATAAGAACAAAGGAACACACATGTATGTAATGCATCAAGACAACATACACCATAGATGATAAAAAATAAAGTATACATGATGAAAACACATCACATGATATGACATAAATATGAAAAAAAATGAAAATAAACACAAAGCAAACACAAAGAAGACACACAATAAACACAACATTATTACTAATGGGATTTGAGTTGGTAGTGAAAAGAGATCTCGGTCTTAAATCTTATCTCAAATACCAAACATCAACCATCAAATAGATGTTAATCATAGGAATACTCCCATGGGGACTAGCAAGCTATGTTATGCCAAATCACTCATGAGCCACATAGATCAACTATCTAGCAAGTTGCATTAAACTAGGTCTCCATGCAATATGATGGGTTCCATAAGGCTATCAAGTTGTGTTATGCTAAGATACTCATAAATCACATAGCTCTACTATCAAGCAAGTTTCATTCTACTCAATGGTCATATTAAAAGGGGTGATCAAGTTCATGAACCAATAGGTTGTGTTATGCTAAATCTATAGACTATATTACTAAAATTTTAACATCCAAGGGGACAAACAAGCCTCACCTAAGAAGGTAGATAAATTTCCAAGAGGAAAAACAAAAAAATCACCTAAGAAGGTGAATAAAAATCCAAGGGGATGATGAAAAACTCACCTAAGAGGGTGCATAAATATCTAAGAGGATGAACAAGACAAATCCGAAACCTTAAGGGGTGTTATAAACATCACCACTACAAAATGTGCTTTACAAAAATGACAAAGGATCACTTTTGAATACATGAAGGGTCACTTTTTAGGGAATATCAAACATGATACCACCACCAAGGGAGGACAGGTCATGGAATAAAAGTTCATGCTTTAAGGAATACTAACAATAGTATTACTAAAACATAGAAAAATAGGGTAGGGTTGAAAACACATAGGGTTTTAAATACTAAATTTGGAATGGTTCATCAAAATTACTATAATACAAAGGGGAAAATGGGGTGTAATGAACCTACCTATTTTATATTTCATTTAGGAAATGAGATCCCTCATATTAGAATCCACTTTCAACCTTAAGGTGAGTGAATTCTTTGAGGAATCTTGCAATTTCCTTTGTGTGTGGATGGGGTAAATATGACTAAACATCACTTTTGAGATATGAAAATAAGATATAAAATGACTTCAAATATGTAACCTAAGACTTGATTCATGTAGATGTAACATAAATCTAATAGAAACAATCAACTTTATGTAAATTTGATGAGTGGAAGATACTTAAAACCTACCTCAAAATTAGTTGCAAAGTGTCTTTTGATAGAAACAATGACAAAACTGGTTGAATAGGGGTTTTAGGAGAAAGATTAAAAATACAAAATTCACTCATTTATGACATGTAAAAATTGGATTTGATAGATGAAACATAGAGATGTTTAAAATAGTAAAACTTTTGGAAAATATGGGAATGTAAAATGCTCTGTACCTATCATAAAACACTATTTTCAGAGGCTATCCTGGGACTCATTTGACCATAGGAAAATGGATACTTGTTCACCTTTCCAAATTTGATTTTTGGGTCCTCTGATCCTATGTCTGCACTTCCATATCCTTAAGGTTTCATAATTATATAGTCAAAATAAATGTGGGATTTGGGTTTCTGTGAGATGACAACAAAGGTGAAAACAAATGCAACTTTGCAATTTTGCACTTTGGAGATCTTGAACTTTTTTGTAACCTATGAACTTGCAAATCTACAACACATAAAGAGAGAGGGAAAAATGTTTTTTTTTGGGTGAATGGGGGTTTTCCTTGGTCAAACCCCATTTTGGTAATTAAACCTTGAAATAAAATGAAATAGCAGGAAAGGAATGATGAATGAACAAATGCAATGTTGCAACTCACCAAACCCTTGATTAAACCTTTCAAGGATTGAAATTTTGATGTTGATCTCACACAAAATGGATTCAATAGATTTGGTTCTTGATGCTTTAATCTTGCTTTGAATATTTGACTTGAATCAGCTTGGAGTAGATCTTGAAACCTACATCACAATGTTAGCTCCAAAAACATGCATGAATGAATATAACTTTGACGTGATATTTGAGATCTTGAATGTTGCAACAAATGATGAAGAAATATTCTCTTAAATTATATTGAGCATAATCTTGGGTCTTGTGTTTATAAACATTTATCCTTGATTTCCCAAAATTAAAACATTACAAGCCGACATTTGAAATTTGCATTTGGAATGATAAAATTACCACCAAAACATGATTTAAAATTGGGTTCAAGATCTTATGGAGGACCCATTTTCCCATGGGAGAATGGGTCCCAGGCCCCAATTCCTAGAACACACATTGCTCAATGTGAAGTGTTATGTTTTGGAATTAATTATTTTTGGGTTTCCCCCTTTCAAAAATGTAACTAATTAGGTTTGTAAATGAATTAAATGGATAATTAAGGCCTAGTTAAGCTCAATTTATTTAAGAGGGCCCAAATAAGTGTGTGAATGTAAAGGGTTACATTTAACAACACTAAATTAAGGAATTATTAAGTCCATTTTAACTAGGAGGGTCCAAACAAGTGAGAAAATGTATAGGGTTACATTTTTCTACACTACAATTACCACCAAAGGGAACATCATAGGGAAAGAAAGGTCATACACTTAAGGCATATCAAGCCCAATATTGTAACCAAAGAGAGACTAACATAGATTGAGAAGGCCACACTTCCATTGATAATGTCACACTTTCTAGGAGATGTATACTATCATCACTAAAAAGGGACCACTTCTTACACAAATAATGAGTAGGGGACAATATGACTACCCTTAAAATGTTATTGTACTTGCTACACCAATATTTTAAGAAAATACCAAGGGGTCCCTTGCTAAAAGGAATTCTCCTAACACAAGGCCACCTAACCCCTTGCCTCCCCAAGTGTAGGGACAAAGGTGAGCCCAAAAATGGATGAAGATATGTTGATCCTTGCAAGATTAAATATTATTGTGTAAAACCTAATTTATACCTCCATGCATGGAAATGAGTAGTATGTGATACTACAACTACCAAATGGAAAGGAGTAGCAATTGATGCTACTTGTCTTGGGAGAAACTTACATAATTAAGTGAAGGTATTTTTGATAATTTTGTTAGTTTTGAAGGATAATAACCAAGACCTCATGTTGTTTCTTGCATGCTAAGCTCTACAGGGACACAAATACCCTATTCTTTTACACCACATCCTTTTCCATTATAGCCAAATTGTTTCAAAATTTGATAACATCTTCCATAAATGACTTCCATTTCTTTTGAGGAAGGTGGTTTCTCATAATAAGTTTCATCATAAGTGGATGTATATTTTTTCCTTCTTGCTATAAGTTGTGAGATTCGATGTATTTGATTATTTAGTGATAGATTTTTTTAATACCATTGCACCTTATATTTCTCTTTTTCTTATGTTGATGGTAAAATATTGTATTCGGGAATGAGGACCCCATGAATGTAGGTGTGAAATATAATGAATCCCAATCATCATCAAATAAATTTTACAAAGATGAAAGGTATTCATATTTATCCTCAATTTGTAAATGTTCCAGTTTTAAAGTAAGGATCAATGTTCTAAAAGGACTCTTCACTCTGATTCTAGGTTGTAAGAAATTTTGGGATTTAGGATCAACTTTTACCATGTAAAACTTTTTGTTATAAGTGTATTTCAATAGACAATGAAGTGTTGAAGGCACTCCTTTCATCTCATGAATCCTTGGTCTATCCAAGAGGATATTATATGAAAGATCACCAAGCATGACATGAATGTGAGTTTACAACACTACATGACTAACTTTAACAGGTAATGTTATAACATCAATAGATTTTCTTCCAACATTATCAAAACCATAGATAGACAAAGCATCAGGTTGAATTAAAGTCTTTTCTACTCTAATTTTTTCTAATAGATGAACACTACAAACATTAAGCCTTGAACCATTATCAATGATGGTACGCTTATTCATAGTCTTGTTAATAACAACCATTATTACCAAGGAATCATTTTTTTTGTATCTCTAAAGGGGGTAACACATATTGGGGTGAAAGCAAGATCATGGGGGTCTAAAAAGTGGCTGACAACATTTTCATTATTCAAATTTAATGAAATGAAAAGGGTTTATTGAGAAAATTGTGATCTTTCCAAAATATATAAGATATTCCTTATTTAGAATTAAATAGATAATTATTATTAATTTTCTACATACATTCTAACTAAAATCTTGATTGGTTTGCTGATTGAAAAACATCTATAATTCTTAAATGATTTCATATTTTTGAATCCGAAAGATGCAACACATTTTATATTTCGCATACTATAGGATAAAAAATAAAAATTGAATTTCATAAATTATTTACCAAGTTATGGTGGTCAGACAAACAAGTTTTAATATTTTTTAAACAATTTAATAAAAAATTCATAACTAATTATTTACTTGCAAAAAATTTACATAAAAAACATAGCACACCAGGGCATGTGTCCTATACTTATATTGAAAGTTTTAAAAAAGAATAATTATTTTTTGCTTATACTTAGGTTGGTCAGACATAGACCTACTTTTTATTTTATCCTAAAAAATTTAGTACTGCTGCATTGAAATTTCAAATTTTCACCAAATAAATTTACTTCTTTCCAAAAAAAGGAATAGTATCATAGAAGCTATGTTCAATTTGCTAAAAAAAATTGTTCTTATATATTTTTCAACTTATGTTAATAACTTATTCAAATTTTTATATCAAGTTGCCTAGCTCTCTTTTTCTGAATTTTCATTGCCACTTAAGGGCCTAGTTTGGAACCATATGATCCTGCACTAACCCATTGATGAAATACAATATCCAAATTAGCTTAATTCATAGCTTCAAGTAAAGTTGATACATCATTTGGCTGCACCCTAGGAGGATTTTTTTTTTTTTGCAAATAATCTTGAAGCATGCAATGATAAACATGTGATGTTTGAATTATCCCTTAAGGAAATCTTAGTAGGAGTAGTACAAAGTTTTCCTACAAGATCATACTCCTTACTACTATGATGAGGAATGTTACATGTAGGTGTAAAGTATGGTTGAGGTAATGGGATGGATGTTGGTATTTTTTTGGTTGCTGACACAGAAAAACAAATTTCACCTCTTATTGTCAATTTTTTTTTTTGTACAATTCCCAACTTCACAATCGAGACATTTAATTTGACAATTTCATTTGTCAAATAAGAACCAATTAAAATTTTTATAGGAAACAATAATGATAAAAAAAATTATACTATAGAAATATTAATTACACTTCATCTCACAAATTTCATTCAACAATCAAATTAAAACAAAGCTGATTTAATTACATCAAACAAACTCCATACAATTCAATAATCTCGAGAGAATATAATTTGTTGTTCCATTTTACCATCTTCAATCCTTTAGTTCAAGTTTCCCAATGCTTCCCTCTTCTCTCTACACAACACACTCTCCTCTTCCCACAGATAGAATTGGTCAAATAAATTTATATTTTATTAATCTTGTTTAAAGCTCTCTTCTTGTTGTAGCCTACTAAGAACCTTCACTATGTGCAACCCCTATCTTCGCTACTCCTCTACTAGTATTTTTTCTCTCTCACATAGCCTCCTTGCCTTTCACATTAAAATTTGAAGTTTAATCTTCTTGGCTCGCATCCCCTCACATTATCCTTCATTATATATTTTGGTTTCTTCTAATTTTTTTATTTTATTACTTCCCCAGCTATGTAACTTCAATCTTCTCTTCATTTTTTTGGCATTTTAAATTTTAAATTTTAAACTTTCTTTTAAAACTAAGCAGCTTCCCTCTTTGTATTCCCTATTTAAATTGCATTTTAATTTATTTTACAATTATCCAATGGTTTGGTTTACCAACTTTTCTTTTTCAAATCAATTGAATTCCTCCATATATTCAGAAAAATAAAAATTCATTTTTTTCACCTCTAATGCTTGATAAATGAACAATTAAAATATTCAAACATTCAATGAAATTTCTATATATGGAACTTCAAAATTCTTAACAAAATATGATGTTTTCAATTTGTGACAAAACATCATCCAATTTCTCCCTTAATTGACTATCAAAACTAGATTAAACTGCATACTGAAAAAAATGCCAAAGATGAAACAAAAATCAAAATGAAATTTTTTTTGGTTGATACGAGATTGTGCATTCACTCGGGATACTCCTGCATTAAACATGTCAGGTAGAATTTTTTTTAAGCATAGGCTCAAAAAGGTGGAGTTGAGTAGTTGAACTACTCTTCCAATATGCTACCAACCTGCAACGAACTCCTTCGCTGTCCAAAGTGTTCAAGATTAATATTTCTTCTTCCAAGATCGTGAAAGAACACACACCACCATCCTCCAACAACATTGCACCCTTTTCTTGTTTCCCCTTGTGGACTGATGTCCACCATAGCTGGACCTCCTCCACCAAATTCTCCCTATTCTCCTCTTCTCCTTCATGGGATCAAACCCACCTCCAATCGACCACCTCCACCAAAAATCACCTACAATATCCTTCACAACTTCTATATGCAAATGCTAGTTCATACACCAATCTTCAACTTCATAATCTCTCTTACTATCTACTCAAACTAACTCAACAAAATGAGATTTCAATTCAACTTCCTCATTATTGAATTCAAGAAAATTTAAATTTTCCTCTTCTTTCACTGTTGCAACTTGGGTTTCCTCATCATCTGCTACAACACCTTCAAGCTCTATTGTTGTAATTTTTATTGCATCTTCATCCTCTACTGCCATTTTATTTTCAATGTTCACTTTTTCACTCTCATTCATCTTGTCATCTTCATGTACTTTTGTAGGGGGTGATCTTACTTCTTCTTCCTTTGTTGTGATGCTTGGTTTCTTGTTGTTAATCACTACAATCTTTTCCAACCATTCATTCTCCACCACCAAAATCTAATACAACAAGTCATCCTCTTCCTCATCTTTTCCTACAACCTCTTTGTATTCCATCGCTATATCTTAATTTTCCTCCTCTTCAACTACCTCTATTGTAGGATCTTCATTGTCCACTCAATCCTTATCTTCTTTTTTCATGTCTTTTGTTCACACAACTATATTTCTAGCTTATCCAATTGCTTGTTTATATTCTTGATCAGCCTCCATGTCTTTTTTTCTTCATAACATCTGCATGCTTCCCAAACCACAAGCCTCTTACTTATGACTATACTCATCTTGTTTTCTATTGCAATCTCAACTCAATTTGTAATCTACCACCATACTCAATATACAAAATAAATTCTTTAGCCACTTCAAGCTCTTGTTGCTCTTAACTTCTCTTACTTGCAATAGCCCTCATGAGCTTCTTCTCTACCACTTTCTCACTCTTCTTTACCTATAGGTCCTAGTGGATCCTCTCCACTCTCAAGATCCTTGCTTTGATACCAATTGATGTAAACAAAAAAATCACCATTCACTATCAATTTTTTTTTTTGTATAATTCCCAACTTCGCAATTGAGACATTTAATTTGATAATTTCATTTGTCAAATAAGAACCAATTCAAAGTTTTACAAGAAACAATAATGATAAACCAATTTTATACTATAAACATATTAATTCCACTTCATCTCACAAATTCCATTCACCAATCAAATTTGAACAAATCAGAATTAATTGCATCAAACAAACTTCATAGAATCCAATAATCTTGAGAGAATTTAATCTGGTGTTCCATTAAATATCAATCTTCAATCCTTTATTTCAAGTTTCCCAACGCTGCCCTCTTCTCTCTACATAGCACACTCTCTTCTTTCCATGAATAGCCTTGGTCAAATCAATTTCTATTTTATTAATCTATTTTGAAGCTCTCTTCTTGGTGTGGCCTGCTAAGAACCTTCACTCTATGCATCCCTTATCCTTCGTTGCTCCTCTACTAGTAATTTTCCTCTATCACACAACCTCCTTTCCTTTCACATTAAAATCCAAAGTTTAATCTTCTTGTCTTCCATCCCCTCACATTCTCCTTCATTATATATTTTTGTTTCTTCTGATTTTTTATGTTCTTACACCCCCAGCTGTGTAACTTATATCTTCTCTTCATTTTCTTGACATTCATAATTTTAAAGTATAAACTTGCTTTTAAAGCTAAGCAATTGCCCTCTTTGTATTCCTCATTTAAATTGAATTTTAATTTATTTTACAATTATCCAATGGTTTGGCTTACCAAATTTTTTTTCAAACCCATTCAATTCATCCATATATTTGGTGAAATAAATATTCATTTTTTGACCTCTAATGCTCAATAAATAAACAATTAAAATATTCAAACTTTCAATGAAATCTCTATAGATGGAGCTTCAAAATGCTTAACGAAATATGATTTTTTCAATTTGTGACAAAACGTCATCCAATTTCTCCCTTAATCAACTATCAAAAATGGATTAAATTGCACAATGAAAATAAATGCAAAAGCTGAAACAAAACTCAAAATGAATTTTTTTTTGGTTGATACGAGATTATGCATTCACTCAGGATGTGCCTGCTTTAGTTGCTTATTGTTTCTAGCATTATTTATGTGAGCAACTATGTGATAAATTGGTTGCTACAATACATGATTACTAGTGAGTTATCTTGCAAAGCTTAGGATATGACCATGAGGTTTAGGAGATCATATAATGAAAGGTTATTTAGGAGTTCCAATAATTAATGGCTCACCTTGGGAGGTAAAATAACTAGAGGAGATCTCATTTCCAATTATGTATTCATAACCTCAATGAATTTAACTACTTGTTGATAATATTATATTGATGGGGGATCTAATGTCATATTAGCATCATCATCTATGCAATCCATCTTATTGTCTTTTGAAATAAATATATCAATGATTTAATCTTCTTCTCCAACAATATCTTCCAAAGTAGGAGAGGTAGGGGAGACAAACAAACATGATTCTCATGATGCTCAATGATTGGATCTTCTAACACCAAGATACCTTCTTCACAAGTAGGCAAGGTAGATCGAGAGAAGAATAAAAATGATTTTCATGATTATCATTGATTACAATTTATTGCACCAAGATAACCTCACACAATGGAGAGATAGTGGGATAGGGATCAATGAAAATAATAAAAGAGGAGAAATAAACTTATTTTGACATGCTTGTAATAAAAATTCCTTGAAATGCTTAACAAGGTTTGACAGTAGAACATAAATTATGTCAACCTAAGATTTTTGCAATGAGAACATGATTTTATGTCTTATGACCCAAGCTAGCAATGTTTTTAGCAAAATACACAGTTACAGGACTGATATTTAGAACTTGAGGCTATATCTGGGTAGAGACTATAGATAAAAAAAAATTCACATAAAATTTGGGCTCAATTTGGTTGGTCAAGGTTGCCTAGGGCAAGTATGTCCTACATGTATTTTTGAAGAAAATTAAATTTTACTATGTATAATACTAATTAAGGATCTTAGGTTTGTGTGCAGACATTTTTGACAGTGAATTGTTTTCCATAATTTCCCAATTTATAATTATATAATTCAAAATGCAAGTATGTAACAATTTGCAAAATTTTCAAGCAATAAATAACAATTGTAAATGAAATTTCTAGATATAAGATGCAACAATAGACTAATTATAAAATTTAAAAATCTTAAAATGATGATATTGATCCTTTTTTGAAACAAAACAAAGCAAATTTTCACTTTTTTAGCTATGTGGAAGATTCCTAAATGAATGCAATGAACTTTTCTAGATTTATTTCTAGATTTAAATGACCTAATGTAGATTTGTAAATATAAAATTAGAATGTATATTCGACCTAATATGAATGAAATTAACCCTATTTCAACTTATAAGGAAATATTAAATGTAATTTTTTTATATAAATTATGCCTTTTATGATGCATAAATGAATGCCTAAATGAATAATGTAGCATAATGAAATGCTAAACCTAGATCTAGGAAAAAAATCATAAGTTTTATAATGTAAACGCATCAATTTCACCAAAATGAAATGTAGAAAAAGGGAGGAAGCCCTACGATTTGACCCTAAGGTTTCACTTTTCCTAACATTTCATTTAGGGGTTGAGGTAGCAAGGTTTTGATGAATTTGGACAAAATATAGGACAAACTTACAATCTAAAAGGTGAGTCAACCTACTCTTGTCAAAATATGAAATGAACTTAAGGATGAGATGCAATGAAATGACTAGGATAATGATTCAATTAACTATTTTGATGCAAATACAATAGATACAAAAAATCACAAATAAATTTTGACTTTAGAAATAGATTGAGAAGAATACTATGCACCTGGCATATGAATTTGGGGTTGAAAATTGAGCACCAAGTCACCTAGGGAAACTATGTCCTAGTTAAGAAACTTCATATCTATTTGTACATTCCTCTAGTGCTAGATTACAACCTATATTTTTCACTTGTCAATTTTTTAGATCTTTGTCAGGTGTCAAGATAATTGATTTTCTATATGTTGTCAAGATGTAGGGTTTTTGAATGTAACAATGAATAATTGACCTTCAAACATCTCTCAAGCTTCTTCATATTTGAAACCTTCTCATTCAAAGAGAGGATGAGCTATGTCATATAAGGACCTGCAATTCACCACTGAAAAAATGATTCCTTGAAGGATTGAAGTCATTCAAATCTCCTTAGGGCTTTGATTGTTGTTTGATTGATTTTTGTGAAGACCTACAAGAGTTACATCTCACAAATAATATGATAAAACAAAAATGAACAAACTAAGATACACTTTGACATGATGCTCTGATATTGAATTACTACAATAAATCTCTGAAATGCTTCTCTTGAATTGCTTGATAATGCTCTTGATCATAATTTCTCCAATAATTTTCACTTCTTATTAAGTATCTTTCTATTAAATCGGCACAAGACAATTGAGAGGGGGGGTGAATCAGTTGTCACAAAATTCAAACTTAAAACTTCAACACTTATTAATTCCACAACCACACTATTTTTTTTATTAAGTAAGAGCATGAAACAAAAATAATAGAAACTAAATCAA
Source organism: Sequoia sempervirens (assembly GCA_007258455.2). NCBI lineage: Eukaryota > Viridiplantae > Streptophyta > Pinopsida > Cupressales > Cupressaceae > Sequoia > Sequoia sempervirens. The sequence continues at coordinate 523,587,649 of VDFB02047230.1, read as the reverse complement.
CACAATGAGCACCAAATTTTTATGTGGAAAAACCACAGTGAGGGTTAGCTCATAATATAAAGATTATAAACTTAATACAAAGGCTCACTACCCAAAAGAGGACTCACTGTCCAAGTACAAAGGCTCACTTCCTACAGAAAGGACTCACTATCCAATAGGGAGGCTCAATGCCTATAGATACAAAAGATAACAAAAGATCCACCATAGCAATTAACACACATTCGCAAGATTGTAGAAACCTTTAGCTCACTACCTTCAACAAAATGAATAACTACTGTCACAACTCACTCACACACACTTCTACTCTTATTATTTTTGGCTCACTTTCATCACTTTGCATCACACTTTCATACAACTCTTTGCAATTAGTCTTCATTTTAGACCATCCTCATCCTTCGAAACTTTCTCCAAGGTCGGCCACAATTATCTCATTTCATAAATTCAAAATAGGTCATAAAATCAACATTCCCACAGTGGAAAGGAATGAGAGTGGGCGAATAAATAAAAATCAAGATAAAAAATAACACCTTGAATCAATCACATGCTTCCTTAATTAAATTTTATTCTTTGAATGAAGTGTAGACACTAGGTCGGCCAAACCTAATGAAAACATAAAGACAATTGATGTACACACTTCTCAACAAAAATATGACATGAAGATGCCACAACATGCTTCATTAGGAATGAGAGTACATCTTAGAATCTTTTAGATACATCCGCAGCAAAAATAAAAACTTCAACCACTAAACACCTTTCACCAATCCATCCAGACTGTATAAACTCACACTGAAACACTAAAACATGACTTCTGGATGACCATTCTTCAAACCTCTTTGCTAAAGCACATAAAATACCTTCACAAGATATATCTCAGATCCACAAGATCTAAAACAAAATAGCAGAGGACTGCAAAGCAAAAATATTTCTCCCATTCCACAAAAGACCAACTCTGCCAAAACAGTTCACATACCAGTGAATGTAACTTTCACATACCATCCAACCAGAAGCTAAAACTCAGGATATATCATGACTAAATTACCATTATCAAACCTTTAGATCTACACAAGCATAGGATCAACATAGGAGAAATGAAAAGCACATACCAGAGCACATTTTGAACACTTTCATCATTCTGACTTCTCTTTATTAATTTTTTCAAAAGCAATTGGAAGCTTATCAAACCAACACATATAAAACACCATAAAGATACCTTCATGTACTCAAAATCTCAATAGCATCTCATCTATTCATGTACAATCTATAACATACTAAACCATGTTGACATCAATGACAACACTAATGAAAAAACCATCAAACTAGCTCATACTTGGAACAATCTCCCCCTTTGTCATTGATGGAAAAACATGATGTGAAAAACCATCAAAGACAAGAATTTATACAATATCCCTAGAGAACACCTTTTATTTTTCTGCAACTATTTTTCACATGACTTTCTCTCCCCCTTTCAATCAATGGAAAAGATCAACAACTCTTATTACTCCCTCTTAAGAGTACACTCATACTGCAACAACGAAAACCTTTTCTACTCCACCTATGGGGTAGACCAATTTATCAGTCCAAATAAATGAAGAAACTATGAATTCACTAGACTGATGCACCTTCATGTGCACCTAGTTAGTGATAGGGAGGTTGGAGGAATCAATCACTGATTCCTGTTCTAGGTCTTGCTTCACCACCTTAGCCTATAGGATATTCTTCTTGGTTAGGTTCCCCTGGTTCTCTTTTCCAACCTCACTACCATCACAAATCAACCTACCAAGTCAATCTTGGTGCAATGTCTCCAACTCTTCCTTAGCCCTTAATCCACCCTAAAGGCTATTCTACTCCAAACCTTGAACTTATCTTTGCAGGGGTGTGGAGAGGTTTCTAACAGGTTCTTTCCATCCCATCATGGATATGAAGGATCCTCCTAACTCCATCTTATCGTCGCTTCCACCAAACCCTCATTTAGGGTTAAAAAGACTACTAGCCTAGGAGCCCCCAATTAGGTCTTCTTCTCTGAGAAAACAGGGTTGTTCTCCTAAGTTTCCCAAAGAACACAGAATCTTCCCTTAGGACTCCTAATCCTTATGCCCATCCCACAAATATTTTAGAGGTCTTAACCCTCAATTAGTAAATTAGGCCTATTTTAAGCAATTTCCTAACCACACAACAGACTGTCATGAGTTTCTCTCACCAAATGGATTGGTGGAGCTTCCTCCTCCATGCTAATCCTTTGCAAGTCATATGGTTACCCTCTCCACGCTGTGAGTTGATAGGAAATGATCACCCCTACAAATCAAAATTCTTTGCACTCCTTGTCTTCCCTAGCCGGACACTTCTTGGCTTGCCTAGGAGAAGACTTCCATAGTGATACCCTGACTTCTAATGACTCCTAACGCTACCATATTTACAATCATGGAGTCTAGTCACAACTCCCAAGAGGTTGTACATTATGTATAGTGGGAATGTGACCTAAACCTCCATTTTCTATGAACAAACTGTCAGATCAACAAATGCAAAGAAACAACTACCTACTATAATGCTTGAAATTGAACTAGAAATATAAATTGATACCACACAGGCTTAACCTATTAGTACACTACATCCTACGTACAATACATTAACAATTTCAATCCATTAAAGCTTTACTTTGAGACAAAACCAGAAATTCACACTAAAACACCACTGTCTTTTCTTGAATTCAAAAACTCAAATCAAAGTAAAATCCTTCCAACCTAGCTCTTAGGTCGAGGCACACCCTATATAGGTCAAAAAAAGTAGTTATGCCTCCCCTTGGTCAGACATGTCAGTTACATTGTGGCAAAGTTACAAAATGCACCATTTTGCAACTTTTGCCAATTTCTAGTAAACTAAGTAAAATGAGTTTCTAAACTCATCCAACCTTCCTCAATTTCTATCCTAGAGATCAAACATATCCCTAAGCTATCTCCTCTACTCAATGGTCAACATGACCTTCATGGTAACACATAAAAAACAAAAATTCATCCAAGATTTCCTAATTGCCTGGTGTAACTACCTAGTGTTTCCTAGGTGCTCCTGCACCATTCTCCCCCTCTCTGCACAAACACTAAGGAATGTGAGGAGAGATAAGTGACACATCAATGCCCTACTTCTTAAACTGAGCTTCATCTACCCATGTAGCCTCTGAGTCTAGTTTGTCTCTCCATTTGATGAGATGTTCCAAGTATTCCTTATGCCGGGTAGACTTCTTCATCCTTGACTCCAAGATTCTCTCTGCTTGTAGCTTATCTTGAGTAGGTAAGGCTATGTTGATCCCATCCTTGAAGATATCCTTGCTATTCTGATCCATGTCAGTGACTGTTCCCTTATATCTGATTAGATCAGCTACATTGAACACTGGAGAGATGCCTAAATCTGCAGGTAATTCCACCTTGTAGGAATTCTTCCCATATTTGGCTAATACCTTACATGGTCCCAATCTTTTCATTTGTAATTTGGTTGATATCCCATTCTACAACCTAGATTTTTTGAGGTGGACCATAACATATTCTCCTACTACAAATTGTAGATCCCTTCTAGATAAATCCACCTCTTTCAACTTTTGAGTAGCCTTCGTGACTGTCTTCTTCCCCTGCTCCTGAATCTCCTTCATGGTCTAAGAGAAATCCTCTACATGTCCACTCCTATGCTCCATAGCTCCTAGATCCCTGAGCTCACACACACCTCTTTGGTGCATTCCATACACTATTTCAAAAGGACTCTTCCATGTGGTCTTGTTCACACTCTCATTGTATGCATACTCAGCTTGTGATATGACCAAGTCCCATGTCTGTCCATACTCTTTGGTTAGGAATTTTAGAAGGTTACCTAACACCCTATTAACCATCTCTATTTTCCCATTGGTCTGAGGATGGTAAGTTTATCCAAAAGATAGGTTGGTACCTAATTTTCTCCATAGAGTCTTCCAAAAATGACTCATGAACTTCACATCCCTATCTGATACAATGCTCAAAGGAAATCCATGGATCCTTACAATTTCCTTGAAGAAAAGGTGAGCAATGTAGCTAGCATCATGTGTGGTCTTGCAAGGGATAAAGTGACTCATCTTCCTGAATCTATCTACCACCACATAGACACTATCAAACCCTGTCTTAGTCTTAGGGAGTCCTACAACAAAATCCATGCTAACACACTCCCATGGTGTGTTGGGAATGGGTAGAGGTTGATACAAACCTGCATTATTAGCTCCCCCTTTGGCTTTCATACAAACTACACACTGCTCCACATACCTCCTGACATCCCTTGGCAACTTGGGCCACTAGTAGAACCTTTTCACTAGTTCCATTGTCTTGTTGATGCCAAAATGACCACTAAGACTACCATTGTGCTTCTCCTAGATGAGATTCTCTCTCATTGATCCTCTTGGAACACACAACTGATTTCCCTTGAATAACAATCCACTTTGCAATGTATACTCCGAGTATTGACTATGAAAGTGATTCTCAAAGTCAGAACATACCTTGTATGCTTCTGAGAAGTCTTCATCTTCCCCATAGAGATCCTTGAAACTCTTTATTCCAATGCTCTTTACTTGTATCTCTTGCACTGTCATCAATCTTCTACTTAGTCCATTTTCCACCTTGTTCAACTGTCTCTTCTATTGCTTGATGGTGAAAGTGAAAGCTTGAAGATACTCCATCCACTTCAAATGTCTATTGCTCAATTTCTCTTGAGTGTTGATGTAGCTAAGTGCTTGATTGTAAGTAAACACTACAAAATATTTAGGTAGGAGATAATGCCTCCACTTCCTAAGTGACTGTACTAGAGAATAGAGTTCTAGGTCATAGGTAGAATACTTTTTCTTAGCTTCATTAAGATTTTCACTAAAGAAAGCTATAGGCCGGCATTCTTGGCTTAGCGCTCCTCCTACTGCAATTCCACTAGCATCACATTCCATAGTAAACAACTTGTCAAAACTAGGTAATAAAAGAATAGGTTGAGTTGCCACTTCTTGTTTTAGTTTCTCAAAACCTTTCTCAGCTTCTTGAGTCCACTTAAACTTAGTCTTTAAGCCACCTTTGATTGTATCTAGGACTGGTGCACATATTCCACTAACGTTTCTTATAAACTTCCTATAAAATTGAGCCAATCCATGAAAAATTCTTACCTCTATCCCGGTTGTTGGTGTAGGCCAGTTTAGGATAGCTTCCACCTTGGTTGGATCCATCTTCAATGATCCTTGGGATACTACAAACCCCAAATACACAAGCTCTTGTTTGAAGAAATCACACTTTTCTAGGTTGATGGCTAACCTCCTCCTGCAACCTTTTAAGAACCAACTCCACACGTTTTAGATGTTCTTCTGTTGTCTTGCTAAAGATGAGTATGTCATCTAGATACAACACCACAAATAACCATGCAAAATCCTTTAGCACTTCATTCATGAGCCTCATGAATGTGATAGGGGCATTAGAGAGGCCAAATGGCATAACTCTCCACTCATACAACCCATCAGTTGTCTTAAAGGCTGTCTTCCACTCATCTCCATCCTTGATTCTAATCTGGTGGTATCCACTTTTGAGATCCAACTTGGTGTAGTATTGAGCTCCTCCAAGACAATCCATCAAATCATCAATCCTAGGAATAGGAAACCTATACCTGATTGTGATTCTATTTATAGCTCTAGAATTAGTACATAACCTCCACTTACCACCTTTCTTGGATGCTAAGACCACTAGTACTACACATGGGATGATGCTCATCCTAATTAATCCTTGATCCAACAACTCCTACACTTGTCTAGCTACCTCTAGGTTCTTATCTGGTGTAAGCTTGTAAGCTGCTTTGTTTGGTAATGAAGCTCCTGGTATGAAGTTAATCTGATGGCTAATGGCTCTCTTTGGAGGTAAGGTTGTTTGTGCACCATCACTCACTATGTCCTTATACTTCTCAAGCAACTTCTTGACTGCTCTGGGTATGACTGTTTTCTTTGCTTTGTCTTGTTCCTTGGGTTGCACCATAACCACATATCCTTCACCTCCTTGATGTAGAGTGTTAAGGAACTCCTTGCCACTTCTTAATAAGACACTAGGGGTATTTGACTATCCTTCTTCCTCATCTGAAAGTGACTACAACTTGAATGTATTTCCATCCTTTTTGAATGAGATAGTATTTGCCTTTCCATCATAGATGGCACCTCTGTCATACTACCATGGTCTTCCCAATAGAAGATGGCATGCATCCATGGGTAACACATCACAAATCAACTTATCCTTGTACCCTCCAATGGAGAACTCCACCATTGTTTGCTTATTGACAAGAACACTATGTCCTTTGTTCAACCATGTCACCTTGTAGGGATTAGTGTGGGGTATTTTCTCTAATTTCAACTTCCTTACTACCTCCTCAGAGATGATGTTATCAGTTGAACTTGAATCCACAATAACCTTGCATACTTTCCCAAGTATTTTGCATCTCACTCTAAATAAGCCTCTTCTTTGCTTTGGCTCTTCCTTGACCAGTTGTCTGATCAAAACTCTTCTAAATATCAGATTCTCCCCCATTTCTGATTTAATGTGACTAACCTCTAGTGATTTGGTACTCATGGTGTCCTCTTGTGCATATGCCACTCTCTTCTCAATATTTGATGAAGATGCTTTCTCCGGGCACCTATAAGCTGAATGACCTACTTGACCACAGTTGTAACACTTCATACTAGCAAAGTATGAGTTACTTCTGCTTGCTCATCTTCCTGTATTTGGACCTCCTTGAGGTCCTCTACCTCTTCCATAGCCTCCTCTAGAAGTTGTTTCACCTCCATGCTCTGTGAGTTTAGAATCTCCCTGATTTCTTTGTCCAGTCCCTCTACCTTGGTATCCACCTCTATGTCCTCTTTGATCTCTACCTTTTCCTCTACTCTTAGAAGCCTGTTCTTGTTTCCTCTTACTCGTCTCTTCAATCTTTATAGCCAATCGATAGCATTGGTGCACTGTCTTGGGACTTAGAAGAGTCATCTCCTCTTGAATGTTCCACTTCAAACCATTAAGGTATCTAGCTACCTTAAGACTTTCATCCTCAATAACATCATACCTCATGCAAAGTTTTTGAAACTCCTTAGTATAAGAATTCAGATCTTGGTCTCTTTGTCTCAAGCTTTGTCTTTTCTTGTGCAACTGAATTTCATAATCATCAGGCATGTATGCTTCTCTCACTTTGGAAACCATTCCCTTCCAAGTAGAAATAGGCTTCTTTCCTTCCTTTTCCCTCTTTGTCTGAATGAACTTCCACCATGTCAAGGAAAAACCTCTCAATCTTGATTTGGCCACCTTTACCTTCTGTGCTTTAGTGACTCCATCAAATTCAAAATGGTTTTCCATTCCCTCTATCCAAACCATGACCAAATCAGCTTCCATTTTCCCACTAAACAGTGGTATACCTTTAAGTGATTTTCCACTCAAAGCCTTCAATGCCTTCAAGAAAGGCCCTTCTTGCAAAACAGGGTCAGGTTTAGGGATCTTGTCTTCCTCTGTAACCTCTTCTTTCTTTGGTACCCTTCCTTCCAAATGCACATTACTCATTACTTGCTCAAGTTGGGCTATTCTTTCCCTCAATAGCCTATTGTATTCCTCTTGTTCTTCAAACTTCTTGGCCAATTCCAAATTTTTCACCATGTTAGTAGAACAACTAGACCCAACCTCTGACATATATTATTCTATCCCAAATCTTTTTCGTCTTTGATACCAATCTGATACGGAGGTTGGAGGAATCAATCATTGATTCCTACTCTAGGTCTTGCTTGCAAGACCTCCTTGGTGTCTTGCTTCACCACCTTAACCTATAGGATCTTCTTCTTGGTTAGGTTCCCCTAGTTCTCTTTGCCAACCCCACTACCATCACAAATCAACCTACCAAGTCAATCTTGGTGCAATGTCTCCAACTCTTCCTTAGCTCTTAATCCACCCTAAAGGCTATTCTACTCCAAACCTTGAAATTATCTTTGCAGGGGTGTGGAGAGGTTTCTAATAGGTTCTTTCCATCCCATCATGGCTCTAAAGGATCCTCCTAACTCCATCTTGTCATCACTTCCACCAAACCCTCATTTAGGGTTAAAAAGACTACTAACCTAAGAGCCCCCAATTAGGTCTTCTTCTCTGAGAAAATAGGGTTGTTCTCCTAAGTTTACCAAAGAACACAAAATCTTCCCTTGGGGTTCCTGATCCTTATGCCCATCCCTCAAATATTTTAGAGGTTTTAACCCTCAACTGTTCGTACACAGCCATAACCCTCAATTAGCAAATTAGGCCTTCTTTAAGCCATTTCCTAACCACACAACAGACTATCATGAGTTTCTCTCACCAAATGGATTGGTGGAGCTTCCTCCTCCATGATAAGCCTTTGCAAGGCATCTGGTTACCCTCTCCACACCATGAGTTGACAGGAAATGATCACCCCTACAAATCAAAGTTCTTTGCACTCCTTGTCTTCCCTAGCTAGACACTTCCTAGCTCGCCTAGGAGAAGGCTTCCACAGTGATACCCTGACTTCTAATGACTCCTAACCCTACCATATTTACAATCATGGAGTCTAGTAACAATTCCCAAGAGGTCGTACATTATGTATAGTGGGAATGTGACCTAAACCTCCATTTTCTACCAACAAACTGTCAGATCAGCAAATGCAAAGAAACAACTACCTACTATAATCCTTGAAACTGAACTAGAAATCTAAATTGCTACCACATAGGCTTAACCTATCAGTACACTACATCCTATGTACAATACATTAACAATTTCAATCCATTAAAGCTCTACTTTGAGACAAAACCAGAAATTCACACTAAAACACCACTGTCTTTTCTTGAATTCAAAAACTCCAATCAAAGTAAAATGCTTCCAATCTATCTCTCAGGTCAAGGCACACCCTATATAGGTCAACAAAAGTAGTTATGCCTCCCCTTGGCCGAACATGTCAGTTACATTGTGGCAAAGTTACAAAATGCACCATTTTACAACTTTTGCCAATTTCTAGTAAACTAAGTAAAATGAGTTTCTAAACTCATCCACCCTTCCTCAATTTCTATCCTAGAGATCAAACATATTCCTAAGCTATCTCCTCTAATCAATGGTCAACATGACCCTCATGGTAACACATCAAAAACAAAAATTCATCCTAGATTTCCTAATTGCCTAGTGTAACTGCCTAGTGTTTCCTAGGTGCTCCTACACTAGTTAGGAGGTCCAATAACCCCCAACCTCTCCCTAAGATGCTCAAAAGTATCCTTCAAAAGAGCCTTAGTAAATATGTCTGCAATTTGTTCTTTTGTTGTCACATACTCCAATCGGACTTCATTCTGTAACACTTTTTCTCTTAAGAAATGATACTTGATAGATATGTGTTTTATTCTTGAATGCATAATCGAGTTCTTTGAAATGTTTATTGCACTTGTTTTTTCACAAAAAATAGAAATAGGCTCATCACATATCACTCCAATGTCTTTCAGTGTTTGCTTCATCCACAAAACTTGTGTGTAGCAGGATGCTGCAACAATATATTCTACCTCTACAGTGGATAAAGAAATCGAGTCTTGCTTTTTACTCAAACATGAAACTAATCTTCCACAAAGAAAGAAAGCAACACCACTGGTACTCTTCTAGTCATCTACACATCTTGCCCAATCAACATTTGTATAAGCACTAAGGGTGAATTCATCACTCTTAGGATACCATAATCCATAATCTGTTGTACCTTTAAGATATCTAAATATCCTCTTAACAACCATAACATGTGCTTCTCTAGGATATTCTTGGAATCTAGAAACTAAACATACTGCATGCATAATATCTGGTCTAGGAGTAGTAAGATACATCAGTCTGCCAATCATAGATCTATATTTTCTTTGATCAGTCTTAGCAGATTCATCATCTTTGCTCAGTTTACATTTGATTACCATAGGAGTACAAACCGGTTTGGAATCATCCACCCCAAACTTTTTCAATATCTCTTTTACATACTTAGATTGTGAAATGATATCCCTTTGTCAGTTTGATTCACTTACAGACCAAGGAATAAATTCAATTCACCAATTATAGACATCTCAAGTTATTTCTGCATCTCTTCAACAAACCTTTTACACATGCCTTCATTTCCACCAAAAATGATATCAGATCAACATAAACAACCACTATCAACATTTTTTTATCTTGCACTTTGAAGTAGAGATTGTTGTCAGTAGAACCTTTGCTAAATCCTTGCTTTGTCAGGTATCTATTCAATCTTGCATACCAAGATTTGGGAGCTTGCTTCAGTTCATACAATACCCTCTTCAACTTAAAAACCATGTCCAGTTTTTCAGATAACTGAAAGCCTTTAGGTTGCTCCATGTATACCTCTTGCTCCAATTCACCATTCAGAAATGCTAACTTAACATCCATCTAATACACTTTCAAGTCCTTGTGGGTAGAAAATGCCAAAAATATCCTTATAGCTTCCATTCTAGCCATAGGAGAAAATGTTTCCTCAAAATCTATACCTTCAACTTGTGAGTATCCTTTGCATACCAGCCTTGCTTTATTCCTTACAACTTCTCCACTTTCATTCAACTTATTTTGGAACACCCATTTTGATCCAATCACATTTTTATTTACAAACCTAGGGATTAGTTCCCATGTCTGATTCTTTTCTATCTACTGCAACTCTTGTTTCATAACTCTCATCCAACTCTCATCTTCACATGCTTCGCTTACAAATTTGGGCTTAATTTTGAAAAGTAGAAACAAATTTACTTTAGTTGTAACTCTGCTTCTTGTCTTCACACCTGCACTTTTATCTTGAATTATCTAATCTTCTAGAAGATTCTTGTGTACATGCTTAGGAGTCCTAATAGTAGGTTCTAGTTCATTCTCTTCTTCTTCCTCTTCAACTTGTTCTTCTTTCTCTTCTTCTTCCTTCTCCTTTTTTTCCTTAGATACATGTCCACAAATAGGTTAATTAGGTTCAACTTCACTTATCTCAATAGGTCTATGTATGTCTTCATCAACATTTACATTAGAACTTTCAATAATCTTTGTCAATCTCTTATTAAAGCATTTGTATGCTTTGCTAGTAGTAGAGTATCCAAGAAATATTGCTTCATCACATCTAGCATAAAAATTTCCAAGATTTTCATCATCTCTTTTAATATAGCATCTACTTCCAAATACCTTGAAATACTTCATAGTAGGAGTCTTACCAGTCCACAACTCAAAAGGATTCTTTTTGTTGTTGTATCTTATCTAAACTCTATTAAGAACATAAATAGCAGTATGTATCGCCTCTCTCCAATACACATCTAATACATTTGATTCTTTCATCATGGTTCTAGCAGCTTCCTATACAGTCTTATTTTTCCTTTCAACTACTCCATTCTATTGAGGAGTTCTCAGAGCAAAAAACTATCTTTTTATGCCATGTTGTTCACAGAATGCATTAAATTCACTAGAAGTGAATTCTCAACCTCTATCAGATCTCAAACACTTGATTTTCAAATTTACTTCATTTTCCACTCTTTCTTTGAATACATTAAACCTATCTAGAGCCTGAGTCTTTTCTCTGAGAAAAGAAACCCATGTCATTTGAGTGTAATAATCAATAAGTAGCATGAAATATTTGTCACCATTCAAGCTTCTAGTTCTAGTCAGACCACAGAGATCAGTATGCCCTAACTCCAACATTCTGGTAGTAGAATGCTCTTTTTCTTAAAGTTGCATCTTGTATATTTCCCCAATTGAAAACTTCTACAAATAGCATTAGCAGGTCTTGTGATTCTAGGTAGCCCTCGAACAATCTCCTTTGCACTGATCTTGACCAGGTTATCAAAATTTACATGTCCCATCCTCTAGTGCCATAACCAAATTTCACTGATTTGAGATACAAGACAATGACCATCAACTCCCTTTAGCTGATAGATGTTTCCATGAGTTCTTCTTCTAGCAGCAATCATGTCTCCATTTTTAGATCATTTTCTGATTTCACAGGTATTGTTTTGAAACACAAGTTTAAAACCATTTCAACACATTTGATCAACACTCAGAAGGTTATTCCTCAAACCCTTCACATAATATACATCATCAGTACTATGCACTCCATCAAAACTAATTGAACCTTTCCCACATATCCTAGCTCCTAAATCATCACCAAACATAACTAAAGCACCATCATATTTCTCAAGTTTAGTGAACTTACTCTTATCTCCAGTCATGTGATTAGAACATCCACTATCAATTACCCAATAGTCTTCATCATGTCTTGCATGAAAAGCAGTAACCAAAGTACCTTCCATCTTATTTCTCTTATTCTCCAGATCCTTCTTGCTTACACATTTTCTAGGGTTAGTGGATAAAAATTTACTTTCCAAAGCTAAGAATAAGCATTCACTATCATCAACCTCATTCTCAGATTCATCATCAAAAATTCATGCTTCTTCTTTAACATAGTACAACTTATATTTCTTATCCTTCCTATCCTTATCCTTATAATTCTTGTTCTTCTTATGTGCAGCTCTATTCTGATATCTTGAAGCATAATGACCAATATTAGCACAACTAAAACATTTAAATGGAAACATACCTTTATGCTTTCTAATGCCTTTCTTCAACTTCCTAGTAAAGTTTGCTTCCAACTTATCAACACCATCACTATTCAGTTCATCCTCAATCTTCATTGCCTTAAATTTATTTTTTGTCTTTTCTTCCATCTTGTCTTCTTTCTAGAAATTTCTCATCTCAAATTCTTGCAAGGTGTCGAACAATTGTTCCAATGTGTGGGTATGTGTAGGATCATGATGGGCCAAAAAGTGGCAATATGATGGGTATGTGTAGGGTATGTGGCTGATGATTTTTTTCACCCAAAATTGATAAAACAAAAAGAGTTTTTAAAGGGGATTCTCAACTTTCCACCCATATTAAATATGCTATACTTTGAATTTAATAAATAATTATTATTCATTTTATAATTTTATTTATGACTAAATTCCCGATTGATAAGTTGATTACAAAACATCTATAGCTTTCAAACGGTATCACATTTTTTGAATCTGAAACATACGTCATATTCTATGCTTTGCATACTATAGGATTAAAAAAATAAGAAGTTGAATTTCTTGAAGTTTTGACCAAGTTAAGGTGGTTAGACATACGATTTTTTATATTTTTTAAAAGTTGAAATAAAAAATTCATAATTAATTATTTACTTAGAAAAAACAAAAAAATGTGCATCACATCCAGACATGAGTCCTCTACTTATATCTAAAATCTTATTAAAAAATATTATCATTTTATTTTGGTTAGGGTGATCAGACAGACACCTACTTATTTTTTTCCTAAAATTTAAGTACTATTGCATTGAAATTTCAAATTTTCACCAAATAGATTTTTTATTTATTTAAATAAACCTAGTGGTTTAGAAACTACATTAAATTTGCTACAAATTCTATTCTTACATATTTTTGAAATAATATAAATTTTTTACTTCAAGTTGCCTAACTCTAATTTTTCTAATTTTTTTGCCACTTAAGGGCTTATTTTTTCCATGATGATCCTGCACATACCCGTGTACTTCTTAGGATCATACACTTCTTCAATAACTAAGATCTTATAATTGTAGCAATCCAGTAAGTTGATCAGGATCTTTTCAATTATATCTTCATCTGATAGTTTTCCACCTTGATTTCTAACTCCATTTGTAGTTAGTTCAACCCTTTGATAGAAACTTATAAATTCTTCACCTTCTTCCATTTTCATATTTACAAATATGCACTTTGCTGCCAGCTTCTTCATCAATTTCACTCTTTCATTTCCTTCATACATTTCTTCTAACTTCTTCCATACCTCATATGCAGTATCCAAAGAAAGAACTTTAGCTCACTCATTTTAGGATAACCCACTACAAATAGCGTACTTCACCTTCTCATTTTCCTCATAAGCAGAGATCTCATTTGCAGTAGTAAGACCACTAGATGGGGGTGTATTCTTTGTCTCAATAGCCTTCCAAGTATTAAAACCAAGAGAGATAATATATCCTTTCATTTTTCCCTTCCAGTCATTATAGTTAGTTCCATCAAACATAGGGATCACCAACTTATGCACCATCGAATCTTCCTGAAGCAGTTAAGCTCTACACCAAGGAACCAAAGCTCTTATGCTAATTTCTAAACATGTGCAAGAAAATTGAGAGGGGGGGTGAATCAGTTGTCACAAAATTCAATCTTAACAATTCAACACTTATTAATTCCACAACCACACTATTGTGTTATTAAGTAAGAGCATGGAACACAAATAACATAAAGTAAATCAACACAATGAACACCAAATTTTTACATGGAAAAACCATAGTGAGGGTAAGCTCATAATATAAATATTATAAATTGAATACAAAGGCTCACTACCCAAAAGAGGACTCATTGTACAAGTACAATGGCTCACTGCCTACAAAAAGGACTCACTGTCCAACAGGGAGGCTCACTGCCTATAGATACAAAAGAGAAAAAAATTCCACCATAGCAATTAACACACATTCGTAGGATTGTAGAAACCTTTAGCTCACTTGCTTCAACACAATGAAGAATTGTTGTCACAACTCACTCACACACTTCTTCTCTTATGATTTGTGGCTCACTTTCATCACTTTGCATCACACTGTCATACAACTCTTCACAATTATTCTTGCTTTTATACCATCCTCATCCTTAGAAACTTTCTCCGATGTCAGCCACAATTATCTCATTTCATAAATTCAAAATAAGTCAAATAAACATTCTTGTGGTAGAAAGGAATGAAAGTGAACCAATAAAAAACATTTTTCAAGATAAAAAATAACACCTTGAATCAATTACACACTTCCTTAATTAAATTTTATTCTTCAAATTTTGTGTATTCACTAGGTCAACCAAACTTAATGAAAACACAAAAGAACATTGATGTACACACTTCTCAACAAAAGGATGACACGTGGATTTCACAACATGCTTCCTTAGGCACAAAAATACATCTCAGTATCTTCCAAATACATTTGCAACAAAACAATAAACTTCAATCACTAAACACCTTTCACCAGTCTGTCGGGACTGTATAAACTCACACTGAAATACTAAAACATGACTTTCAGATGATCATTCTTCAAACCTCTTTTCTAGAGCACAGAAAAGACCTTCACAAGATATATCTTAGATCCACAAGATCTGAAACAAAATAGCAAAGGATTGCAAAGAAAAAATATTTCTCCCAGTCCACAGAAGACCAACTCTGCTAGAATAGTTCACAGATTGGTGAACGTAACTTTCACATACAATCAAACCAAAAGCTAAAACTCAAGAGATATCACCACTAAATCACCATTATCAAACCTTCAGATCCACACAAGCATAGGATCAACACAGGAGAAATGTGGATCACATATTGAAGCACATTCTAAACACTTTCATCATTATGACTTCTCTTCTTTATTAATTTTCTCAAAAGCGCTTGGAAAATCATCAAACCAACACATCTACAACACCATAAAGATAGCTCCATGTACTCACAACATCTCATTAGCATCGTAGATATTCATGTACAATCTACAACATACTAAACTGTGTTGACATTAATGACAACACCATCAAACTAGCTCATACTTGCAACACTTTCAAATGATGTAGTGACTAGGTATTTATAAGGATTTAATCTAATTTCCCAAAAATTAAATCTCGATTGCCGACATTGGACATTTGAAATTTAAATAATAAAATTCCACCTCTAACATATTCAATCTTGGAGATAAAATAGGAGTCTAAGTTGCCTAGGGTGACTTAGTCCTAGCCTATCTTGTAAAGTTCAAAGTGTCAAGAGAAAAATATTAAATGTATGAATTGGTTTTTCACATAGGTTTCCTTGGTAATTGTCCAAATGGGCTATAGAATGCATAATTTAGGAAATTAGGTGTAGAATTAGGTTCATGTACTTAGGGGGGAGAAAAATGTAGTGTGAATTTTTCATGGGTGACAATTTACGACACTAAAAGTACATAGCATAATATTTTCATTACAAAATTCTTGTCTTGTCATAATTCATATTCTATTGTCAGATCATGTTAGGAAATTCAATTAATTTTTATTACAAGCATGTGAAAATTAGTTTTTCTCTCCTTTTTTATTTTTCATTAGTCCCTCTCTCAATATATCTCCTACTTGTGAGGGTGTTTTGTTGCAAGAGCATGTAATCATTAAAAATCATGAAAATATTGTTAGTTATTCTCCCAATATCTCTCCTACTTGTGAGATTGTGTTTGTGTAAGAGGCTCAAATCATTGAGAAACATGAGAATCAAGCTTCTTTCTCTCACTATACATCTCCTATTTGGGAAGATATTATGGCACAATAGGATGAAGTTATTTATATATTTTCAAATGATAGTAAGGTGGCTTGCATAGATGAAGGTTCAAAATCAACATTAGGTCCTCTATTGGTAAAATATTTCCAACAACCTAAAATTATGAACCCACATTTGATTATTGGACCTCCTAAAAATCCTTTAATTATTGGACCTGTTAAACCACCTCTCATTATAGAACCTCACAAACCTAATGGTTATATGCTAAGCTTTGTAAAACAACTCACTAGTCATCATGTGCACAATATGTGTTGAAGAAACCAAGTTATCACATAGTTCCTCACATGTATAACACTAGAAATAATAAGAAACCAAAGAAAAAACAAACATTCATTCCATTACATAAATCATATCTTCCATCCCCACCTAGCCTTCCTAAGCATAGTGGTAAAGAATATAATCTTGTTAAGAAAATTTGTAACACTCTAGCCAAGAACCACCTTTGGGAATTGATTCAAACATCATCTACATACCATGAGATGCTCTGAGGGGATTTTCAAAAGACTAATATCTCACCTTCTATCAAACTGAATGATGTAGCATCATTGTTTGATCATATGGAAGCAAAAAAGTTGGATATTACCTTCCCTCAACATGAATTACCCTCACTTTAGATCCAAAAGAAACATGAGAAACTAATGATAATAGTTAGAATTAAAAATAATAGGGTTAGGCATACTCTTATTGATAATGGATCAAGTCTTAATGTTTGTAGCATGGATCTTCTAGATAAACTTGGTATGGATAAGACTCATAGAACCTAATAATCTTTTTCTTCATAGTTTTTAAAATGTTAGTAGGAAACCATCAGGAATAATCACACTACGCATTAAGGTAGGCCCAGTGGCTTTTCCTAACCCTATCCATATAATGCTTGTACATCTTTCATATAATCTTCTTCTTGGTAGTTTTTGGATTCATGTCGTGAAAGAAGTCATGTCTACTCTTCACCATGAGTTAAAATATGAATATAATAACAAGATATATATATATATGGTAAAATTGGATGAAAATTTTATAATTCATAAAACAAATCCAAACATAACACTTCTAACTCTCTTAATACATTGATCCTTGTAGCATTGATGATTGTCATTGCACCAAAAGATCAACCTGTTAATGTTTGATACAACCGCTAGAGATAGTGAATCCAAAGGAGGTTGTCAATCCATGTCATGAACTTGAACATTACATTACATAACACAAGGAGGCCAAGGGCACAGACCTTGCAACAATCCCCCTAGTGCAAATGAGGGGTTCAAAACCATGACCTAGGCTCTAATAACAATTATTGCATAAACAATTGTCGTTGCACCAAAAGATCAACTTTTTAATGCCTGATACAACCGCTAGAGTTAATGAATCCATAGGAGGTGGTTAAGCCATGTAATTAAAGGGTTACAAATAATTTTCACTTTACTTCTAATTATAGATTTATCCCTCATCGCAAACATAATTACGCGGTTATGTATTTTAACCTTTGAAATTCAAAAATTGAGTTCAATTAATCCCTTGCTTATCCTAATGACATAGACTAATTACTTAAATGACACAATTAACATTCAAAGTAGGAATTAAAAATGGAAAGAATGAGAGAGAAGAGACAGAAGAGAGAGAATAGAGAGACAACAAGAAACTAGATAATGAAGTTCGCCCATATGTTTGAGCTATGTATTCAGGTCTACTTCTCAATGAGGAACTCCTTTATTAATGACACCAAGCTTATTTTCCTTATTACATCATTCAAGCTCAAAACCTGCATTACAAATTCTCTCACAGTCTCCTACCAACACCTTTAAAAATTCCTTCCCAATATGCCTAATTTCGCCACCATGAAATCCTTTCCCAAAAGAAAATTGCTTCTCCCTCACAAGAGAAAAATATCCCCCTTAAATACACTAGTTTTTCCTAATATGGTTCATAACCATATGAGTTTACAATCTCCCATTTACAACAAAAATCTTCAAAATCCCCCCTTAAAATATCATTAAAATCCTAACCCCTAAATAAGTTTAATGGTTCTTGTATTTTTGAGCCTTACAAAATAATCCTTTCAAAACCTTTACATATCTTTTAAATATAGTTAAAAATATTATTTAAGCCCTTTATTATCATACAATTGGGATTTTTAAAAATCTCATTAAGCTTTAAGGAGATTGGCGTTTTAATTATAGAGGGTTTTTCTTTTAAATTATGGTAGTTTTGGATTTATTTCTACCATAAAACAAAAAGGCCTCTAAAATGCTCTCACACCAAACGTTTGGCACATTGGTAGAGAGAATGGATGATAAGGGGGAGGTTGGCAGTTCAAACTATTGGCCCCCTAATTTCAGCTTTATCCTCTTTAAATATAAACCATGCTCACTTTATGTCTAAGAGTAGCGGATGGTATAGAGATGGAGAGGAAATTTAGTGTAGGAGAGGTTAGGGTTTCAATCCCCCTCCACACCATTTTGAGCAAACCTTAATATCCACACATGAGAGAATGTTCCACTTGGCACATAATGATTAGCCCAAGTAATGACACATGAAAGAGCCTTATTGGACCAAGTCAATTATATATTCACCATCGGTTGCCGCATGTCTAATTCTTACTGGACCAAGTCAAGTTAGGTGCCACATCATTTTCCACCATTCTACCATGTGTCAAGTTGTGATGATGCCACATCAACATGCTAACATCATCAGTTGACCTAGTCAACCCATTTTTCTTCACAACTTTGAGCAACCATGTCTTGCTCATACAGGCTCCAATTAACATGATTCAAATTATGTCAGAATTGTATCAATGAGCTCTTTGAAATGGTGATGGTTTCATGAGCTTCTGAGACTAAATTTTTTAGGTTTTCTAGATCCTCTTGGATCATTCCTCCCAATTAAGAAGCTTTTGGACCACCAAAAGTGTGTTTTTACATAGAATTTAAGTGAGGGAATTGTTGCCTCACTTGCCCAGTATCATCTATCCACCCTATTGGAATTTTGATCATCTGACCCATCACAAACAAGATGAAGAATGAGATAGCATTGATGATACAAACAATTCGATAGTCATCAATATTCATTGATGCATCTACCAGCCACATAGAACTAACTAGTAGAATGACAAGCAATAACACTAAATAAACTGATGTGAAAGAAAAAGTATCAACATGTTGGATCTCTTGAACAAGAACATCATTGGAAAATGAATCATTCAAACCCTCTTTTACCACCTTTGGCTGAATGCTTAAATTTTCTTGCAACTGATCCTCACATTGTGCTATCTATGACAACTTATCATGATTAGAATCATCATGCTTAGTATCACTAGCTGTTAGAGACATAAGGGTTAACGTATTGCTTGCATTTACAATCATCTTCAAATGCCATGTGTTTACAATAGATATATCATTCTTCATGTGGTGAGCTTTCACTATGAATTCAATTCCATCTTTAAACAAATGATACATGTTATGTTCCCTATAGAAAATGGCCTTTTGTCATACAAGTAATGAATTCCAAAAACCATCCCACATATGTCAAGTGGAATTACATCTAACTCTACCTCATCTACAAACTTGGATATGATTGCTAATAGGAGTTTGCATTGCCTTGAAACATTTAACGAAGTATTATCATGCACCCAAACCAATGGATATGGTTTAAGATGAAGTATTGTTTTTAATCCCAATTGATTAACAACTTGTTCAGAGATTAAGTTTACTTGTGATCCACTATCTATGAGTGTATCAATTTTACTCTATTTTGCAATAGTCCTTATATGAAATAATTCATTCCTTTTACTTTCAATAGGGATCTCATTACACTTTAAAGAAGAAGCATGGGAACTAGTACTAGCAATATGAATAATTCCTTTTATACCCACAACTATTATCTTGGTTTCATCATCAGAATTTGATCCAAGGTCTTGCACAATGGTTGCAGTATTTTGCTTACCCTTTCAATTCTTGAACCACTTTTGTTTTTTATTAGGATGCAATTTCCAACATTTTGCATCTTTGTGCCCTTTCTTTTTTCAATTTGGGCAGTACTTAGGCTTTTCCTGAGCCACTTTCTTCATAGAATTTTTCCATTGCATTTCCTTCTTCCCTTTCTTGCTTTCTTTATGCTTACCAGATTCCATTAATAAACTATTCTTCGTGTTTGTTTCAAGATGAATGGCTTGCACACTAACTTCTTCAAGGTTAGTTGGATTGACCATAAGTATTGTATGCCTCAAATTTTCATGTAATCCACCTATACACTTCAACAAATTTTCTTGTGTGTATAGTAAAATTCCCAAAATTAAAGCATTTTTCCTAAACTCCTATGCATATTCATGTACACTTTGTCCTTTCTCTTTCCTTAATGATTGAAAATTCACTACTACTTTTTGTCTATGACCTAATGGATAAAACTATTTTTTAAGTGTAGTTGTAAACTCAAACCGAGAAGAAATAATTTTACCATATCAACTTAGATCTTCCTGATTTTTTCTCTCCCACCAGATTAAGGTTGTGCCTCCCAAGAAAAGAGTGGCTAATTGGATCTTTGATGTATCATCAATAAACTTCTAAATCTTTCAATAAAATTCAATTTGTTTTACCCAATTATCAAGTTTCTCTGCATCCAGTTCTCCCTTATAAGTTGGCAATTCAAATTTAACATCAAGCTTTAACAAAGCAGCATTAGATTCAGGTTGCGCAGGTTGTTTCTTCTTTGAAGATGAAGTAGACTTAGTAGACAAAGAAGATGAAGAAGATAAATTAGGTGAAGAAGGTGAAGAAGGTGAATACAGAGGTTTAGGAGGGTCACAACCACCTCCTACTCCTTTACCTTTGTCATCTTTTGAAGAGGATTCACCTTTCTCCTTCTTCTTTTTCCTGTACAAATCTTCCATCATCATCTTCATGTCTAGGAATGCTTTGCGAAATTCTTCTTCATTCTCAAAGATTTCAGGACTGGGAGATTTTCCTTCTTCTGGTTGTTCCATGGTTTATCTTTGAGTAACTCACCTCAATCCAATCTTTGGATTAAACTCTTCAAGTGCACCTTCTACTCACATTAATTTCAACCTGGTTAACATCCACCACTTGCAATTTTTCCTGTTAAACTACTTTGATACCAAAGTTGATCTGTAATTAAAGGGTTACAAATAATTTTCACTTTACTTATAATTACATATTTATCTCTGATCACAAACACAATTGTGTGGTTATGTATTTTAACCTTTGAAATTCAAAAATTAAGTTCACTTAATCCTTTTCTTATCCAAATGACATAAACTAATTAGTTAAATGACATAATTAACATTCAAAGTAGGAATTAAAACAAGAAAGAATGAGAGAGAATAGGCAGAAGAGAGATAATAGAGAGACAACAAGGAACTTGATAACGAAGTTCTCCCATATGTTCGGGCTACATCTCAGCATCCGCTTCTCAATGAGGAATCACTTTATTAACGACACCAAGCTTATTTTCCTTATTACATCATTCAAGCCTCAAAACTTGCATTATAAAGTCTCTCATAGTCTCCTAGCAACACCTTCAAAAATTCCTTCCCAATATGCCTAATTTCTCCACCATTAAATCCTTTCCCAAAATAAAACTACTTTTCCCTCACAAGAGAAAAATCTTCCCCTTAAATACACCAATTTTTCCTAATATGGTTGATAACCATATGATTTTACAATCTCCCATTTACAACAAAATCTTCAAAATCCCCCCTTAAAATATCATTAAAATCCGAACCCTTTTAAGTTTAACGACTCTTATAATTTTGAGCCTAACAAAATAATCCTTTTGAAACCATTGCATATCTTTTAAATATCTTTAAAAATATTATTTAAGCCCTTTATTATAATGAAATCATGCTTTTTAAAAATCTCATTAAGCTTTAAGGAGATTGAGTTTTTAATTATAGATGATTTTTCTTTTAAATTAAGGGAGTTTAAGATTTATCTCTACCATAAAATAAAAATGCCTCTGAAATGCTCACACCAAAGGTTTGGTGCATTGGTAGAGAGCATGGGTGATAAGGGGGAGGTCATAAATTCAAACTGTCGGCCTCCTAATTTTGGCTTTATCCTCTTTAAATTTAAACCATGCCTGCTTTATGTCTAAGAATAGCGGATGCTATAGCAGTGGAGAGGAAGTTTAGTGGAGGAGAGGTCAAGGATTCGACACCCCTCCACACCATTTTGAGTAAACCTTAACAAACACACATGAGAGAATGTGCCACATGGCATGTAATGATTGGCCACTGTACCATTTTTAGCAAACCTTAATAGTCACACATGAGATAATGTTCCATGTGGCACATAATGATTGGCCCAAGTAATGACACATGTCAGAGCCTTATTGGACCAAGTCAATTATATATTCACCACTGATTGCCACATGTTTGATTCTTACTGGACCAAGCCAAGTCAAGTGCCACATCATTTTCTACCGTTCTACTATGTGTCAAGTTGTGATGATGCCACGTCAACATGCTAACATCATCATTTGACCTAGTCAACACATTTTTATTCACAACTTTGACCAGCCATATCTTGATCATATGGACTCTGATTGACTCAATTCAAGTTGCATCAAGATCATATTGATGAGCTCTTTAGAATGGTGATGGTTCTGCCAGATTCTAAGATTGTGAATTTTTTAGGTTTTCTAGATCCTCCTGGATCACACCAACCCAAGTGTTGCACTACACAAAACAAGGGGACTAAGGGTGCGCACCTTGCAACAATCCCATATTCAAAAGTCATTTCATTACCTTCCAATTATAATGATAATATGGGTACACTCTTCATTGATGATTGGGGGTCGTTAGAGTTTACACCCTGTTTTAATGGGGAGTCTAAAATGTCACCATCAAAGCCCAAAGATTCAAATATTATAGTATCTAGTACAAATAATCATCACAATAATTATTCAACATCAAATGCATGCATTAGTGATGATTGTGGTTCGTTATATTTTACAACTTCCTTTATTAGAAAGTACAAAATCTCACAATCTAAACTTGAGTATTTGGTTTCATTTTCTAAAACTTCTTCTATATCACCCCACCTCCATCTGAGTTGGAAAAATGTTATGAGCTTGGATATAAAAAACTTTCTAAAAATGGATATAATGAAAAAATTGAACAAGGAGTTAAGGATGATGCAGGGTCTATTCTATATCTTTCAAAAAGGATTTTAGGTTTCCAACCTTCTTCTCCATCTTTATCTTATCTAACATCAGGTGATAAGTAAGGAAGTTTTTCTTCACAAGAGAAATATTTATCTCCTACACTTTATCACAACAAGAGAAAATTTTGTTAAGGCTCCTGAAATCTTGCTTGATTACTCTTTCTCCAAAACATAAGAAATTTTATAACAATACTATTTAAACAAAGAAATTTTTATAACAATAATTATTTTTATGTATATGATTGAGTGCATTTTCTTTCTTCCAATGAATCCCAAGCATTGAATAGTAAAGGACAACACCTTAAGATTATGGTGTTATTCCATGTGTTGATGCACCTAACCACTCTAAATAGTAATGATCCATCTTCTATGGTGTTCTATGGTGTTTCTCCTCACTATGTGGAATTTTTAGATTTATATGCTTGCTCATTGTCATTCATGGTGGTACAATATTAAGTGCAACCATATTTTCTATGGTAGCAACATGATATTATCTAGTATGGTTTTATTTTCCTTTACACTTAGGGGGGAAGGATAACTAGTTCTAGAGGTGTGTATTCTTTTCAAGGATCCCTTCATGTTATCTCTTGTTTCCTTAAAATACCAACATAACAAGTATGTTGACATTTTATGGGGGGAGGCACATTACCCATATCTATTCCATATAGACATCTTGTGATATTTGACTTATTGACATACCCATTTGGTGGTGGTGTTTTTTATAATCCTACATGTGGCATGGCTATCAATTCCTCCCGTGTGATGTTGACCATTGATTCATCCCATGTGACATTAGACCTTTGTGCACTCCCTAAGGTGTGATTGAAGAAATAGTCCATGGATTTGGTATAATAAGTATGTTAATTCATGAACTTGAGAATTTTTATATGGCCACCTAGTATAACACACCTTCCTTACCAGAGGAGCCATGTGTTTCATGAGTGATCTAACATCCTTATGAGAGGAAATTTTTTTCTAACACATTTTATGGTTAATGTTTAGTATTTCAGACAAATTTACGGATGAGTTCTCTTTGAATTATCAACTCAAATCCTTTTAGTACTAACAAGTTGTGTTTTTTATTTGTGGTTACTATATGTCTTGTTATTGTTATGTGTTTGCATCATGTCCAATTTTTACTTTGTTACTTAATCTTATGTTATGTTATGTGTTGTGTCTTCATTTAATATGCTTCATATTTTTCATACAACATTGCATCTCCCATGTGTGTTCCTTTGTACTTATGTTGTTTTGCCATAAGATCTTGAATCCTGGGGGCTAGCACATCCCTTAGATTCAATTTCATCCTATCTCTTCAATATCTGGATAATTGAACCTTTCTTAACATATCACTTTATTGTGATTTTGAGTGTAAGTCCATACTCTCACTAAAGTGGGGGCTAAATGTAGCATCAAAAATTCTCACCCCTAAAAATTTCATAGTAGATTTTTCTTCCCCCATGTGCTTGAACATAATTATACATTTAATTTCCCATTTTATAGATATATTTTTTAAAAAAAATATGAGAAATAAAATTATGCATTTAATATTTTACCCCCAACACTTTTGACCCAAAATGTAGGAATCTAGTCTAGACCACCCCATGCACTAGACCAACACTTTTGGCTCCAAATTTGAATATGTCAATATCGGTGATTTATTATTTGAATTCCCTATTTCAATTGTCAACTTTCAACATTTTAATTTTAGTAAATTAGAATAATTTCATATAAATTACATATTATTTCCACCATTTTAAATCCTTAAAAAAGCTATTGAGAAAATTAAAGGTCATAAAATAAATCAAGGATAGTCAAGGGAAAAATTGGCAACATTATGACAACACTTTGATCAATCAAGTTCAAGTTTGCAAGACATCAAGAAGAATGAAGCGGTTTAGATGCAAGGAGCTATTATGATCAAACATGGTAAGTCATTAATATGTATCAAGAGTTTTCCTCTACATGATAGTAATAATGATCCATTATGTTGTATGAGATAACCTTTTATAGCTTTATCAAATAGTCAAGACATCCATCCATCAACACCAATCAACTTGTGTGGGGCATCTCTTCTTCAAGGGTTTTCAGATCAAGGTAACATTATCATTTTTCAATTGTCAATTTCACTCAATTATTATTGTTTTTGCCTCTATCTGACTTAGGGAATTCCCTCTTGAACATCATCAATTTCTTTACATGGAGGTAGAAATACCAAAATAGGTTTTAACAAAGGAAATCCCCTAAACAACACAACCTTCTCCCTATTTTCATGTGTGGAGGTAAGATCTAGAGGTTTTATCAAGTCATAGTCACAAAATATAGATTGTAGACCTTAATCCATGGCTCAAAAATTCCAAATCCAAAGAAAGAGGTAAACAAACTAAGGCATGCCACACCCTAGACTATCTCTTTTAGTATCAATATTTCATCACATGTTCCTCTTTGTCTTAGTCTTAGATTTGAAGTTGTTTTGAAACTTTCTATTTTTGTTTATGTGATATATTACACTTTCAAATCTAGGGTTGCATGTCAAATATGATTGTCAAATTTCAAATCAAATTTATCACCCTCAAAAATAAAAATAAAACATAAATCCTAGGAGGTTTTCTCTCCCTTGTGGCAATAAGCTAATCATAAAACCATAGTCAATTTATATTTAATGTTGAGTCAAGTAAAACAGAGATAATCTTAGTTATCATAATTGGAGCTAGGATCAATTTTTCTACCCAACAAAAGTATAAATTTAATTTAATTTTTTTATTTAAAAAATCTAATATTTTTAAGGAGTTTATTGGTACTCTTATTTAAGATCTTTTTTAATGAGGAATTTCACATTGTAGAACTAGTGTTTTAAATCCTTAATAAGGGGAAAAATGATAATAGTTCTTCATTAGTATGTTTTTGAGAAATTTATAATCATTTTGCATAGCCTCCATGTACCATCATTGTTTGGATTGAGAAATATGTGGTTATTATAAGGAGAATATTTTAGTTTGATGTGTCAATTTCCCACAAGCAAAATAATTTGTTAATTTTTTTCTCTATTTATGGGTTAATAATGGTATAGAGAGGAATATACTATATTAATTAAGAATTATATCATTAGAGTCCTTCACTGGACACTACTTATGGACTCTAATTCAAATTTTAAAAACATCATCATAATTTGAGCCAACATTTTTGAATTATTATTCTTATCCAAAACTGGAGCATTAGTGTGTACTTTAACCATTTATCTCCTATGTCTAGGTCTCAAATTTGAAAGTAAAACTTTTTCTATATAACTAATTAACTTCTTGCATCATTTGGAAATACTAAGTGAAATCATAAGAGCTAATTTTATATATGGCCATAGTTAAAATACTATAATTATTGAGATTCATTTGACTAGCCATAGGTAATCAATCCAATCAACTTGATTTTGATGGGCTTCCCTTGTCTACCATTAATAATATATATCAAAATATTTCTAAGATTTTATTCATAAATTTAATGGTTGTAGAAATTATATTTGTTCCAAACTAAAAAGCCTTATATCCTTAAAAATTAGATTTTCTATATTGACACTATTGAGTAATTAGTTCCTAGAAATTAAGCTAAAATGTATGTTTGTGTATGATATATCATCAAAAAATTTAGTATTTTGACTATTTGGGGAGAAATAAAACATCTTTAGATAACACTTAAAAAAATGAATTATACAAGAGGTAAATTAACATAATTTTAGAATGGAACAATCATTTAAATTTTTTTTATACTTGAATTTAAATATTAGGTTAGATTGAGAGTTTGTACCATCACACTCATCCAACTATCCATGATTACTTTCCCATTGTATTTAGTTATTGTGGTAGAAAATTATACTTCTATGTAAGTAGAGAAACATCTATTGGTAGTCCTCATTAGATTTATATGGTGTGCATCACTTTATAGTCTTAAATTAAATATCTTTTTTTCTGAAGTGGCATGTTCCTATTTGATAACATATGGAGGTCCCTTTCGTTGTAGAATTGTGTTATGTTTGGATAAATAATTATATTTTTTTCAAGGCTTATCTCAAGATTTAGAATATTCATTTGTGTGCTTTTTCTTCTAGAAATTTTTATTATATTGATTTGCACTGATTTTAATAAGAAAGTCTCCAAAACTATATGAAATATAAATAAATTCCATATAAAATTGGATGTGTGATCTTAATCTTAAGCTCTATATTTGAATGACATTATTCTTTCCATATAATTGTTTTTTAGAAATCTAAAGTAGATAAAGATAATTATACTCCTAAAAATACTAATCACCACCATGATTAATGTGGCCCAAATACTTGATTACTAATCATTATAGTTTCCAATAGTGTAATAATATTCTTTTAACTCTTTAACAATACCACCCTAAGTATCTATAGGCGTGAGATAGCCTTCATGAAGTATATTAGTTATTGCATCATCTATTTATAGAAAATTAAACCTTGAGAATTGTAAGAGAAATATATTGTATATTAGGAAATTAATTAACAATATACAATGAGTAATCGAGGTTAACCTAGTTGTTCAAAGTGGGAACAATTAACTTTTCTTCAAAAATAGAGGCTGCATCTATCATTACTTAAGCCTTCGATAGCACTTGGATTCTAAATAGATTATGTTATTAAATTTGAGGAGGTTGAAAGGGATTGAACACATTGAAATATTTTCTAAAAGTGATCAATGATCCACATTTTTTACATCCATAGTGTAGCTTCAAACATTCTCTATATCACCATAAACTATTTTATCTCATCTTTTGAAACATTTTCTAAGTTGAGATATTTAGTGTAGATTTATTTTCCATGAGCAAACATAATACGATAATGAAATGAGGAACAAATTAGCCTAGATAAAATTATTGAGATAGAAAAAATAGACAAATATGCTTTTCAAATTTATAGATAGGATTAAGGTATTCAAATTTATTTGTGATGAGGTTATTTTTCACTATAAATCAATCTTATTTATCAAATTTTAGTTCCTAATTCGAATATGAAATAGTGAAGCTTTGATAGACTAAGAGATGTCTCACACTTTTTTCAAGTTTAATCCTATTCTCATATATCTATCATTATATTTATGCTTCTAAATTGTTTTCATGACTTTGACCCTACACTTATATTTGTAGAAATTCATTTGCCTATGTTATTTAAACTTGGTGTTGCCTAAAGACACTATAGAGCTTGTTGTGCTAGACATGAGACTTAATCCCCTCCTTTTTCCTTATTCAAACACTTGAATTTGACTTAAAGAGAACAAATTTTGGAAGACACACACAGTAACAATACAAATGCCTATGAAGTGCCAATGATGCCAAGTGCTATTCCAATGCTCCTGAGTTCTCGAATAATGATGTTATGGTTGATTGTAACAAAAATTATAAATGACCTAGAATGAATTGGTATTTATCCTTTTATACAACATATTAGTGCCAATATTTATATATTGTGTGCTTGGTTTTTTGAATAACGATGAATTGGAATCAAATCATCTTTGACCCATCATTAAACACGGCCTTGGAAGTTTGTGGGTCAAAACACACTTATGATTTTTACCTAAGATAAAAACACTAAATGAATATAGATCACTAGGGAACATGAACTTAAAATTTGATAAAGAGCATGATTAGTGCCATCTCTCTATAACAGTACATGATTTTGACATTGAACTATTGTAATTGGAAAAAATCAAAACAAAACCTCATTGAATGGGAAAAATTGCTAAAAGTTCACTTTTCACCCTTATTAAATGGCATTGCCAAGATCTAATACATAATTATCAATCTTCATTACTACACACTATGAATTCATCTCTTAAAAGAATCCTTACTTCCATGATAAAAAAAAATTGTAATGGTGATGTATCCCCAGAGATTTAGCTGCCATCCTTTATGAATCCCCAAAATTGTAAATTTAAAAAAAGAAAAAATCATTATAAATTCAAAATGTTGTATTTATATATGTCTCCATTGTCCCTAAAATTTAAAAAATCCTGTAATTCCCAAAATGAAGTTTCATTTTTTCTTACAAAACTCAAAAAAAATACTGACATAAATTATCAATGAATTAGAAGATACCCAACATTCACTTTCTGGAAATAACTACCACAACATTGTATATACCTTTAAATCCATTATTTACCAAAACATGCTAATGGAGATCACCCACCTACTAAAGCAGCTTCTACCCAGATTCAATTTTCTGACCTTCTCAGATCAATCTTCAAGCTCTTGAAAATTAATCAGTGAGGCTAAAGCCTAAAGGAATTCAAGTAAGCCAAACATCGGCCTGGAAATTTTATATTTTTCCTGTTAGACGTAAGGTATGATGAAACATTAAATAATTCTGATGAAATTAAAAAACAAAATCTTTTAGAAGATGTTTAGAAGTGAAGCTACTTTCAAGGCTTATATCATCCAGCTATTGACTTCAGAGTTTACAGTCCTATGGAAGCTAAAAACAGGTCACAAGATCAATCTCTCCATTGATACAGTTCTAAGTGTATAAGTGGTTCGCCACGGTTCGTGGGAAATGTGAAGGCACATTTTCTTCCACGTAGACTCTTGTGAGTTGCAACTCATTATTTTCACTTACGTGAATATATCTTAGGAAGTCCTATTCTAGTTTGTATGGTTTGTTTCCATAAATCTAATATTCTTTAAAAGATATATCTTTGAATTTTTTTATTTTATTTATATATTAGTTCATATATGTTTAAAATAATCTATAGAGAATACATCTAAAGATATCATGATGTCTATTTTGTTGTCAAAAAATTTAATAGATGGAAAAACAAAATTATTACCAAAAGATATCAAAATGTCTATTTTAACAAATTTAAAATAAATAAAGAATTATTGCATGACTTATTAGATGGAATAAACAAAAAAACATTATAGTTAAAGAATGAAAATAGAAAATTGTGATGCTATCCATTTTAAACAATCGAAATAATAATAAAAAATCATTCTTCATAAAAAAAGAATGTAGATTTTTGTTTTTCTTTCAGAGATTTGATAACCACCTATATATCATGCTGTCATTGTAGAATTACCCATTGTAAAATAGTCTACTGTCCCTGTGAAGTGAAACCTGAAATTTTACGAGCTCTCATACAACTCCATTAAGACACGTAAGGGAAAAATCATTCTCTCAACACTAATGAATTTTTTTTATTTCGACTGGTCTCCATGTACTTACCTTAACTTTTAGCATCCAACAACATATCGATGTGCTAACTTTTTTAACAAACAACTGACATTTGCTGATAAAACACAGTACGGAGAGACATCTACTCACACTCTACTGATATTTATTCAGAAGACTAAACTCAAATATAACGAAACAGACAAAACACACCCATTTAATGACTATCGATGACCAGCTCACTGGAAGTTTTTGCTAAACCTACCGCTAGAATTTTCATCTTAACAGAACCCTGCTTCATTTAGACACCTCCTTCGAATCAATACTCTCTCTATTGTAACAAGGCAAGTCGATCGACAAATCTAAGATTTACATCGGGCGGCTCTTCACTTCTGTTGCCAGTGTTGGAAGCCGCACCCTCAAAATTCCCCGTCCTCCCAACGCCGTCATATTGGAAGAAATCTACCGTCTGAATTTCAACAGAATGAATAGGGCGGTGAGATTTGGGGTCGATTTCCCTGCTGAGCAATTTTCTATTTATGTGGACATTCCAGTAATTCTTTATTTCATTGCTTGTTCTACCCGGCAATCTCCCTGCTACTAGAGACCATCTGCACCACAATTCCCACATACTCAAAATATTATACAGAGAGGAAAAACTTTATGATAAAGAAAATCAATCCAAGAATTAATATTCCATTACAACGTTTAACTATTAATTGAGATTCACCATACAATATCTATATATTGTATTCTTAGTTAAGTTGGAAACTAGAGAGGCTTAGATAAATCGTGTTACCTGTTTCCCAGGAGGACATAAATCTTTATGATGAGCTCTTCCTCTTCTTCAGAGATATTCCATCGCTTGTGATCCTCTTCCGGCATCCTGCAAAATCACAACCATAAACATGGAGAAGAAAGAATAATTTATAGCTGAGATGAATACGAATTACAGACCTGTGGCCTTGGGGACAAAACTCCAGTGGCCTTGGCTTCAATGTGGGCAAAGAGTCAGGGCTTTTGGAAAATTCACCACAAGAAAATTCACCGCTTAACAAATTCACCACTACCAATTCACCACCACGGAAAATTAATCGCATTAACATTTTTTTATATATATTCTCAAAACTTTGAATTCTTTTTTTTGCAAAAGAATAATTTGATTTATGATAATAAAAATGCAATGAAAATTATTCTTTCAGGATGGTAGCACAATGTGTAGACGCTCATGCGACATGTGTGTGTCCTTGACAAATATTCCTCCACCAAAGCTAAACAATGGGGACAGATGGGAAATTGAGGATGAAAGCAGTGGGTTTTTGCATCACCTAACTTGTAAAGTTAAGGTAAGGGTAAATTAATTGGAAATTTTCCTAGGTTCAAATTTACTCTATTACATTTTACCCCCACTTTAGTTAGCATACGTGTCAATATGTATGTCACCTAAAGTAGAAATAGGTTGAAGAGAATATACATATATCATTGAGGAAGAAGATCTTTGATATGACATACCTAAATGTGAAAGACAGAGCTCCATCAAGATGCGAAGATGACACGGGTCCTCGATCTTGCAAAGCTAGCTACGATCTCACCACAAACATGTTAGGTGAAAAAGCTAATCATAAGAGACACAAGAAAACACAAGTCAACATATTAAGACACAGTTTAATGAGATAGAAACAAGACATACACTTATCGGATAGATAAGCTTGTCGCTGTTGCAAACTGTGTTGTACGATAGTCACAAAAGAGATGGGTCTAGTAAGGATACCCCCAAGCTAGATGCTAAGATATAATATATCTGACATCATGACACATGACATCAAATATCAAATAAATGACACACATTGCAATACACCAAAGAATTCTTTTGAGAGGAAAGCTTTCAAGACACTAAGGGGCCCATTCAAAGAAACACTCCAATTGAAAGACATCACATTTTCCACAAGTTATTCTATCTTCAAGGAATCCTTTTGAAAGATCTTTTGTCAAGGAATCCATTGGAAAGAATGATCCTTTTTCAAAGGAAAGTTTTTAGACACTTTCATTTTAGAAAAAGTGCTCTTTTTCAATGGAAATTCTTCACTATTTTGCATATGGGACCCTTTTTGAAAAAAAAATCCATTCAAGAGTCTTGAGAGAATACAAAAGTTTGGAAAGTGGTAGATTTAAATAAGGGATTCTTTCATCAAAGAATTCATTTTAAAGAAATTTTACACCAAGGAATCATTTTTGAAAGAATTAGCCTTACTGAAAATTAGAACACGGTAGCCCACCCTTGGGATGGTGTGTGTTGCAAAGAGGAGCACACAGAATCCTAAAGAGAGAAAGGAGAGGTAGAGATATTGTGGCACACAACACATGATGAGATGTATTTGTGGTATGTTGTCACACATGTGAGGGACAACACAAGAAACACAACATCAAGAAGCAAAGAGAGATGAATAAATAAAGATGTAGGGGGATTCAAGAATTTTGGGTCAGATTTGTTCATAGATACAACTAGATAAATATAGTATCGTATATGTACAAATGGTCATCAATCCCAAAGTCCTCGGAACATAAAGAAAAGCACATGAAGAAAATGTTAAAATAAAAATTGGGTCAACATGGAAGGCTTAATGCCCCCAATGCTTTGCATCATCCCCAATATCGAAAATCAATTTCATGACACATAGAAGAATGATGACACAAATCAAAGAACTGTATGGTATATTTCCACACCTATATCAAAGTACCTAAAAGAATAGCAAGGTTCCTCAAAGAAAGATCACAAACACAAAAGGACAAGCACAGGGGAATACAAAAATACAAACAAATCTAACCTATAGATAAATAAGAGGTGCCACCCTAGTCATTATCAACCAATAGGTCAACCTGCTCCAAGTCTAGATCACTATAAGGGGGGGAAGATGGGCCTTAAAGGGTGGGATAGCAAGGGTATACCCTCTAAATTTCCTGCAATAAAGGCCAAGGAAGAAGAACCCTCAAGGTCTTCTTCACCAAACTTTCTTGTAAAGAAAAATTCATTGATCTTGCAAAGATCAAAGATAGAGTCAAGATACCATCCACCAAATTGAACATGCACTTTACTAAAGTGCCTTATGTCAACTGGGTGTGAGAAGAACGAGGAACCTGAGAGTCACCACCAACCTCATCGAAAGGGGTAGTAACAAAATCTAGTGATGTGAGGGCCGCCTATGTCACTTGGACAATGTAGGACAAGATAGAACCAACTTCCAAAGAAGGTGAACCCTCTTCTCCACCTCCACTCATAGCAAGGCCATCCTCTAGCTTACACTTTAGTGGAGGATGTAGAATCCCAACAGAAGAAGTAGAACTGAAGGAGGAAGAAGACAAAGCCACAACAGACACTAGATCATCATATTCAACATGTCTATGGGTTGTGAGAAAGGAGGGATATCTGGGAGGGACATTAAGAGAGGAGGATCCACAAAGGGAGTGATGAAAACTTGCACCCTTTTTGGGTTAGCATCATCGGGACCCACAAGGAGAGCAAGAAGCAAGACAAAGGTGATGAGATCCAAGGTAGAAACATCAAAAGAAAGTGAAACAACAACAAAGGATGCAGAGACAGACACCATTGACTCCCCCTCCATCTTCTACAAGGTGGCATGTTCTATGGCCAGCGCCTTTCACCTGCACTTGCACTCACGTGCAAGCTAGTTATGTTGGTTGCGAGCATTAGAATATGCTACCTAAGAAGGCATCAAAGGAAGTGACTCAACTATAGGAGTATCCTTCACAACCATTTCTAGTGGAAGGATGGTCTACTAGATAGTAGGAGGAAGAACATGAGCAGAAAAAATCATAGGAGGAGAAATAGAAATAGGTTCCTCAACAATGGGCCTCTTCTAGTTCTCTACCTTAGGGGTAGGTGGAAGAACAATAGGAGGATGTTGAGGTTGATACATAGGAACAACCCATGGGAATACTTCCCCCTACCATGGAGAGTGGGACAGGGAATTGTGGGTAGAACAAGAAGCTCAAAAACCTAACACTTCATTTTTTTCCATGTAGGAACCATCACACTTCCCATGTGAGGCATAGGAGCAAGAGTTGAAGATGCCACATGAGGATGAGAAGGAGAAGTAGATGGAATCATAGATATGAAAGGACAAGGTTCTAGAGCACAAGAAAGCTTCCCCTTTCCCTTTGGTGGGGAAAAATAGGTAGCTTGTTGATACGCTATCATAGAGGCTTTTACACAAAAAACATAAGGAGATACTGAATAACTAGCCTTTGGTGTTGATCCACCAATCTTATATTTAACATAAGCCTTATTTAAAAAATCCCCCCTACGAGGGAGAGGTCTGACTAGGGAAAGCCAAAAGTGATCCAATGAGAAGCCCCCGTATGACTCCAACAGTTTATAGTCAGTGTCATGCACCACATGCATGGTTCCTTCATGGGGAACTCTAAGAATTTATGGACTACAGAGGCTACACCATTCATTGAGGCTAGCCAAGCAATGCTTAATCTGACTCTAAATAGGTCAGACTCTAGGATCAATACAAATGACATGTTAATAGCCTTGGGTCCTACCAAGACTAATAAAGAAATAACACCCATAGGGGCAATAGAGAGTCCATTATGGGTACATAGGGTGGTCTACAACTCTTTGTATCTCTCTTTATGTAAACTATTTATAAACAAAGTTTCCTCTATTATTACATTAACCTGACTCATCAGATCAACTAAGATGTTAGTTACAATGTTTCCATTAATCTAGGTAGGAATGTATAATGGGGAAGGCTCCTTATTTAGTGGCCCATCATGCAAGGTGAAAGTTATATATGTCATTTCACTTGCATTCTTAGGAGGGATGTGTGAATGAGACCATGTTCACATAATTAGATGGAACTAACTCAGAAGATGTAGAAGATTGAGTGACTAAATTTGTAGAATTAGAGGGAAGTAGATCAGTGTACATTTGCAACTCACTATTAGCCTTGGCTACAAATTTATTATAATTATGTTTCTTCCCATCGAGATGGATAGTCTTGTCATTGATGCAACCCTGAATCTCATGACACAAGTGCGCGCACCACTCAATTTCATGTTCATGCACTCGGTGCAATTCATAGAATTATTATTCATCGTACCACTCCTGATACAACTTGGTCAAAGGTCATGGTTCTGGAAAATGTCAAAAATTTATCTTTTAACAATTTTTTCAAAATAGTAATATAAGATTCAAATATTTTTGTAAAATGTGTATTTCACCCTAGGCCCTTGTGTTTAGATGTTTATATCACATTCACAATAGCTTTATTCTTGCCAGAAACTGACACTATGAACCAGTTATCGAGATGGGAGTGTGAGGATGAACCCTTGAATTGAGTGATCGTCTGTTGATATTCATGCATCGTTGCACATAGATGTGTAAAGGAAGGATACTTCATCAAGGAAAACTTTTCTTGCCACTAATTTTGTAAGTTCTCGATCAAGACCTTCTCGACATCGAAATCAGGTAAAGGATAAGAGATTTCTGAAAATATTAGTTGATAACGAGTGATGAAGTCAGTTGCCTTTTTGTGGTCCCCTTGCTTGCATAAGACGAGATTGGAGAAAGCCATCTTCAGCCCGATATTAGCTTGTAACTACCTCAGGAATTGATTCACCAACTAGTCAAATGAAAAGATAGAATTATTCGGTAAATTGCAATACCACTCAAGGGAAGTATCCTTAAGGGATCACAGAAAAATATTTATCATTAAAGTATCATGCTAGCAGAAGTTAGTCGCTGAAATATTTATCATTATCACACACACCCTAGATAAACTATGTTTACAATTTATAAATGATATTATATTGATTACATCTCATGTCAACCTATAAAAATAAAAATATTATATCTCCAAGTCTGCTAAGGATAAAACAATCAACATGAAACATGCAGAGGGAAAGACCCAAAACACTACACAACTCCAAGAAGAGGAACATGCCTTGTAGATTCTAATACATGATTAACCTAGTCCTAAACTATCTTCACACATTTGATCTTCTATAAATTTCATTTGCATGCATTGCAAATACAAATTAGGTCACCCATAGGTGAGAAAATGTGAAATATGTAGCATGTTAAACTTCACACCCATTGGTAGTACACAAAAAGATAAAACATTATCTTTTTTTTTCCTCAGATGACTCGAGATGAGCCATACAACACCTTCAAACACTACTTAAGCTCTGTTCACACCTAAAATTGTGCCACACACCATCAACATACCTTAGTCAGCCTCAACAAAAGCATAAGTCAACAAAACATCATTCCAAACCACTACCAATACCAAAGAAGTTAGAAACCACATTGTGGAGTATCAACAAGAATCACATCATACTCAAGGACATACTTATGCATCCCTTTCATGACTTCATGTAGCAAAAATTTGGCACAAGCCAATAGACAGTGAAACAAGTCTTTAGTCAACATAGTCTGATATAGTGTCACTATTGGATGTTGTGGTTGTGCTGCTAATATGTGGTTGTCACTGATGTCAACACTATTAGCATTATTGCATTTGAAGTTGTATATGTCAAGTATATTGAGAAAATTGTAATGAAATGAGTTGTAGGTTGTCAAGTGGTGAAGTGATGTTTTTTTTGTCAGTGAGTTTCGTACATTTTTTTATCAAAGGTTGTGGTCTAAAGTGTTTGTTACTGAGTGTATCTAGTTTATCCACATTGAGTTTCAAAGATTCGCGTGAAGATTTGATCGAGTTATGAAGATTTACATTCTGATAGTTTTTTGTTTCTTTAGTTGGTGTTTTTTATTGAAGATTATATGATTCCAACTAGTTCAATTGTTGCGGATGCTTCTCTGATGTTTCGTAATGTTTTTGGATGTTTCTAGATCATGCTCTATCTTTGTGGCACATCTACATTAATCATTGTGCTTGTGATATAAGATTTTCTCTTGAGCGTTCATGTTTTTCATGTTCTTGGTCAACAGGGTGTTCAAGCATGTTGTGGATCTTTGAGGAAAAATTAATTGAAGTATTTTTGTGTTGGAGATGTTGATTTGGGTCTTTACTATGTTGTGGCCAACCTTGGTTCATTCACATTGAAAATTATCTATTGTTTTGGGCCGACAGTTTGTATTCATTTTATTATTTATTTGTGGCCAACTTGTAGCGAATGTAATTTCATGTTGCGGATATATAAAAGCAATTATTTATTCAAATTGAAGCGTGCAAGGGTGTGCTTCTATTTGTGTGTGAATATTGTTCAAATCATTCGAAGGTAGAGCAGAGTGTGAAGAAAAGTGAAGAAAAGTGAAGAAGAGTGAAGAAGTGTTCATATGCTTAGCCAGAACTGTAATCAAGCATTAGTAGATGCTATTTTCTCAATTCAAAATCTAGATGGTTGTAATCCAAATCTTTATGTAAAGCAGTGTGTCTTCCTTTGTAATTGAGCAGTGAGCTCTAGGCAGTGTGCCTAAATGCATGTGCATTCCCCATTTATTCTTCTTATACTATTAATAGGGTATAATCTTTTGGATTGACCTCCACCGTGGTTTTTCCCCTAATAGGGTTTCCATGTAAAAATCTTGGTGTTATGCATGTGTTTCTAATGTTTTTTTTATTCATACTTTCATTGATATTGATCAGATATGAGAATAAGGATGAATAAGTTTAATAAGTTTGAAATTTGATGACAACTAATTCACCTCCATCTCTCAGTTGTCTGCCCTTATGTTGCCAACAATTGGTATCAAAGCAAGTTCCTTGGAAGAAGTTTAAGAGCTTGAGGTGATCTGGGATGGCGACATACAAGAAGGATAGTTTGAGATATGATGGAACAAATTATTCTTTATGGAAGACTTGAATGGAGTGTCATTCAAGATGCATTGGTGAACCCTAGATTGGAGCATTACAAGTAATATGTATGTTATACCACTGAATGGTCCTAATACTTCTGCTAAGATCAGGGATGTTGAGTATAATATATGGGCTAAGGAAGTATTGTTGAGTGCTTTAACTAATACTAAGATGACAAATGTTATGGATCTAAAGATTTCTTATGAGATCTAGAAAAAGTTGGAAACTTTGTATGAAGGTGATGTTAATGTGAAGATTGCTAAGTTGTAGAGTTTGAAAGGGAAATATGAAATGTTACTACTTTCATGCAAAGATTGAATGAACTTCTATGTGGTATCAGATGTGCTGGTGGAAAGTTGGAAGAATTAGAGATTGTTGTTAAAGTGCTTAGATCCTTGCCTACTGCTTATAAAGTCAAAGCTAGTGCTATTGAAGAACTTTGGACTATAACAAATGTAACTAGAGATATGTTGGTTGGTAAGCTAACTACTTTAGAGTTGAGAAAATTTGCTAATGCCCTTCCTATAGTTGAAGGGTATGTGCAGATCATGATGGGCCAAAAAGTGGCAATATGATGGGTATGTGTAGGGTATGTGGCTGATGACTTTTTCTTACCAAAAATTAATGAAATGAAAAGGGTTTTTAAAGTAGATTCTCAACTTTCTACCAATATAAATTATGATTTACTTTGAATTTAATAAATAATTATTATTCATTTTCTATTTGAATTATGACTAAAGTCCTAATTGATAAGCTAATTGAAAAATATCTATAGCTTTCAAATGGTATCAAAGTTTTTGAATTTGAAAAATGCATCACATTCCGTGCATTGCATACTATAGGATTAAAAAGTAAAAAAATGAATTTCATGAAGTTTTGACCAAGTTAAGGTGGTCAAACATATGAGTTTTTTATATTTTTTAAAAGTTGTAATAAAAAATTCATAATTAATTATTTACATGGAAAAAAATTGCAAAAAAAATATGCATCACATCGGTACATGAGTCATCTACTTATATCTAAATTCTTATTAAAAAATATTATCATTTTATTGTGGTTAGGGTGGTCAAACAGACACCTACTTCTTATTTTTTCCGTGAAATTTAAGTACTACTGCATTGAAATTTCAAAATTTTCAGCAAATAGATTTAAAAAATAAAAAATATACCTAGTAGTTTAGAAACTACATTCAATTTGCTACAAATTCTATTCTTACATATTTTTGAAATAATATAGATAACTTATTCAAATTTTTACATCAAGTTGCCTAACTCTAATTTTTCTAAATTTTTTGCCACTTAAGGGCTTTTTTTTTCCATGATGATCCTGCACATACCATGAATCTACATTTAAGGCTACTACTTCTAGAAGAGATAGACATAGATATGATCTGGGTGAGAGTTCATCTAGAAATAAATTCAAATATGAGGATGAAATCAAACAAATTGAAGAAGAAGAAAGAGAGCTAGAAGAGATGGAAGCACTTATTGTCAAAAGAATACCGAGAGGGAAAGGTAAGTGTGAAGGAAAATTTCCCCTTAAATGTTTTTCTTGCAATAAGATAGGTAATTTTGCATCAAGGTTTCTGGAAAGAGATTCTAAACCAAGAAATAACAAGCATAAATTTCAAAAGAAGTGTTACTATGCTATTGATGAAGGTGTGACAAATGATGAATCTGATAAAGGTGAAGATGAATGTGTATTTATTGCTATCAAGGAAAATAATCTTGTAGCTACTGAATCTGCTAGTTGTACAAATGTGGAGAAAGTACCAGCTACTCGAGTTGACAAGAAAGAAGAATAGGTGATTGATAGTGGATGTTCACATCATATGATAGGAGAAAATTAAGTTTGTGAGTTTGGAAAAGTATGATGGTGGTGTTGTGACATTTGGTGTGATCCATGGAAGAGGATGCATTTCTCTTGATGGTAAGAATAATATTGATGATGTTTTGTATGTTGAAGACTTGAAACATAATCTTTTGAGTGTCAGACAGATGGTTTATAAGGGTTACAATCTTTAGTTCAAGGATGGAAAGTGCAAAATATTGGGATGTTCTAGAGATTTGATTGCATCAGGTACAAAAATAAGAGGTAATATCTTTCATCTGAATGCTGCTAGTAAAAGTTGTTTGATTGCTCAAGTTGATGAAAGTTGGTTGTGGAAAAAGAGAATGCACCAAGTCAAGTTAACTTTGATAACATTGTCAAGATAAGTTCTACTAAGGCTTTGAGAGATCTACCTAAGTTGGTAAAACCTACTAATGCCATTTGCAAGGAATGTCAGTTGGGAAAGAAAACTAAAATTTCATTTCAAAGCAAACAACATTGTTGAAATGAATTGTTGGAGCTTATGCATACTAATTTGTGTGGTCCCTCTAGAATCAGAAGTTTACAAGGTTATAGGTATTTCATGTTTCTTATTGATGATTATTCAAGAATGATGTGGGCTACGTTCTTAAGGGAGAAATCCGAAGCACTGGAAAAGTTCAAGATCTTTAAGGATATGGTTGAGATAGAGAATGGTCTAAAGATTAAATGTTTGAGATCAGATAGAGGTGGTGAATTCACTTCCAGTGAGTTTAATTCTTTTTGTGAAGAATATGGAATAAAGAGACAATTATCTACACTACGGACCCCTCAACAAAATGGAGTTGTGGAAAGGAAGAACAAAAAAATTCAAGATGCTGCTAGAACCATGATGCTGGAAGGAAATGTCCCTCATATCTATTTGAGAGAAGTTGTGAGTACTGCTGTGTATATCCTCAACTAGGTACAAATCAAAGGTGATACTGGTAAGACCCCTTTTGAGCTATAGACTGATTATAAGCCTACTGTTAGATATTTCAAAATATTTGGGAGTAGATGTTATATCAGAAGAGATGAAGACATAGGAAAGTTTGATGCTAGGAGTGATGAAGGAATCTTTTTGGGTTATTCTACTAAAATCAAGGCCTACCAATGTTACAATAAGAGATTGAATAAAATGGTTGAAAGTGCAAATGTTAAGGTTGATGGAGACATTGCTAGACCATACAGAACCTATGGATATGATTATGATGATCAAAATAATAGTACAAACAAAGTTTAGACTTCAAATTAAGTGAAAATCATTTCGATGGATCAGGAAAATCAAGAAGAAGAAGAAACCAATGAAGTTGCAGAAGAGAGAACACAAGAACCTGAAGTTCAAGAAAATTATAAGAAGACTCTAAGGTATGTAAAATTGAATCATTCAGAAGATCAAATTATTGGTGATAAGAATAAAGGTGTCCAGACTAGAAGAAAAATTGCAGAAGAATATTGTTTGATTTCAAAGACTGAGCCTACTAGTGTGAATGAAGCATGCAAAGATGAACATTGGGTTGAAGCAATGAAAGAAGAGCTACAATAAATTGAGAAAAATGATACATGGATTCTTGTTCCTAGACCTAAGGATAAAAATGTAATTGGAACTAAATGGGTCTTTAGAAATAAATTGAATGAGAAAGGTGAAGTGGTTAGAAACAAAGCAAGACTGGTATGAAAATCATTTTCTCAAATGCAAGGAATTGATTTTGAAGAGACTTTTTCCCCTGTTGCTAGAATTGAATCTGTGAGATTGTTTCTTGCTTATGCTACTTACAAAGATTACAAGGTTTATCAGATGGATGTCAAGTCTTGTTTTCTAAATGGTGAATTGGAAGAAGAGGTGTATATTGAGCAACCTGATGGATTTTAGTTGACTGATAAGGGAGATATGGTTTGTTGGTTGAAGAAAGAATTATATGGACTTACACAAGCCCCTAGAGCATGGTATGCCAAATTGGACAAGTATTTGTTGGAGCTTGGATTTAACAAAGGTACTACTAATAGAAATTTGTATTTCAAGCATGCTGATAAAGATTTGATTGTGGAAGTTTTTGTTGATGATATCATTTTTTGAGGAGATGAAGGTTTGTACATGAAGTTTGCTAATGAGATGAAGAGTGAATTTGAGATGTCAATGATTGGTGAGATGATATTATTTTTGAGATTGCAAATTACTCAGTTAGATAAAGGGATTTTTATATCTCAATCCAAGTATGTGAAGGAATTGTTGAAGAAGTTTGGTATGGAAGATTCAAAGCCAGTTGGTACACCCATGGTGACTAGATGCAAGTTGACAAAAGATGATGATTCTTCGAAGGAAAATCAGACTAGATACAAATTAATGATTGGTGGATTGCTTTATTTGACTCAAACTAGACCTAATATCATGCATGTTGTATGTATTGTTGCTATATTTCAAGTCGATCCTAAGGAATCTCATGTGACTATTGTGAAGATAATTTTTAGATACTTGAAGGGAATAGTTGACTTTGGTCTATGGTGTGCTAAAGATGATGATCTTACCCTAAGTGCCTTTACTGATGCTAATTGGGTAGGAGATGTGGATGAAAAAAAAAGTACTAGTGGTGGAGCATTTTTCTTGGGTAAGAAGCTAATCTCATAGTTAAGTAAAAATTAGAATTCCATTTCTTTATCTACTGTAGAGGTTGAATACATTGTTGCTACTAACAATTGTACTCAAGTATTGTGGATGAAGCAGATGCTAAAAGATATAAGAGTTGTGTATGATGAGCCTATTGCTATATTATTTGATAATTCGAGTGCCATTAATATTTCTAAGAATCTGGTGTTGCATTAAAAAACCAAGCATATATCTATCAAGTTTCACTTTTTGAGAGAAAAGGTGAGTGAAAAGGAAGTAAGATTGGAGTATGTGCCTACTAAGGAGTACTTTGCAGATATCTTTACAAAGTCATTGCCTAAGGATCCTTTTGAGTATCTTAAAGGGAAGTTAGGGGTGATTACCCCTCCTAATCAGAACTAAATTTGCATTGTGTTGTATCAGTCTGTGCATTTCATAATCATATCTTGTTTCAGATTGATGTTGTGGTGGTTGCTACTCAGGGGGAGGAGTCAGATGGTTCAAAAATTCATATATGTGGTTCAAAGATTAGAGATCTTTGTAAATGATGTCAAAGGGGGAGAAGATTAATGTGAAAAACTGGTGACTATCTAAGAAGAGCCTTGTGGGGAGAAGATCATGTGAAAGAGTTGAGGAGAAAAAGAGTCAAAACCTAAGGGGGAGTAAGTGTTAAGAGATAGTTGCTTTGATGGTGTTTTTCACATCATGTGTTTCCATCAATGCCAAAGCCTGGGGAGATTGTTGGTTGTTGTGGTTGTGTTCCTGATATGTGGTTGTCATTGATGTCAACATTATTAGCATTAGTGCATTATAAGTTGTATATGTCAAGGATATTAAGAAAATTGTAATGAAATGAGTTCCAGGTTGTCAAGTGGTGAAGTGATCTTTTGTCTGTCAGTGAGTTTCGTACATTGCTGATCAGAGGTTGTAGACTACAACGTTTGGTGTTGAGTGTATCTAGTTTATCCATGTTGAGTTTTAGAGATCCACATGAATATTTGATTGAGTTATGAAGATTTACATTTTGACAATTTTTTTGTTGCTTCAGTTGGTGTTTCTAATTGAAGATTATGTGATTCCAGTTAGTTCCATTGTTGCGGATGTTTCTCTACTATTTTTTAATGTTTGTGGATGTTTCTAGATCATGCTCTATATATTTTGCACGTCCACATCGATCGTTGTTCTCGCAATCCAATATTTTCTCTTGAGTGTTCATGTTTTTCATCTTCTTCACTGACAGGGTGTTGAAGCGTGTTGTGGATCTTCGAGGAAAAATTAATTGAAGTATTTTTGTGCTAGAGATGTTGATTTGAGTCGTCACTATGTT
Organism: Sequoia sempervirens; assembly: GCA_007258455.2. Taxonomy (NCBI): domain Eukaryota; kingdom Viridiplantae; phylum Streptophyta; class Pinopsida; order Cupressales; family Cupressaceae; genus Sequoia; species Sequoia sempervirens. Next base: position 523,543,294 of record VDFB02047230.1, on the reverse strand, counting down.
GGGGCCAACCTTGGTTGATTCACATTGAAGATTATCTATTGTTTTGGGCTGACATTTTGTATTCATTTTATTATTTTTTTGTGGTCGACTTGTAGTGAATGTAATTTCATGTTGCGGATATATAAGAGTGATTATTTATTTGAATTGAATCATGCAAGGGTGTACTTCTATGTGTGTGTATGAATATTTTTCAAATCATTCAAAAGTAGAGCAAAGTGTGAAGAAAAGTGAAGAAGAGTGAAAAAGTGTTCATGTGCTTAACTACAACTGTAATCAAGCATTAGCAAATGCTATTTTCTTAGTTCAAAATTCGAATGGTCATAATCTGAATCGTTCTGTAAGACAGTTTTTCTTCCTTTGTAATTGAGCAGTGAGCTCTAGGCGGTGTGTCTGAATGTATGTGCATTCCCCATTTATTCTTCTTATAATTTTAATAGGGTATAATCTTGTGGATTGACCTCCACCGTGGTTTTTCCCTTAACAGGGTTTCCACATAAAAATATTGGTGTTATGTGTGTTTCTAATGTGTTGTTGATTCATGCTTTCATTGATATTGATCAAATATTAGAATACAGATTAATAAGTTTAATAAGTTCGAAATTCGGTGACAACTGATTCACCCCCCCTCTTAGTTTTCTACCCTTGTGTTGCCAATAGTCACTACCAACATTCTTTGTAGAAGTATTATTCACATGAAACTTTGGATATAACACCTTCACATCTTAATAAACTTAACTTCTAAGTTGCATAACCATATCTAATAATGTAGAGATATGCAGAGCCAATCTTTTCACTTTTGAGGACATCCCAATAGAATCAAGCATAGTCTTCAAGCTGTCACCCTTAAAAATAGTTTTTCGATAGCCGAAAAGACTTGAAACTTGGGTCACACATTCCTTGACACAACATGAATTTTTCCTCCAAATCATAAGAGTAAAACATCATCGAAAAAATGTGGAGCATTTCTCAAACTCTGGCAACCAAACAACCAAACTGAAAAACTCTCCATATAACTTTTGACATCAATTACAACCACACTACAACATGTACTTCATCCAAAGTGCACCATAAACCCTTTGACATGAGTAATCTAGTCATCTGATATTTCTAGATATGAAATTTGTGTAATGTAAGATGTTCAACTAGTGGAAATTATATAAACATGGACTGCAAGGTTGTGTATTGTATTGGAGCATGATGTAGAGGTGGGGGTTCCAAAACCTTCAAAAAATCACACATTGACCAAAATCAAACAATTTACCTTGTTCATGCATTTCTGACTCATCATTCCATTCACAAAACACTTGCTTTTCAAACTACTAAACACCCAAAACTGCAATAAGGGTCCAGAAACTCTTACCAAACCTTGAAAACCTTTTGAACATCATCAAATTAATAGGTTCAAGCTGAGTAAAGTCTTCAACAACTATGTTCTTTCATTTTCCAAACATTCACTCACAATAAGGTTATTGTCTACTAGTATTTCCCAAGGAAAAAAAGGGCATCATTTTAAAATTAGGTAAGAAATCAAAAAACCCAAGGTATTTTCAAATACCGATTAAGGCCCTCTTTAATAATACTTAAAACCTAGATAAGGTTTTTTTGGAAAACATGCCCTGAAAGATGGTTGTCTTGCAACAAAAAGGCTCAATTAGGCCTATTTTTCAAAGGGACTCCAACCCAATTATTCATTTCCCCACTCCAAAGTCCTATTCCCACCTTTTCAATAGGTTTCAAAACTATAGAAACACCAAATTTTATCAGGAAAAACAAACACAAATTCAACAAATGACAAAACTCTCGTTTTAGGCTACTCTAAGCTTGAAATGATGAGGGTTTATTGGAATTCAGTGTTCCCAAGTCCATTTCTCTTTTCCAATGCCACAAATATGTTCAAATATGTCTGTCTCTACTTTATAAACTAATTTCCATCAATTACCAATACATTTGCTACAAATTCCAACTATTATCCATCACCTTTTGGACTCAAAACATGACAATAGTCTGCTAGGGCATCAAAAAAATACTACCAAACCAAGCTCCTTATTCAATAAAACCAAGATAACATCTGAATTTACCCAAGATCCCCTATTTCACCAAGTTTGAGAGAGATCCATCAGAGGAAATGGCCATAATTGCATTTTTTTGTACTTCAAACTCTAAAATAGGGTTACAAACCTGTTACCAAAAGAAAGACAATAAAACTCTCAAATCATTAAAAAATTCAATAAAAAAAATGAAAACTAAATTTACTTCATTCCTCCATTGATTCCAACATTTTTTAGTTCATCTCTCCTCTGTACAGACTTGTACATAGATCCACAAAAACAATTTAATAGAAAATTACAAAAAAAAAAGTTTTTGTCATTATCTCAACTTCTTTACAAACTCCAACCTTCATTCGAGCCTCTTCCAAACATATTTAAGCATAAACCAACAAAAATAACTCACCTAACTAATCTAAACCAACTTTTGAACTTCCTAACCATTGGCATTTGTATTTTTTTTCAATTTGACAAAATGACAACTTTTACTAAATTTACAAAATGGACTCCTTGAACCTCCTAGACACCTACTAAAGACTTAAAAACATTAGAAATGGTCCAAATATGACCTTATTACAAAGATATTTAACCCAAAAATCAAAATTTGCAAAAATGCCTAATGGAGGCATAAAGTCCATCAAGTGCTTTTGCACCATACTCTCGACCAAAAGAAAATTCAAAGCCCTCTTGAATTGAGGGAAATAATAGGTATTCATTTGTGAATTCTCCTTCTTGATGTACTCTATACACTACCTCTTGTCCTCTTTGAAACAACTCCAATTGGTCTTCATCTTCACTTTTGGTTTCAACTGGTAAAAGTAAACTAGCTTTCTAATTTCCTTTTCACCTAGAATCTGATCGTTGATGCTTTGATGTATCCCAGTCTCTACATTAGCACCTTTTCCTTCTTTCATTTTGAACTTGGTTTTCTCCTCAAAATTTCTATCACAACAAGAAAGTGATAGTTTTTTTCTTAGGTTCTTTGCTCCAATTACCTCTATCTAACCAGGTTTACAAAACTTTGAAATGGAAAAGTATAACTTATCTATATCCTCTCTTGAAACCAATAGATAAAGCATTGTCCCAACCACAATACCATCATGCATCTTCAACTCATCTTGAGTCTTCATAAGGAATACATCCTTCCACTTTGTTTTCATAGCATCCTCTTGTTTAGGAATGGTTGTAATGTCCATATCTTCTTCTTCATCTTCCTTTGCTTGTTCATTACCTTTTTCCATCAAAGGTCCTTTTGTCTTCACATCTTGTTCTCGAATGCTCTCATTTGTCTTCTCTTTTGCATCAACTTTTGAATAGGCCATACAACCTTCTTCTTCATTATCAAGTGCCAACTGAGTTCTCTTTTGAGCAACTGCTCCATCTCATCTTCCATCCTTCTCATCTCTTCCATAGCTTGCCTCATTTATCTTATCTCTTTCTCAACCTCTAGTTGCCTCATATTTTCCTCTTTCCTCTTCCTCTCTTTTTCTTCACTTCTTCTTTCGTGAACCCTAATCCTAGAGGTATCTACTCAAAAAATCCATCTTCTCATCAAGAAAGTCCCTTTAACCTTGCTTCCTCTTGCCTTTGCCTCACCTATGTCTCTTCTCTTTTCCTCTACCTAGTCTTTTGGCAACCAGGCTCTCTCTTCAACCTGCACAATCACAAACACATAAACACCAAACTCTCTTGCCTAGACCTTATGAGATTTGATACCAATTGATGCAAAAGAAGGAGTTCCAAAACCTTCAAACAATCACACACTAACCAAGCTCAAACAATTTACCTTGTTCATGCATTTTTGACTCATCATTCCATTCACAAAACACTTGCTCTCCAAACTACTAAACACCCAAAACTACAATCAGGGTACAAAAACTCTTACCAAACCTTGAAAACCTTTTGAACATCATAAAATTAATAGGTTCAAGCCAAGTAAAGTCTTCAAAAACTCAACTATTTAATTTTACAAACATTCACTCACAATAAGCTTATTGGCTAGTAGTATTCCCCAAGGACAAAAATGGGCATCATTTTAAAATTAGGTGAGAAATCACAAAACACAAGGTAGTTTCAAATATTTATTAAGTCCCTCTTTAACATACTTCAAACTCAGATAAGGTTGTTTTGGAAAACATGCCCTGAAAGATGATTGTCCTGCAACAATAAGGCTCAATTAGGCCTATTTTTCAAAGGGACTACAACCCAATTCCTTTCCCCGCTCCAAATTCCTATTCCCACCTTTTCAATAGTTTTCAAAACTATAGAAACACCAAATTTTATGAGGAAAAACAAACAAAAATTCATCAAATGACAAAACCCTTGTTCTAGGCTACTCAAAACTTGAAATGAGGAGGGTTTATTGGAATTCAATGTTCCCAGTTCCATTTCTCTTGGCCAATGCCACAAACATATTCAAATATGTCATCCTATGCTTTATAAATTGATTTCCATCAATTACCAATACATTTGCAACAAATTCCAACTATTAACCATCACCTTTTGGACTTAAAACATGACAGTAGTTTGCTAGGGAATCAACAAAATACTACCAAACCAAACTCCTTATTCAATAAAACCAATCTAACATCTGAATTTACCTAAGATCCCTTATTTCACCAAGTTTGAGAGAGATCCATTGGAGGAAATGGCCATAAATGCATTTTTTGTACTTCAAACCCCAAAATAGGGTTACAGACCCGTTATTAGAAAAAAAGACAATAAAACTCTCAAATCATTATAAAATTCAATCAAACAAAATTAAAACTAAATTTACTTCATTCCTTCATTGATTCCAACAATTTTTAGTTCATCTCTCCTCTAAATGGATGTGTAGAGAGATCTACAACAACAATTTACTAGAGAATTACAAAAAATATAGAGCTTTTTGTCATTATTTCAACTTCTTTACAAACTCTAACCATCATTCGAGCATCTTCCAAGAATATTTAAGCTTGAACCAACAAAACTGACTCACCTAACCGATCTAAACCAACTTTTGAACTTCCTAACCGTTGGCATTTGTATTTTTTTCAATTTGAAAAAATGACAACTTTTGCACTTTTAAACAACTTCAACAAAATTTGTCAAATGGAATCCTTGAACCTCTCAAAAACCTAATAAAGACTTAAACACATTATAAATAGTCCAAGTATGACCTTATTACAATAAATTCAACCCAAAAATCAAAATTTGCAAAAATGCCTCATGGAGGCATAAAGTCCATTAGGTGCTCCTACACCAAAGCACCTTTCCAACACCTATTTGTTCACAAAAAATGGAGTTTTTAGGCCCAAGTTATACCTCAAAGTGTAGAAAATAAGATCTAAATTCAATGGCTTGTAGAAAATTTCTAGGAAAAAAATGGAGAAATGGACTACACTTGAGGAACGGGTTCAAAATCTACTTTTTGATGATATAAAGTATTTGAAAAATGGACCAATGGGGAGAAAATTAATGCCCCATTTTTTAGAATTTTCTTAATCTCCCTTGCAATGTGAATCAAGGGGCTTAAAATTTTATCCCTTAGTCACACGGGTGACCTCACGCTAGGAACATGAGGCTAGATTGGAGCCCTTGGTTATTGATGTGACTTTGGGCCTACAAACTAAGCCATGTTGCTCTTGTAGTGGGTGGTTGTAAGACCTCCCAATGATTGTTTCTTCCTAGATGAGGGAGCTAGAGAACCATGTGCTAGGAAAAAAGGTCTCTAGCACTGAAAAGCACAAATTTTCCACTGTGTTAAAACCTTTCACTAATTTTAAAAAAATATATCATTTTGCCATTATTTTTGGTTGTATCTACTTGCTAGGTAAATTACACACTTGCACACACACTATATGGATCTATACAATTGTTTAATTTTTGTCTTAGAAAGCATACCTCAAAAAAATAATCCCAAATTTCAACTTCTCAAAATTTCATAGGATGATAGTTGATCTTTATATTTTTGGCTACTTTGGATGTAATGGCGAGGTTCATTTTGCTCCAATATGCACCAAAAAATTTCTCAAGGAAGGATCCCTCAAATTTTTAATACGAGGCTATAGATTTGGAGCTCTGATACCATATTGAACTTGTTGATTCAACCCCACAACTCCTAGAAATAAACTACAATCCATTACCTATCACAAAAGATACGATCAAAAGCAATATTATGCTCAACAACCTAAGAATGTATTGATGCAAAATAACATGAATGAATGATTAGAATGAATGATCAATCCTTATGAAAAGGAGAGAGAAACCCTAGGAGATGATTAAATTATCTCGTGACCAATGTCACCATCATATGCAATGAGACAACATGAGGTTTAATTAACCAATCTAATAATGAAGAAAGTAATTCCTAAGTGTAATTTAAGTGGATGAGAATAAATAAATTAGAATAATAATTAATTAAATATTGATTCATTATTGTCTTTAATACATGATTACTCTAATAGAATAATAATTTTATTTTTTTTAATTGATCTAAACATGAGGTTAGATTGAGAGTTTGTAGCATCACACTCATCTAATAATTCATAATTACTTTTCCATTGTCTTTAGTCATTGTGGTAGAGCATTATACTTCTATATATGTAAGTAGATTATAAACATTCATTGGTAGTTCTCATTAGATTTATATGGTGTACATGTCACTTTATAGTCTTAGATATTTACTTTATAGTCTTAGATTAAATATCTTTTCCTAAAGTGGAATGCTCCTATTTGATAACATATAGAGGTCCCTTTTGTTGCAACATTGTATTATGTTTGGATCAATACTTGGAATTTTTATTTTTGAAGACTTATCTCAAGATTTATAATTTCATTTGTATGATAAATATCTTAGAGAATTTATTATTTATTGATTTACATTGATTTCAAAAAGCAAGTCTTCATTTAAGTATGAAATATAAATAAATTCCATGTCAAATTGGATTTGTAATCTCAATATTGACCTCTAGATTTGAGTGAGATTATTTTTGACATATAATTGTTTAATTTATAAATCTAAATTAGAACCAAACAATTTTGGAAATCTTTAAAACTATTATAAATATTTTCAACATGAAGAGCACTGAACCACACAAGCTAGTAATTAAATCACAACACAAGATAACACATAACACCAGACATGTGTGGAAACCCAAGATGGTAAAAACCATAGTGAGAAATATCACAAGTGGGAATATAATAAGTGAATTTTACAATATGATGTAGGAACCAACCTATCGAAGACACCAATCCCCAAATGAATTTGTAGGCACCAACCTATTGAAGACAACAATCCCCATTAGAAAGAGACACCAATCCCTTGTCGGAACAATAAAACAGGTAGAACACCAATCCTACCAGAATACAAAAATAATGGAAGATTTGAAATTTAACTCTGATATGCACCAAAGAAATAGCTAGCACTCTCTCACACTAAGAATGATCCTCTAATACTGGTCCTCCCTCTTTTCTTCACACTTTTGTCATATACCTTCCATTCATCACACTTGTACACCATAGTTACAATATATAATGCATCTGAATATATATATCAAATTACATTAAAACTCTTCCATGTCAGCCAAGGATCCCCACAAACCTAGATGATATAGAGTGGACCTAAATTCAAATTACATGAAACATGAAATATAATGTTCTAAACAAAAAATTATGGCTACCAAAAGAACTTTATGCCTTGTGCCACCATGAGAACCTTAAAGAGGTCATATCCTCACTTGACATGCATGATTTGGATTTTGCATGCTTCAAGCCATTACCACACATGCCTCCAACTTTGAATAGCTCGAAAAACCTTTAGACAATTAAAAATCCTTGTCCACTGAGCCACACCACTTGAAACTCAAGAAACTAGTAGAACTAGAGTAAACATACTCTCCTTCCAAACCACAAAGCTATACTGCATTTCTAAGAGAAATGCCAACCATATTTAGAAATTGAGCTCTACCTAAAAGATATCCTTCTAGAGAATGGCAATCATGCTAACTGCATAGCTGACATGGTGTAATAAATAGATTAAATATCTGAAGACTATCATGCCACATGCTTTATGATACATGAATCAGTTTGATAGTCTACACAACATACTTCTGGAACCTTAAGATAAATGAAAATTATAGTAAGTATCCTACAATCTTCTTCATCTTTGAAAACCTTGACATCTGATAGCCTTGACACCCATTAATAACCATTACCAGCAATAATGACTTGCTAACATAGTTTGACATCACTGTCAACCTATGCTCAATAATCTCCTCCTTTCTCATTGATGGTAAACAAAAAAATGTTGTGGCCACCAAACACATAGGTCTCAATGTTTGAATGATTTATTGGATGTAGCATTTACTCCCCCTATGAAAGATATGACATTCTAAGATCACTTGATTTATCATTTCATCAATTCAACATTTTGAGCCCACTTTCTCCCACTTTTACATCAATGGCAAAGGATCAACAACTAATCCTATAGATCTATCATGATATCTATACTTTTAAACTTTTTCCATGACCTTGACTCTACACTTCTATATGTAGACATTTATTTTCCTTTGTTATTTAAACTTGGTGTTGCCTAAAGACACTATTAGAGCTTGTTGTGCTATCCATGGGAATAGAATTGAACCTATTCTTTTTCCTTATTCAAACCCTTGGATTTGACTTTAAAAACTTTGGAAATTTTGGAAGACACACCAAACAACTATATAAATACGTATGGTGAATGGAGAAATGAGAGATAGGCAAGAAGAGGCATAGGGGAGGAATTTTGAAAACCCCTCAGGATTCTAACAATGAAGATCCTGATCCAGATGCTTCAAGATTTGATGGTTTTTGCTCCTCTTTGGCGTTGGTGGTGGTTGTTCCTTATTTGGCTGGGTTGTCTTAGGAAGATTCTCTATGCATGGGCATGCTTAGCTGCAATTTTTTGGCTGATTGTTGCTAGGTGTGAGTCTTAGGGTCAGGCCCTTTCCTCCTTTCTTTCTTTAAGGTTGGTGTTTGGCTCTCCTATCACAATAATTTTTCTTCTTGTTCTTGGTTTTTCCCTATCTGTTGGCCTGGGGCTTCACTTTAGCATCTGGCTAGCTCTATGGTGGAGGAAATTTTTCTTTGTTCCTTTTTTCTTCAAACTTCCTAGGTGGTTGATATTTGTGGCTTTCTTCTCTCATCCCAAATCTGCTCCTATTGATGATGAGTTTATTCTTTCTGTGGTTTTTATCTGCCATCGATTTTCTATTGTGCTTTTTGGTATCTTGTACCTATTTTTTGTGGGCTCGTCTGGTGCCTTTTCCTTCATTTCTTTTTCTGGTTGTTCGATTTTCTATGGTTGGCATGTGTTTTTGCTTCTTTTTACTAGTTGGGATGGGTTCCTTGCTCTCTCCTCTGACATTTGTTCTCTGCCTTTAACTGTGATATGGTTCGTTTGTTGCCTCTCAATTGGGGCTTGTTGCTAGCAACAATGTTCTTCACTCCTACCAAGAATTGTTTATTGTTCTCTCCCCCTATTCTCTTGAATTAAACTGGAGACTATTTTTTTTTTCTCAAGTGCCTTTGTAGGCCTCAATGTTACTCGGTCATTTTTGGTGACTAGTGGTGGTCAAGGCTCTACCCTATTTTCAATTTTGTTATCTTAAGTTATAGAGCCCTCAAGTATGTTTTGTTGGTGGGTTATAGTGTTTTTCCCACATGTTTTTCTCATCTAGACATTGAGGGTTTTTTGGTCTTTCAATTTTATCTTGTGGAATACTTATTCTTTAAAGTGTGCGAAAGACTACTGAAATGTAGATTTTGTCACCTCATACACCTCTAGGGTTTTGCAACTAAAAGGGAGAGAGACAAAGATCAACACTTCACTCAAGAAGAAACCCTTTAGATTTCAATGAAAAGGAGATTGAAATCTTACAAAGGGAAGGTTCTAGGTAAATAATAACAGCAAATACGGGTTCACCACCAAGTGTAAACTTGGAAAACATAGTGTGATATGCAAACATATGCTAAATGACCTAGAAAATGACTTAGAAATGAAAAAAAAGTAGAGAAAAAAGGTTATAAAATAGAAAGTGTGCACCTGGATATGTGTTGAAGATTAGAAATATCTATAAAATTCTGAAATTGCCAAGTTTTAGCCCTGGTAGGACTCATTCACCATTTTGGGCAAATCAATCCCAATTCTGGAAAATTGTCCTGAAACAAGTTTCAGCCAAAAGGGTATCTGAATCAACAAAGATCTCTAAAAAGCAGGTACATTGGGACTCATTCACCACTAATGGTGAATGATTCCACCTTGGCTTTTCTAAAAATTTGAAAGTGGAAATGGAAGCTCTCGGTCTACTCTTTTGTTCTTCTAGGTGTCCAGATCCAAAATCTTAATTTCTAGCATTGTAAGTGACTTTTTGTGGATATTTTGACCTATCCAATAAGGAGATGACTTCAAAAAAATTTCCACCTATTCTTCAATCATTTCCAAACCTTCAAAGTACTCATATCTACAATTACACAAGGAAAGAGAGAAAATATTGATTGTTAGGGCATGGGGGTTTGCCTTGGTCAAACCCCTTTTAGGTAATTAAACCAAAATAATGAAATAAGATAATGGAGCATGAAATAATGCAATTAGAGAATTTACATGAAGAAATATCTTAAATTGTTGCAACAATAAATGAAGAATTTTCCCTTGAACGCTTCAAAAATGAGCTTGAATGTTATCTTGATAACCTTAAAATGCTAAATGGGCTAGCTTGCTTGACGTGAGATGGATAATGAATGATGAATTAATTATAGGGGAGGTGAAATGAATAGAAAAACCTATATTTATACACAATTATGCCCTAATTCCCAAAAATACAACATCACATGCCAACCTTAGGTCTTAGAAAATAAAAACCTGCCAGTATTTAAAAATAATTTTGATTTTTGTGTCAAAGGAGACTCATTTGCCCCTAATGGCGAATGGGGTCCCACTTAGGAATTTTATGAATGATGAATTAATTATAGGGGAGGTGAAATGAATAGAAAAAACTATATTTATACATAATTATGCCCTAATTCCCGAAAATACAACATCACATGCCAACCTTAGGTCTTAGAAAATAAAAACCTGCCAGTATTTCAAAATAATTTTGATTTTTGTGTCAAAGGGGACTCATTCGCCCCTAATGGAAAATGGGGTCCCACTTAGTAATTTTAAGTGGGTCTTACAAATTAAATGTTTTAATTGATGCTTATCGGGATTATTTTGAAAAATACACTTAAGTAAGGCCTACAAGTGTAAAATGGGGCCAGTTAAAGCATAAGAAAGGTATAATTATTGAGGAAAAGCCTAGAAAAGTGTGAAAGTTTGTTACAAAAGTTTACAAAACTTTGAAATAAGGCTTGGTAAGTGATAAAAAGAGGTTATTTAGGTTAAATATATTAATAAGATCCTAACAAAGTGTGAAGGTGTGTTACAACTCTTCACAACACTTTTACAAGGCATCATAAAATTCTTATTAATTCACAATGGCGCAAGACCTAATGTGGATGCATAAAACACCTCTTAACACTAGACCAAGGTGATGTTAAGTCCAATTTATCATTAATTATTCCCAAATCAAGCAAGAGATACTTTTTTCTATGCTACATTTAGCCCCCACATTAGTGAGAGGATGAACTTTCTTCAAACTCACACTAATGCAGACATTCAAGAGGGGTCCAATTGTAGCAATGTGGATGGTCTAGGATAAAAAAGATGGAGGTGGTCAAGTCTCCAAGATCCAATATCCTTATTCAAACCGACATAAGCACAAAAGGACACACACAAGGTGAATGATTTTCAACAAAACAAGATACGTAATCATGCAATGACAATAACTAGAGAAGTACAAATGAGAAAAAATGAAAAAGGTGGATCAAGCTTCGAGTATTTTTCCAACACATTGTGGATCAGATTTAAGTTGTTTCTCCAAAAATGCATACTCACTCTGAGGTGGTGAAACTTTTGTTTGTCTACCAGGTGAGAAGTCCTAAAAGGTGAGAAACATATAATCATGGATGGTATGTACTCACACACACACACAAAAGTTCCTATTGGGAAATTCATGCCTTGGATTGGGTTTCCCACTCAACCATACCAAAGTTATAGCTCCTAATAAATTTAATAAGACACCACACAAAAATGATTTTTGAGCTCCATGAGGCAAGAAAGACATTGTGTACCTGAAACTCATAGACATTGTAAATGCAAGATAGTACAAGGAATGTTCAAAGGGATTTTTCTTAGTTCGTGTGAGGTCTCATCTTAGGGAACATTGTGCTTAACATCTCAAAGAGAGGACAAATACAAGGTATCATCTTAGGGAACATTGTACCTAATGCTTTCAAGAAAGGAAATTGCAAGAAAAAAGAAAATCGCACAATGAAATATGAGTGTCAATGTATTCCCCCACTTTAAAGTGATTGCTAACACCATTACTATGAGAAATTTCTTTAAAGTAGAAGAGGACATGAGAGATTATTTCGAAATCCCTATGCCAAGTCATATGTTTCCAATAAGTTACGTCATGAATAAGGTAGTATGTCACATGAAAGCCAACTTACAGCATGTCGTCCACATCCCGAGCTTGCTCTTATATGTTCATGAATGGTTAAAATCTAGCCAATAGAGGCAACAATAAGTGACATACGAGGACAAGGCTACGTAACCCCTTGCCCCCACTTGGTACAGGACAAGGTTGAGCCGAAATGATTGATAAGATGCATGGTAGAGTGAAAATCAGAATCAATTAGAGGAATTAGGTTTTGCCACATAAGGGAGAGCACCAAACTCCTTAAGATGTTGGATTTTACTACTCAAAGCCTTACATTCATTAGTAGAATGACTGTGAACTTTGAGATATGCGTAGAAGGAATTTTGGTGATAATTTTTTTTTTGAGTTCTTGGAGGAAGGGATATCAAGTGATCTTGGAGGAGTCTCGACAAGATACCCTCTTGATCAATGGTAGAAGGTGTTCCTGTAGTTTGTGGCAAAGATATTTCTTGCTTAGTATCAGTTGTCATACATACACAAGACTCTTTAGATTATGATATTTTTTTCTTTGCATTACAGGAGGGTGGAAAATATAATGACCTCAAATCATTAGTATTTTGCAAGCTGAAATTGGCATTAAGAGAATATTTATTTGTTTGTTTCATTTCTTGCAAAGGAAAACAACCAATACTACTAGTGTCTATGAGTTCAAGATGCACTACTATTAAATTTTTCCTAGAAGAATATTTTGTGAAAGTGTTGATGCTAAGTGAAGGTTTGCTTATTTATATCAAAGGACAATAACCAAGACCATGAGTTGTTTGTTGCATGTCAAGCTCTATAGGGTTGTGGATACCTTGTTCTCTAGCACCACATCCTTTTCCACTATAGCCAAGTTGTTTCATAAGCTCATAACCTTTTCCATAAAGATTTTGCATTTCTTTTGGATCTGGTGGTTGTTCATGATTAAGTTCATCAAAGTTTGTGGTGTAATCTGTTGTGTTTTGTTCTAAAGTGGTTGAGGTGGATTCTTTTGAAGGGTCTTTTGAATTTTGTGTTGACATTACTTCTTTTCTAGTTCCCTTGTCATATTCTTTGTTTATGATCTTGTACTCACCCACGAATGTATGTTCAAAATATAAGGAACCCCAATCATCTTCTAATAGTTTTTTTACTTTGGCAATGTGTTTTTATTTGTCTTTTTGTTGCACAGGTTCCACTTGTGTGGTTGGTGTTAATGTTTCCAAGGGATTGTCTTTGTTTGTCTCAATTTGTAAGACACTATAAGGCTCAGGATCAGTGTCAAGTGTGTACACTTTCTTGTTGTAGATGTATTTCATTTTACAATGAAGAGTAGAAGGCACCCCATTCATTGTATGAATCCATGGTCTGCCTAAAAGAAGATTATATGAAAGTTCTTGAGGCATAACATGGATCTGTATTTCCAATGTGGTATTCCCAACTGGAAGAGGTAAAGTAATCACACTAAACAAATTTTTTTTGACATTGTCAAATACCTTAAGGGATAAAGAATAAAGTTGAATTTTTGGTTTATTAATGCCAAGCTTATCTAGAAGGCTCACACTATACTCATTAAGGGTAGAGCTGGTATCTATAAGAGTTCTCTTTATCTCTTTTTGTTTGTCTTGAGCTATGATCATGAAAGCGTAATTTTTTTTTACACTTCCAAAGGGGGGAGTTCATTTTGGTGGAAAACAATGCCAACGTTTATTCCTTGAACCATGGATGTTATGTCATTTGGTTGCACATTGGAAGGGATAGGAACTTGTTGCAAATAACTTTGAATCATGTTGTGGTAGTGAGAGGAAGCTTGAATAAGGTCCCATAATGATATTTTAGCAAGAGTATTCTTAAGTTCAACAAGATTGTACTCCTTTTCACTTTGTGATGGAAAATGAGGGGGACCTAGTAAGATGGGGTTAGGCAAAGGTAGGGGTGTTGGTATTGATTGTTGTGGTTGCATGTTATTTATATTGTTTCCTTTATGAGCAATAGTATTATGACTCGACTACTGCAACACATTATTCTTAGGTGGGTAGAGGATGAATTTGGGTTTTTATTTTATTTTGTGGTTTGTGTGAAGGGGGGTAAAGGATGAGTTGACGCTGAATAATATTAACATCCCTTAGTGAAGGAGAGTCTAATGTTACTTCATCATCTTCATCTAAGGGTCCAATATCATTATTGTCAATGTTTTACTCTTCTTGCACCATTATATCTTCCCTAAGAGGATAATTTTTAGGAGAACTACAAACATAATGTTGTTGACATTCAATGATTGGTTCTTCTAAAATGACTTCGTCTCAAGTAGGGGGATGATCAATGGTTGGATTTTGTTGATTATTAGGAGAAGGCTCTATTTGGTTGTCTATTTTTGCTAAGGTCTCATTCTCTTGTTCCGTAGTAGCTACACTAGTAGGAGAGCTTTTAATATGTTCATCCATAGTTATATTTTGTAAGGCATCTTCATCACAAGTAAATGATGCATGAAGAGAAGGACAACTAAGATTATTTTGTTCAAATAGGCCTTCAAATGTTAGGGACATTAGGAAGGAAAGAGATAATGTTATCACTTTCAATTCACATGCCCTCTTGAAAAATGTGATCTCCATGATTGTTCATGATTGTATCCTCTTTTCAAGGCTTCTTACAAGTAGGGGGAGTAGGGAGAGCTGGATTTGGGATTGGCAAAGTGGTGGCTATGATCTCATTTTCTTGCTTTCTAATTTCTTCCAAAGGGGAATGAGGAGAGGGACAATCAAGACCTTCAAAGCTTACATCTTCTTTCACCAAGATACCTTCGTCACTAGTAGGCGAGGTATCGGGAGAAGAGCAAGTATGATTGTTATGATTGTCAACACTACCATCCTCACCAATGGGTAGCATTTTTAATGTTAAGGATTGTGTCAATGGTTTGGTGATTAACATGTGTCTTAATGACCTCATTGTTGTAATTTAAATTGAACTGATAAGTGGGGATGTTGTATTTATGCAATCCATTTTGAACCAAATCAAAGCCACATCTTTTGAAAGAAAACATGCTATCATGAAGGGTAAAGAAAGTATGATACAATGACCTAAAGTAAGATGTTTTAAATGCAATTTTTAGATGTGAAACAAGGTAATTTGTTGATTACATTATGCAATAACCTGAAAGATGAAATGTTGTAAATACAAATTTGAAATTGAGAAATGCATGAGATGAGGTAATTTAAGCTATATCTCATGAAATGCATGTAACAAAAACTTAGCCAACTAATATAGATAGTTAATGGCAATAAATAGAAGTGTAGAAACAACATTTTTAGTGCCTGAAGAGGTAGTTTCAGGGGTGCAAAGGGACTGATTCGCCCAAGGTGGTGAATAAGTCCCAGTGGGAATATTTTTTGGAATTTTGAGATGGTTTTAATTGATTTTTATGTCTTCTATGTTGTATGATGTAGACCAAAGATGCAAATGCAAAATTTTAGAAATTTTTAATGATTTGAGATGCATAAAAGTAACATATATGCACTTTCACTAATGCAAAATTTGAAACACTAGAATGCAACTTAACTAATGCAAAATGCAATGCAAAGTTAATGCAAGCTCTTTCTAGGATGATGATGTACTCCAAACCAAACAAGAAGGTATTCGAAAAGAAGGTTCACCAAAATGAAACATAGATTTTGTCACCTCATACACCTCTAGGGTTTTGCATCTAAAAGGGAGAGAGACAAAGATCAACACTTCACTCAAGAACAAACCCTTGAGATTTCAATGCAAAGGAGATTGAAATTTGAAAAAAGGAAGGTTCTAGGGAAATAATAACAGCAAATAAGGATTCACCACCAAGTATAAACTTGGAAAACATGAAATGTTGGAAAACACAATGTGATATGCAAACATATGCTAAATCACCTAAAAAATGACTTAGAAATGCAAACAAAGAACAACAGAAAGTTATGAAACTAAAAAGTGTGCACAAAGAAATGTGTTGAAGACTGGAAATATCTCTGAAATTATGAAATTGTTAATTTTTAGGCCTGGTAGGACTCATTCACCATTCTGAGTGAATCGGTCCCAATTCTAGAAAATTGTCCTGAAACAAGTTTCAACCAAAAGGGTATCTGAATCTACATAGATCTCTGAAAAGTGGGTATAGTGGGACTCATTCACCGCTAATAGTGAATGAGTCCACTTTAGCATTTCTAAAAATCCAAAAGTGGAAATGGAAGCTCTCAGTTTTCTCTTTCTATTCCTCCAGGTGTCTAGATCTGAAATCCTGATTTTTGGCACTATAAGTGATGTTTTGTGGATATTTTGACCTATCCAATAAGGAGATGACTTCAAAAAGTTTTCCACCTATTCTTCAATCATTTCCAAACATTCAAAGTACTCATATATGTAATCACACAAGGAAATAGAGAGAAAATATCGATCATTAAGGCATGGGGGTTTGCCTTGGTCAAACCCCTTTTAGGTAATTTAAAACCCAAAATAATAAAATAAGATAATGGAGCATGAAATAATGCAATTAGAGACATTCCATAATGAAAGATCTTGAATTGCTGCAACAATGGATGAAGAATTTGCCCTTGAATGCTTCAGAAATGAGCTTGAATGCTATCTTCATAACCTTAAAATGATAAACCCTAGCTTGCTTGACTTGAGATGGATAATGAATGATGAATGAATTATTGGGGGGGTGAAATGGATAGAAAAATCTATATTTATACACAATTATGCTCTAATTCCCAAAAATACAACATCGCAAGCCGACCTTAGGTCTTAGAAAATAAAAACCTGTCAGCATTTTGAAATAATTTTGATTTTTGTGCCAAAGTGGACTAATTCGCCCCTAATGGTGAATGGGTCCCACTTATGCATTTTAAGTGGGTGTAAAAAATTAAATGTTTTAAATGATCTTTATCGGGATTATTTTCAAAAATACACTTAAGGCCTGTAAGTGTAAAATGGGGCCAATTAAAGCATAAGAAAGGTATAATTCTTAATGAAAAGCATAGAAAAGTGTGAAATTTTGTTACAACACTTTACAACACTTTGAAATAAGGCTTGGTAAGTGATAAAAAGAGGTTATTTAGGTGAAATATATTAATAAGATCCTAGAAAATATTTTAAGGTGTGTTTGTAACAACACTTCACAACACTTTTACAAGGAATCATAAAATTCTTATTAATTCACAAGGGCCCAAGACCTAATGTGGATGTGTAAAACACCACTTAACACTGGACCAATGCAATATTTAGTCTAATTTATCATTAATTATTCCCAAATCAAGCAAGAGATACTTTTTTCTATGCTACATTTAGCCCCACTTTAATAAGAGGATGATGTTGCTTCAAACTCACACTAAAGTAGACATTCAAGAGAGGTCCAATTGTACCAATGTGAATGGTCTAGGATAAAAAAGATGAAGGAGGCAGTCAAGACCCTTAGTCAAATTGACATAAGCACAAAAGGACACACACAAGGTGAATGATTTGTAGCAAAATAAGATACACAATCATGCAAAGACAATAACTAGAGAAGTACAAATGAGCATAAATAAAAAGGTGGATCAAGCTGTTGGAGTTAAACTGACATTGAGAGGAGGGGGTGAATCAGTGTCTTAACAAATTTGACCAAATTTCACATATTCAAAAATATAGCTCAGATTTGATCTTAATATTACTTTGATGAATGCATTCATGAGTTGAATGTAATCATTCATAAATAGAATTGAGAATAGTAATAAACCCACAGTGAACAGAAACAACAACATAGAAAAACAATGAGAACATAGAAGAACAAAGATACCAAAAGATTTTCCGAGTGGAAAACCCTCCTGGGGTAGAAAAAACCACTCCTAAACTACTTTACTGGCTTAATCTTCAAAAACCACTGTTAACAATGCCGTATAGGCTAAATTTTTGAGCACCAACTCAAGGAGCACCAACTCCTCATTTAGAGACACCAATCTCAAGGAGCACCATCCCCTTACTCAGATTTTAGAATTACAATCATAATATATCAGAGGATCACTCTATTTACAATTAAGTTCATAACACTCTCCATCTAACACTCTAGGAATTCAGTTCTTGTAGTATAGAGTTTTCCAATACATCTCTTGATACGGCCAAAATAACTATCTCTCAGAATTAATGACCAGCAGCACTTTTACAGTTTTCAACACTGGTGTTTTTATACATTTCAAGTATGTCAGTTATGAAGAAATCTTCAAAAAGCGTTTTTCACCATATTCTGAAATTCTCTTGCTGATTTTTGAATATGAAGCTGATTCATAATGATCTATAGATGATGGTAAAAATCATAGTAATGTCTATCCATAGAACTTTTAATTTTTGCGCTGAGTCAGGAGATTTCAAATTGTAATAGAAATATTTTCATCAAAGTCATGACAGCTTACTAACAGAAAATCAGAACCTCTAAATCCTTAGAGAATATTTTGCTATGTAACCGTTCTGAGATTTGATGCCAATCAAAGATGTCCAGTAGGTTGTAAATACTTTGGCATGATGTAAATTATCTTTGCAAAGATCTGACAATGCAAAGAAACATCTCCATCCATAAAGAGATTTCCAGACAACAAGATAACACCCAAGGACTGCCAATAGAAAAAAGGAAGATACCAAATAATGATGCATGTCAGAGCAGTATTCAAATAAACTCTAGAGAATTGGTGCAGAAGCACCTATTTGATCACATGCCTCCATGAGGCCACATTGAGTTATTTGTTCTATTTTTATGTTTTTATATTGTAATAAGGTCCAAGAGGCCACCTTTGTGGTGTTATAGGTCCTAGGATGTTGTTTATTTCTCATATATTGTAAAAATTGTCAAAAGTGCAAAATTAGGTAGATGAAATGTCATTAAGGTGTTTTGTCAAAAAACTAATCAAAAGGTGGTTGCAAATAGTTGGTTTGGGTTGAAAATTTATAAATAAACCCTCCAAAACTCGAATTGGGGATTGGAGACATTATTTTTGAAGTTAAATGAATGGCAACCTCAAGTTTGGTATGCATTTTCTGATTTTTACATTGTTACTAGATTGAAGTTGTGCTTTGTACGGCCTAGAATGGACTCAAATGATAGAGTATCATATATTGATGGAAATATCTCTATTTCTAGTTTCCAATTGTTTTTGTCTCATTGAATTTTATCACGTTTTGTGGAAGATATGATTATTTTGGTGAGACTTCCTATTCTTACAATATTGTGAAGAATTTACAGTCTAAAGAAGTGTGATAGTACGGAATATAAATTATATATTTTGGATCTAAAACCAATTGGATTTTGTTTCCATGTGAATCTACTTTCATTTTCTTCAACTCTCATCAAAATTCATTAAGAATTGAATAAGTTATGAACATTTTTGTGAGGGCAGGTCTGAACCCTACCTAGGGTTTGCAGTTTTGGTAAAAATACAATAACTTTCATTTCAACCGTTGGATCCTTATAATAATTGGAACAGAAGTGTATCACTATGTTTTATTCAATCTCACCAGAGGCATTGGCTTAATTTTTCATTTTTTATAAGTTATGAATGACTGTTCATGACAATAAATTATGGGCTGCCATGACTATGTTTTCAATGTGATATAGAATGACTAAGAACATGTGTCATATAATTATTGTTTTGGATTATTATTGAAGGTTTGTGAGATGTTTTGTGAATCCTCCTAGCTCTACATCAAATTGGTATCAGAGCCTAGAAAAGATATGGGCTGGTGAAGTTTGTTGGTTTTGTGTTGGTGTTTGTGGTTGTGTGTTGTGCAGGTTGAGGAAGAAACCTGATTGCCTAGGTGTGGCAAAGTAAAGTGGAAGCAAGGAGAGACTTGCTTGTGGAGATGGATTTGTTGAGAAGATTGGAAAGATATTTGCGGGCTGAGGATTCAAGAAAGAAGGAAAGAGAGGAAAAAGAGTTGAGAAAGAAGGAAAGAAAGAAAAGGATAAGGCAAGAGAAGATGGACAAAGAGATTGCTGAGTTGAAGGGAGAATTGAAAAGACTTGAAGAAGAGTTCCAAGAATCCATGATGAAGATGGAACAAATGATGAAACAAGATACAAGTTGGCATTTGACATTGAAAAGGAAGATGGTTTGGCCTATAAAGAAGATTATGAAGAAGCAAAGAAAACAAAAGAAGGCAGAAAATTCAGTCAAAGATGAAGAAGAAGATTTATGGGCACAATATTTAGCCATTGAAAAAGAATGGAATAGTACAGTTGGTGTTGGAAAAGTCACACAAGAGGAAGAGGAACTCATCAAGGTAGAAGAAAACAAGGACATTTAGGTTTCAAGTGAATTGGTTTCCATATTGGATAAGTTGGTTATGGGTGAAGAGGAATTTGAAGTACAAGAAGACAAGGAGGAGACCTCAAGGTCTATATTTTGTTTCTAATTTTTCTTTGGATTATGTATGTGTAGATTATGAAGGACAAAGTGAAGTGTTTGATGATATGATAGAGTTTTGGGACTTCCAAGTTGCAGGGATGCTTGATAGAAGAAGGCATAAGAAGAAAAAGAGGAAGAAAAGACAAAATCTAATTGAAAATACAAAGGACAAGGTGCAAAGTAACTGGAAGACTAGGAAGAAGACAATTCAAAGGGGCTTGAATTCTTTTGCCCTCAGGAGTTTGGTGCAGGAGCACCTATTTGATCACATGCCTCCATGAGGCCACATTGAGTTATTTGTTCTATTTTTATGTTTTGATATTGTAATAAGGTCCAAGAGGCCACCTTTGTGGTGTTATAGGTCCTAGGATGTTGTTTATTTCTCATATATTGTAAAAATTGTCAAAAGTGCAAAATTAGGTAGATGAAATGTCATTAAGGTGTTTTGTCAACACACTAATCAAAAGGTGGTTGAAAATAGTTGGTTTGGGTTGAAAATGTATAAATAAACCCTCCAAAACTCGAATTGGGGGTTGGAGACATTATTTTTGAAGTTAAATGAATGGCAACCTCAAGTTTGGTATGCATTTTCTGATTTTTACATTGTTACTAGATTGAAGTTGTGCTTTGTACGGCCTAGAATGGACTCAAATGATAGAGTATCATATATTGATGGAAAGATCTCTGTTTCTAGTTTCCAATTATTTTTGTCTTATTGAATTTTATCAAGTTTTGTGGAAGATATGATTATTTTGGTGAGACTTCCTATTCTAACAATATTGTGCAGAATTTACAGTCTAAAGAAGTGTGATGGTACGGAATATAAATTATATATTTTGGATCTAAAACCAATTGGATTTTGTTTCCATGTGACTCTACTTTCATTTTCTTCAACTCTCATCAAAATTCATTAAGAATTGAATAAGTTATGAACATTGTTGTGAGGGCAGGTCTGAACCCTACCTAGGGTTTGCAGTTTTGGTAAAAATACAATATATTTCATTTCAACCGTTGGATCCTTATAAGAATTGGAAGAGAAGTGTATCACTATGTTTTCTTCAATATCACTAGAGGGATTGGCTTCATTTTTCATTTTTTATAAGTTATGAATAATTGTTCATGACAATAAATTATGGGCTGCCATGACTATGTTTTCAATGTGATATAGAATGACTAAGAACATGTGTCATATAATTATTGTTTTGGATTATTATTGAAGGTTTGTGAGATGTTTTGTGAATCCTCCTAGCTCTGCATCAAGAATCGATGCTAGAAATAGGTCGATCTCTTGATTATACTCAACACCTCAAGAAAAGGCCATGACAGTTACATCAGAGAGACAGATAACAGTGGTGATGGCTAGGGTTTCTTACCCAGCAAAGTGAACTCACAAAATTTTCCCTAAGAATCTTTCTTTTCAATCGACTGAAGTCAACCTACAAAATATCACTGTGACACAACAAAACTGTAGGAGAGATGTCATAATGAATTCATAATGTTATGCCGAGAGCCAAGAGTTATTTTCTTTTGAATCGTTGAGACTCAGTGAAGTCGGGAAGACCTCTCGTAGAGCATTCAGTGTCTTACCGAAAGACCACGTGATTAATCCTGTCGCTGTGACAAATCGCTTTCGGGGAGACCTCATATAGACTTCATAATGTTTTGCCGAGAGTCACTTTGATACACATTGTCACCGTGACAGTTCAAAATCTATGCCAAAGGCCTTTGCCATTTCCAAGTCACCAAGACAGTACATAGTCGGGGAGACACTATATAGACTGCCCCTTGTTTTGCTGAAACATCCTGAGCTCACCCTTGATCGCCAAGACAAAATCAATCTCACACCGATGGACCTTTGCTAGAAACCCCTTGTGTGATGTCTCTGTAACATAACGTTATCAAAGAGATGTTTTGTAGACTACACTATGTTTCACCGAAGATCACCCACTATCTTGTGAGTCACTGAGACAAGTCAGATCTTATGCCAATGAAGTCCCTTTATATATTCCATCGGTGAGATCCACTTGCATTTGCTAGGATCTCACATTGAAAGCACTATGTCTGGCTGAAGAGAATCCAAGATGTGATGTCAGTGAGACAAAACCACTTCGTCGAGACCTATTCCGAGAACCCTGACTCTTGCCGATATGCATCCATCCACCATCTGTTAGTGTAACATTGCAATCTCGTTGTGACTTCATACCGATGGTATTACACTTTGCTGATAGACAACACATTCTGTCGCCAAAACCAAAGACAAGTCTTGCCAAAAATAACCTTTCCTATGCCAGTCGCCAAGACAATGGGAATGTCACGCCGAAAGCAGCCTATATGTTAAATTCAATCGCCAAGACATCTAAAATGTCTTGCTGATAGGAAACACAGACATTTCAAAGTGGATCGGGTAGACCCTACCACACTCATGCCGATTAGTGTAAGCCAGTGGTATACAAAGAGAACCTTCCTTATAAAGAATCCATCTATAAAAAAACTATCAGACAAAGAAGTCTCAACATCATCAATTAGAATCATAACAAATAACATTCTGAAGTGCCTATATAAATCATAAGGATCCAAATAGAGACTAATCACCAAAGAGAACCAACTGAAAGAGATTTTGTCATCAAGAACAAACCATAAACACAACTGGAATCCAACACAAGCTTCAACCATTTTTCCAACACGTTGTGGATTAGATCTAGGTTGTTTGTCCAAAAATGCATACTCACTCTGAGGCGATGAAACTCTTGGTTGTCTTCCGGGTGAGAGGTCCTAAAAGGTGAGAAACATATACTCATAGCTAGTATGCTCTCACACACACACGCAAGTGGCTATGGGGAAAGTCATGCCTTGGATTGGACTTCCCACTCAACCATAGAAAAGTTATACCTCTTGATAACTTTAATAAGGTGCCACAAAAAAAATGATTTTTGAACTCCATGACGCAAGAAAGACTTCGTGTGCTTGAAACTCATAGACATTGTAAATACAAGATAGTACAAGGAATGTTCAAAGGGATTTTCCTTAGTTCGTGCGAGGTCTCATCTTAGGGAACATTGTGCTTAACGTCTCCAAGAGAGGACAAATGCAAGGTCTCATCTTAGGGAACATTGTACCTAATGCTTCAAAGAGAGGAAATCATAGGAAGAAAGAAAATCGCACAATGAAATAAAAGTGTCGATGTAGGGTGATACCACAATACTGGTTTACAATTTTTGGAAAAACATGACACTAAACTAAATTTTTCTAACTAAATCTTCACTTTCGGGCAGCTAGTGGATAAACCGTAAGAAATTTGAAGATGATGCAAACTAGTGATTTGTGACATTTTGTCTATAGATTCAAAATGGTTTTTTTTCAAAAAAATTAGAATCAAATTGCACTTATTTTTCCATCTCCTTCGACAACTAGTTTTTTTTCGTAAACACCATTTTTAAGGAGTGACACTCATCATATAACACATAACCTTTTTTCCATGAAGGATAATATTTTTTTTTTTTTAATTTAGATTTGTAGCTACAACATCTAGTGCTTCCAATTGGTTTCATAGTGTTTTATTGAATTTTTTTTCCTTAATCAAAATTCAAAGTCAAACTAATTACAATTTAGACAAAGGTAGACTGTATAATGCATAACTTTTTTTGTATGTATCGAAATTCTTTTTTTTTTGTTTGATGAATGAATTCAATATCTGGTGCACTCATATTTTTCAAAATAAAAATTGATAATCTTCTATTTTTCCACATGTGCAAAACAAAGATCTTGATTTTTAGTGAAAAACCTACATTCACAAGAAATAAACAATAAATATAATAATTAAATTAAATTTATTTAAAATTATACTTTTTGGGAAGCTTATAATAAGGACTACATATGCACAAAAAGTAAATTTTAAATGAATTCATTTGATCCCTCAAAAGGTAAATCCAAATTAGATTTTAATCAACATTTTGATAGGTGTAAAAGAGACGCTATTATAGGTATGGTTTAAAACTAGTGAGGTTTTATCCAAGGGGGTTTGATATAAGGTAGTTTGATCAAACCTGATGAGCTCAAAATATGCTCATAATTTGAGTATTATGATGTATTTTTAATATCCCTACTCTTATTCCTAATGGATGTTTTAACTCTTTGATTAAAGACTTTTTATCTGAAATTGGGTAGTATCCTATAGCAATACATTCCTATATTCCTGTAGCTTAACATCTCTAAGTGTCCTATTAATTACCTTGTTTGACCTCTTGAACGACTAATATAATGCATGTGGTTTTTGAATAATGAAATAGATTGAATATGTGATTAATGAATGTATCGTGTTGTTTGCCACGTGTGCTTTCTTTTGCCTCTGTTGCCTTGTGCATTACAGGTTGTTGAAGGGAGCATGAATGAGTCAAGTGCAGTAGATCTCGGCCCTGCAATAAAGTCCATTTCCTACACGACGTCGAAGAAGTTGTTCCAGCAAAGACTCTCTGACTGGGTCATTGGGAAGAAATCTAAATGACCATTAATCTGGGAACAGTGGAATGCTAAATTCTCTCTGGATCATGTTGAATGGATATGCTCTCATTTATGAGAAGTTTGTTCCTCAGTTTCAAGATACATTTATGTCCACGTCTTTCTCTGTTAGAGTTAGGTAGTTAGTTTTTTTCTAATTTAAATAAGTGTTCCTCCTACGCGAGTGAGCAAGTAGAGCATGCAAAAGTCAGTATTATAATGAGAGATAGTGTTTTGTGTTAGTTTTCATATGAGCATAACAATGTATATCATTTCAAGTTTATGAATAAAAGCTGCTGAAGTTCTGAGTTTAATTCTTGCATAATTGGTTGATGCTTGCTACGGGGGCCCACTTAGTAAGTATCTGTAGTTAGTTAGTTTGTTTGTTTATTTCTTGTTGATCATAAGTTAGATTTCATTCTGGAAAGTTTTAGTGCAAACTCAGTCTTATATTGTTCCTGCAGCATTGAGAGTCCATCCTTGTGTTTGTTCCTGCAGCATAAGGCCAGTTCATAGTTTGTCTCTTAGTAATAGTCGTTATTATTTCTGCTTTGATTAAGTTTAGAAGGCTTCGCATTACATTCCTGTAGCATAAGTAGAATTTCTTTGATGCATTTATTTTTGGTAAATCATGACTGAAAACTAGTTCTTAGTGCACATACAGTGCCACTCCATTTCAAGTATACGTTCCCTAGTTTGACAATGTAAATGAACGACCATAAAAAGATGTTAGTCGCCTGCTAGAATATCCAATTCCCAAGTTAGGATTTGCTATGAATTTTATATCATTTTGTGGATGCGACCATTTTTGGCGCAAGTTGTTCCAGCAAAGACTCTCTGACTGGTTCATTGGGAAGAAATCTAAATGATCATTAATCTGGGAAGAGTGGAATGCTAAATTCTCTCTGGATCATGTTGAACATATATGCTTTCATTTATGAGAAGTATGTTCCTCAGTTTCAGGATACATTTATGTCACTGTCTTTCTCTATTAGAGTTAGGTAGTTAGTTGTTTTTTTGGTTTAAATAAGTGTTCCTCCTGCGCGAGTGAGCAAGCAAAGCATGAAAAAGTTAGTATTATAATGAGATATAGTGTTTTGTGTTAGTTTTCATATGAGCATAACAATGTATATCATTTCAAGTTTATGAATAAAAGTTGATGAAGTTCTGAGTTCAATTCTTGCATAACTGGTTGATGCTTGATAAGGGGGCCCACTTAGTAAGTATATGTAGTTAGTTAGTTAGTTGTTTATTTCCTATTGATCATAAGTTGGATTTCATTCTAGAAATTTTTAGCACAAACTCAGTCGTATAATGTTCCTTTAGCATCGGCAGTCCATCCCTGTATTTTTTCTTGCAACATAAGGCTAGTTCATAGTTTGTCTCTTAGTAAGAATCATTATATTTCTACTTTGATTAAGTTTAGAAGGCTTCACATTACATTCCTGTAGCATAAGTAGAATTTCTTTCACACATTTATTTTTGGTAAATCATGACTGAAAACTGGTTCTTAGTGCACATACAGTGCCACTCCATTTCAAGTATACGTTCCCTAGTTTGACAATGTAAATGAATGACCATAAAAAGATGTTAGTCGCCTGCTAGAATGTCCAATTCCCAAGTTAGGATTTTTCATGACTTTTATATCCTTTTGTGGATGCGACCATTTTTTGGCACGATTGCTAGGGATGGTGTCAAGCTAAGAACCTGTCATAGTCATTGTTAGTAGTAGTTTAGTTTGTTATTCAAGCATTTTCAAAATTCATTCTATTGCATGCATATAAGAAGAGATGCTCTGGGAAGATTCCTCCCTAACCTTCCATTCCTTGATAACAATCTTGAACCAGCTTATAATCTATTTGAGGAAAGAGGAGATCAAGATATAAATCTATTTGCTGAAAACCTGCTTTTTGAACTGCCATTTGATCTAGCTGACGAAGAACCTGAAGAAAACCCATTTGCTTTGATACTCCATCAAGTAGCTATGACACATAATCCACCTAATCGACCTCCTACTTTTTAATTCCCCATTGTTGCTCAGCAAGATAGTGATAACCTTAAAAATATTCCTTCTTCATTACTTCCGAAGTTCTATGGACTAGTTACAAAGGACCCAGAAACTTTCTTGTTTGAGTTTGATATCCTCTGTTGCAGCTATGATTACACTTCAAATACTCATAGGCTGAAGTTGTTTCCTGCTACTTTGAAAGAAGGAGCCCTTAGATGGTTTATGAGTTTGGGAAGAGGTGTTTTTGATAGTTGGGCAGCCATGCAAACAAAATTTCTTGAGAAATACAAGGAATATTGTAAGAGTGGTAGTAAGGGTAATGATATATTCAGAATTCAACAAAAGGAGGATGAAAGCCTGTAAGACTATATCTCAAGATTTTTGTTTTCCCTGAAAAATAATTTAGACCATACTCTCAATGAAGAATCTCACAAACTACTTTTTCTAAGAGGAATCAGTGATACCTGTATAGATGCCCTGGACCTGATGGGAGGAGGAGATATAACCCAAGTATCTTGGGATGATATAAAGAAAATATGTCTCAACTACTCTCAAGCAATTGTTAAGAAGGGTAGAGATCATCAAGCCACAGTGGGAAAGTCTTCTACTAGTGGAGTTTCACGGATGAAGATCACAAATTTGGTGTCTAACTTCAAGCAAGATATCATAAACAATATGGCTACACAATTGGATACTATGCAAGCTCAGAAGAAACATGAGGAAGCTGAAGCAATCTTGGCTAAGTTTTGTCCATATTGTAGACAAAATAAACATGACTGTAGATGTAATATGGTGGCTAACCTTGAGGCTAAGCAGTAACCTACTAACTTTAAGATGGTAGAGTGATGATGACCAAGTATTCTTCGTCACACAAAGGCAACCATGGGCTCAAAGACAAAGTATGCCTCAAGACCCTTTGACTTTTGGTAATCCTTATTCTAATTACAATAACCAATGGTAACCTACATATGGCCCATCACCACCTTAGAATACTTCTCAACCACATTGGCCTAACTATTAGATTCCTCAATGGAAATCTCCTTAAGGAGGTTGGCAGTAGCCACAGGGACAATGGACTCCACCCCCAGGTAACTAGCCATAGAATCCTCAATAGAAAGGTTCTCAGCAATGGGAGAACCAATCCCCTAAATCCCTGCAGCTTCAACAGCCACAAGCCCAAGCCCTCATGCCACCTCCTACAACACCTGTAGCAAATACTGGCCCTCCAAAACAAACACCTATGCCTGCTCAACCATTGCCAAATCCTAATAATAAGCAACAGTAACAACAATAGCCTATGTATTTTGCAGAAGCCGATCAATATTCATCTCAGGTTTGGAACCACTCTCCCTGCTCCACAGCCACATGTAATCATAGAGATTTCAAACTCTACCTCTGAACAACCTACTGATCCTAAATAACATATACCTATATCAGATACTGTCTCTAAGGAGCTTGTCCTACAGCATCAAGCCAAACTGCCTTTTCCTCAGAAATTGCAAATTACTACATTCAAGTCTATGGAAGAGCCTACCTTTGATATTTTGGATCAACTAAAAAAAGTACACATTCAAATTCCCCTTTTTCAAGCCATTAAAGATGTCCCAATTTATGGAAAAGCCATTAAGGAGGCCTGTTTAAAGAAACCGGGAAGAAAGAAAAAGGATACCCAAACTAACCATGTTCTAGGACAGTTGGCAGATATTATGTTAGGGAAGGTAGTCATTCCAAAATATATTGAACCTGGGAGTCATGTGGTACAAATAAATATTAATGGCCAGATAGTAAAGAATGTTTTGATAGACCTTGGTGCAGCCATCAATGTAATGACCAAGCATACTATGGATTATTTGAATATCCTAACCATTCGGTCCACACCTACCATCCTACAACTTGCTGATAGTTCCACAGTAAAACATGATGGAGTGGTAGAAGATGTTATTGTCATCCTTGAGTTTTGGGAATACCCAACAAATTTCACCATATTGTCCACTAGGAAAATTTGGGAGGATATCCTATCATCCTAGGTAGAGCATGGTTAGCTACATCTGATTCTTTTATAGGATGTCGTTCAGGAGATATAACAATTTCTAATAGTCAGTCAAGAAAGAAATTGGTTTTATATCCACCTGCCTAGCCTCAGCCAGACTTGTCTTAACCAATTTGGTCAGATTTAGGAGAGGAAACTGAAGAAGTCAATTCATTGGCTCAGTTAATGATGTTGCAAAATAATCTGTTTTCACAGCTTAGAGTGAGGATGACCTGTTTTTACACATTTTGCAGTCCAACTCTGATTTGAGTAGCCCGTCTGTTCTAGATAGTTGTCCTCAACAGTATTTCCTGTAGCAACTAAATTCTGAGAGCCTGCCATCTGAATCTCCTACAGTTTATCACAACTTGCTTCCACATGAAATACATACACCACGTTTATTAGAAGCCTCCATGATTGATCTTACCAAGAAAGTAGAAGTTTCTCTAGGATGTTGTTTGAACATCAATAATAATCTGCCTCAATCTCAACAAGCTGCCCTAGTCACAATGTTGCAAGATCAACACTAAGCTTTTGCATGGGACTATGGGGATATGAAGGGAATAGATCCTCAGCTCTGTACTCATAGGATCTACATTAAAGAAGATTTTTTACCTGTTAGACAGCCTCAAAGAAGGATAAACCCAACACTCAGGGAAATAGTTAAAACAAAGCTTTAGAAATTGTTTGATGCTGGTTTTATCTACCCCATTTCAGACAGTCAGTGGGCATCTCCATTGGTGATTGTTCCTAAAAAAGGATGAAAATGGAGAGTTTGTGTAGACTACAGGGAGTTGAACACAACTAAAATGGATCACTTTCCAATGCCATTTGTTGACCAAGTGCTAGACTCATTGTCTGGTAAAAAGTATTTCTCCTTTTTGGATGGATATAGTGGGTACAATCAAATTAGAATTGCCCCTAGGGATCAAGACAAAAACAACTTTACCAGTCCATGGAGCACTTTTTCCTACTCTGTCCTACCTTTTGGACTATGTAATGCACCTACAACATTTCAAAGGGTGGTGATTAGTATTTTTGCTGACATTTCTCATGATTCTATGGAGATCTACATGGATGACTTCACTACTTATGGAATTGCTTATGAAGAAGCATTAGCCAATTTGGAGAAAGTGTTGAAAAGATGTCAGGAGAAAAATTTATCTTTGAATAGTGAGAAATGATTTATGATGATGCAAGAGGGAATTGTTTTAGGCCATCATATCTCTCAAGCAGGAATTCAGGTTGATCCTGCAAAAATAGAATTTATTCTAACTTTGCAAACACCTATGAAACAAAAGGATGTTAGAAGCTTCCTAGGACATGCTGGATATTATAAAAGATTTATCAAAATTTTTAGCAAAATAGCCAATCCATTATATGCCTTATTGACTAAGGATTCTGAATTTAACTGGACTGAGGCCTGTGAAAAATCTTTCCTACAGCTTAAGAACTTACTTACTCAGGCACTTGTTCTTCAAGGACCGAAGTGGATTTTTCCCTTTCATAGACACACAAATGCTTATGATTATGCCATAGGGGTAGTCTTAGGACAGAAATAGAATTCTATAGAGCATGCCATATATTTCATTAGCAAAAACCTTCAAGGCTCTGAATTAAACTATACTGTCATAGAGAAATAATTGCTAGCAGTTGTGTATGCCTTGAACAAGTTTCGACATTATGTCACTGGTTACCAAATATTTGTTCATACAGACCATGCAGCAATAAGACCTACCTCATGAATAAGTCTGCCATATCTGGCAAATTAGCAAGATGGCTCCTATTGTTGCAAGAATTTTATATTATAGTTATTGATAAGCCAGGCCGAGCTAATGTGGTGGTTGATTTCTTGTCAAGACTTCAAACAGCTACACCTGCCACCCCTGAGGTAATTGATGATAGCTTTCCCGATAAACATCTATTTTCTATTAATGCTCAAACTCCATGGTATGCAGATATTGTAAATTATTTAGTAGCCAACAAGATCCTAGCTCACTTCTCACCAAAGCAAAGGAAATTGTTTGTTGAGAAAAAGTTTTAACTTTTCATGGATTGCAGACTGTTTATTTTACACAAGACCTAACCAAGCCATGAGAAGGTGTGTTAAGGAAGATGAGACCTATGAAATTTTGCATGCCTATCATGATGAGCCATGTGGTGGGAACTTTGCAGTGAAGAGAACATCTATGAAAGTGCTTGCTATTGGATACTATTGGCCCACACTATACAAAGATGTTGCAGCCTATACCAGAAAATGTGACAGATGTCAATGCATGGGGAGACCAACCATATCTGATGAAATGCCTCTGTATCCTCAAGTGGTAGTCAGTCCCTTCAACAAGTGGGGCATGGATTTTGTTGGGCCTATCGATCCTCCATCCAATGGGAAATCATACATTTTGGTGTGTACTGATTATGTAACCAAGTGGGTGGAAGTGAAAGAAATGACACATGCATGTGACAATAAAGTTGTTGAGTTTCTGTATGAGTAGATTTTTACTTGATTTGGAGTCCCTAGGGAACTTGTTACTGATCAAGGAGCTCAGTTTACATCCAACTTAATCACTACACTGATGAATGATTGCAAGATCAAGCACAAAAAGTCTAGCCCCTATCACCCTCAAGCCAATGGTCAGGTAGACGTTACTAACAGAGAAATTGAGGCAATCCTTACTAAGACAATCCAATTACACAAAAAGGATTGCAGCAGTCACCTTCCTGAAGCAGTCTGGGCCTATAGAACAACATGGAAAAAAACTATAGGGTTTACTCCTTTTGAGTTACTCTATGGTAAGACTACCATGTTGTCAATTGAGTTTGAGCATAAGACCTTTAGGATTGCTCTCCAACTTAATATTGATATTTCAGAAGCTCAAAAGGAATACCTCTTACAATTGAATGCATTGGATGAGATGAGGAAAGCTTCCCTACAACATACTAAAGCTATCTAGTAGAAAAGAAAAAAAATGGCATGACTACCATATCAAAACCAAGCAATTCTCTATCAGTGATTAGGCGTTGCTCTATGACTCCAGGTACAAGGAAAATCAATGTAAACTCACCACAAGATGGCATGTTCCTTATGAAATAGAAAATGTGTTTGATAATGGTTCAGTTCAATTAGCTACAATAGATCCAGTCCAATTCAAGCTATTGGTTAATGGACACTGTCTTCAGTTGTATCATAAGCCAGTGTCCAAAGATGAATTTATGAAGCAGATTGTTTCAAATGCAGCCACTGATCTTCCTACAGTGAAAGGCTTCGGCCTTTCTCCTACAACATCTCTTTAAAATTCCACATTGCATGCCCATAATAAAGGTTTCCTTTTTAAAGGTTTCCTTTTTAAAGAAGCGACTTTCTCCGCTTTTCATCCATCACCACCACTCATTACCTCTTCTTCCATGTCACCCATACATATCATCCATCCTACCATACCACCCTCATTTATGGTTTCAATTCCAGCCGTTATTTCATGTTGAGTTGTGATGTTTCCTAGCATGTATGAGTATTTATTAAAAGGTACGTGATATCTTTTATTGTCACAGTGCTTATTTATTTCATTTTTTCATAACTGCTATGTAGATATCAGTGATTATTTCCTTTCTTCACCTATCCTTTCACACATGTGTGGACACATGTCAAATTTTAAGTAGGGGGTGGGGATAATTCATTTCAAACCTTTTCTTATGTCACTATCACAACTGATAAGATATTTTTATTTTCTTGTACTTTCCAAATATGACTACGTGTTTTATCCTAAACAACAATTAACTGCTTGATTTGAGTAGTTCCTAACAATCATTTCATGCAAATATTCTTTGAGGCATTCTTGGAAAAGTAAAGGAAAGTGACGACAGAGCAGAAAGAAATAGAGTAGAATTTTTTTTTTGAATTTTTAGAAAAGGTTTGAGTTTAGGAATCTAAGCAAGGATAATTTGCGAATATGGGTGGCCAATTAGTAATACATGAGCATGTAGCTCATGAGCTCTTGACACAAAATCCTCAAATGGTTCAAGCATTCAGCAATTGTAGATGGCTCAATTATTTTCTAAGGTTAGATTCCTTTAAGGAGGAACCTGCAGGTGAGTTTTTGAGAACTCTTTTAGAAGGAGAAGTTGCAGTGTGGGGTTTATAGTGGTTGTAATAGAAGAATGGATTGCAAAAGTAACTGGACTTCCGGCGGTAAGAGAAATTTTTTCTTCAGATGCTATCTCTGCTAGGGTAGAATTTACAGTACCAACTGATGAGCCCTTGGAGGTTTCTAAACAAGGATGCAAACAAGTCTCACTACCTTTTCCATACTCAGAATATTCTACCTTCATAATCAGGTACTTGTGAGGGACGCTTTTCCTATTTACATTCCTACCATTTTAAATTATTGAGTCATATGAGGTACGATTTAGCTGTTAATGTTCAAATTTTTTTGTTAAACCTCTTGAAATAATGTTCCCATGAAACCCAGAGGGGTAGGGACAACTATGTTGCCCATCATGCCCTCATTAAAATTTTGATTGAGCATTCCCTAAAGGATGTATCACCCCTTTCTTTGCAAGAATTTGTTGCCCAAAAGGGTCTGCAACTTCCAGAGCCACCTAGAGCACTCCCTGTAGGATCTATTCCTATGGCCTCCACACCAGAGCCCTCTACCCGAGTACTAACCAGGTCTGCTAGTAGAAGAGAAAAATGAAAAACAAAGGTAGGAGATTCATCTAGGGTAGAACAAACCCCAAATTCTGACCCTTATGTTCAAAAACAACAGTGTACCTCTCTTGCAGCATCGTCTCCTGTAGCAGTTCCTCCTATAGCAACACCTGCTGCCGATGCAATTTCACCATCATCTTCTTATGTTGAGTCTAAATCCTCTAGGCAAGTCAGAAAGAGGAAAGCCACGAGAGTGCCTCCTATAGCTCCAACATTACCAAAAAGAGTTTTAGCAAGGAAACAACGTAAAGTCACCTCAACATCTGCTCAACCTGAAGTTATAATAATTTCAGAGGACTCTAAAGAATGCAGTCATAATGATTCTTAGAATGTATCTAAGAATGTTCCACATAGCCCACCTATTGTTTCTAAGGAAATGAAAAATGAGCCAATGGAAGTTGAGGAAGCACAACATGTTAGTAATGAAAGGGGAATGCCAAGTCTTGATGACTTGGCTGAGGCAGCTCGGCAAATTTTAGAGGAAGCACAATCTCCTCTTGTGCAGAAACAAGAATTCATCCTGAAGCAAGAGGACGAACAACCTGAACAATTGGAAGTGTCCAATGAAACATCATTACCCCCTGCAACTTGTCAAGCAATGGTTGTCTATAAAAAGAAATTTTTGATTGAATTTTTGGAATACCTTAGGACCACATGGAGGCCAGTCACATTTCAAACCTTGAGTTTCCACCACTTAGCCAAGACTAAAATTCAACAAAGTCTTTGGGAGGAAGAGAAGAATAAATTTAAAAGAGAAATTGAAAGGCAGAAACAAGAAATCCAGGAAATGAAAAATAAAATGTATGAAATGATGAAAATAACTAGTAAAAATGTGGAATGTAGACCACTGCTTAGGGTTTATGCTATGTGCCTAAAAGAGAAATTTCTTTGGTTTCAATTAATGAGAATTTCAAGGAATTTAGATCATGTTATTCATATAGCCAAAGAATTTTATGATGCATACCAAGTAGCCCCTAGTTGGCTGAAGATTTCTGTGTGAATTTTATTTGCATGGTTTGATAATTCACTCTGAAATAGAATGGAATCCACTTCTTTATATTGGTGATATTAATTTGAGGTCACTCATGTCCTGGGTGGCCAATGAAACTAATTATGGGAGACAATTGGAGGCCTATGAAGAGGCTAAAAGGGATGAGTCTATCCCATTGCGACCTGAAAGCTCAGATCCCTACACAATGCTAAAAACCTGGCTTACTGTTGCATATGGGTTCAATGATCAAACTGAAAGAATAAAAATATTTGATATCAGGAAGCAAGTGTATGAAGAATTCAAAGGCCAATCATATCTGTTTTGGAAGCTTTCCTCTTCCATAATTGAAAAGAGATGGGAAAAACTAACTGTTGGTCTGAGGAAATCTAAGCCTCATAGCACCCTAAATTTTAAAGCAGCCCTTGGAAGGACATAAAAGTACATGCAGCTTGGTCTTCAGAAGAGGTTCGAGTTATGGTTGCTAATAGCATTTCAACCTCCGATTTTAATGTGGCCACTTTATCCTTATCGAGCTATAGATGTTAATAAGGATACAAAAACCCGCAGATATGAAAGATGGCAACATTTCAAAGGTTTCTACTATAAATTTTG
This sequence comes from Sequoia sempervirens, assembly GCA_007258455.2. Taxonomy (NCBI): domain Eukaryota; kingdom Viridiplantae; phylum Streptophyta; class Pinopsida; order Cupressales; family Cupressaceae; genus Sequoia; species Sequoia sempervirens. The sequence goes on along the minus strand of VDFB02047230.1, from coordinate 523,507,494 downwards.
GAACCTCACCACAAAGCCATACTGCTCCAATGGATTTCAGATAAACAACCAGGAAGCTTAATGCTGGTAGACTATCATTAGGTTAAGTAGGGGGCAGATGATGAGCTCAAAATATGCTCATAATTTGAGTATTATGATGTATTTTTAATATCCCTACTCTTATTGCTAATGGATGTTTTAACTCTTTGATTAAAGACTTTTTATTTGAAATTGGGTAGTATCCTGTAGCAATACATTCCTATATTCTTGTAGCTTAACATCTCTAAGTGTCTTATTAATTACCCTATTTGACCTCCCGAGTGACTGATATAATGCATGTGGTTTTTGAATAATGAAATAGATGTAATATGTGATTAATGAATGTATCGTGTTTTTTTCCACGCGTGCTTTCTTTCGCCTCTGTCACCTTGTGCATTACAGGTTGTTGAAGAGAGCATGAACGAGTCAAGCGCAGCAGATCTCGGCCCTGCAATAAAGTCCATTTCCTACACGATGTCGAGGAAGTTGTTCCAGCGAAAACTCTCTTACCGGGTCATTGGGAAGAAATCTAAATGATCACTAATCTAGGAAGAGTGGAATGCTAAATTCTCTCTATATCATGTTAAACGGATATGCTTTCATTTATGAGAAGTTTGTTCCTTGGTTTTAGGATACATTTATGTCCACGTCTTTCTTTGTTAGAGTTAAGTAGTTAGTTGTTTTTCCGGTTTAAATAAGTGTTCCTCCTGTGCGAGTGAGCAAGCAGAGCATGTAAAAGTTAGTATTATAATGAGAGATAGTGTTTTTGTGTTACTTTTCATATGAGCATAACAATGTATATCATTTCAAGTTTATGAATAAAATTTGATGGTGTTCTAAGTTCAATTCTTGCATAACTGGTTGATGCTAGCTAAGGGGGCCCACTTAGTAAGTATCTGTAGTTAGTTAGTTAGTTATTTATTTCCTATTGATCATAAGATAGATTTCATTCTGGAAAGTTTCTGCACAAACTCAGTCTTATATTGTTCCTGCAGCATCCGGAGTCCATCCCTGTGTTTGTTCCTGTAGCATAAGGCCAGTTCATAGTTTGTCTCTTAGTAACAGTCGTTATGATTTATGCTTTGATTAAGTTTAAAAGGCTTTGCATTACATTCCTATAGCATAAGTAGAATTTCTTTCACGCATTTATTTTAGGTAAATCGTGACTGAAAACTGGTTCTTAGTGCACATATAGTGCCACTCCATTTCAAGTATACATTCCCTGGTTTGACAATGTAAATGAATGACCATAAGAAGATGTTAGTTGCCTGCTGGAATGTCTAATTCCTAGGTTAGGATTTTCAGTGACTTTTATATCATTTTGTGGACGGGACCAAAACCCTCTTCAATTGGAATGCTTTAAATGGAACTTTTTAAGGCTTAAATAATTAGATTTTCTAAAAATATGTGATTTCAGCAAAAATCAGAATCTCCCAGAAATTGTAAACAAGCTCTGTGGGATCACCCTGTATGCCCCCACTTTAAATCACTTGCTAACACCATTACTATGAGCAATTTTTTTAAAGTAGAAGAGGACATGGCAGCTTATTTAGAGATCCCTATGCCAAGTCATATGTTTATAATAAGCTACATCATGAATAAGGTAGTATATCACATACGAGTGAACTTAAGGCAAGTTGTCCACATCCCAAGCTTGCTCTTGTATGTTCATGAATGGTTAACAACTAGGAAAAAGAGGAAACAACAAGTGATATACAAGGACAAGGTTACCTAACCCCTTTCCCCTACTTAGTACAGGACAAGGCTAAGCTGAAATAATTGATAAGATGCATGATAGAGTGAAAAAAAGTATCAATTAGAGGAATTAGGTGCCGCCACATAAGGGAGAGAACCAAACTCCTTAAGATGTTGGATTTTACTACTCAAAGCCTTAAATTCATTAGTAGAATGAATGTTAACTCTGTGATATGTGCAAAATAAATTTTTGTAATAAAAAAATATTCAAGTTCTTGGAGGAAGGGATATCAAGTGATCTTGGAGGAGTCTCAACAAGATACCCTCTTGACCAATGGTAGAAGGTGTTCATGTAGTTTGCGGAAAATTTATTTCGTGCTTAATATTAGTTGTCATACCTACACTAGACTCTTTAGATTGTGAGATTTTGTTCTCTCTGTTATAGGAGGGTGGAAAATCTAACAAAATCAAATCATTAGTGTTTTGCAAGATGACATTAACATTAAGCGAAGATTTCTTTGTTTGTTTCATTTCTTGCGAAGGAAAACAACTAATACTACTAGTGTCTATCAATTCAAGATGCACTACTATTAAAGTTGGCTTAGAAGAATATGTTGTGGAAGTCTAGATGTTAAGTGAAGGTTTGTTTATTTCTATCAGAGGAAAATAACCAAGACCATGAGTTGTTTGTTGCATGTCAGGCTCTATAAGGTTGTGGATACCTTGTTCTCTAGGACCACATCCTTTCACACTATAGCCAAGTTGTTTCATAAGCTCATAACCTTTTCCATAAAGCTTTTGCATTGCTTTTGGATCTAATGGTTGTTCATGATTAAGTTCATCGAAGTTTGTGGTGTAATATATTATGTTTTGTTCTAAAGTGGTTGAGGTGGATTCTTTTGAAGGGTCTTCTTAATTTTGTGTTGACATTACTGCTTTTTCAGTTCCCTTATCAGATTCTTTGTTTATGATCTTGTACTTGCCCATGAATGTATGTTCAAAATCTAAGGAATCTCAATCATCTTCTAATAGCTTTGTGATTTCGCCAATGTGTTTTTATTTGTCTTTTTATTGAATAGGTTCCACTTGTGTGGTTGGTGTTAATGTTTTCAAGGGATTGTCTTTGTTTGTCTCAAGTTATAAGACACTGTAAGGCTCAGGATCAGTGTCAAGTGTGTACACTTTGTTGTTGTAGATGTATTTCATTTTACGATGAAGAGTAGAAGGAACCCCATTCATTGCATGAATCCATGGTCTGAATAAAAGAAGATTATATGAAATTTCCTAAGGCATAACATGGATCTGTGTTTCCAATGTGGCCTTCCCAATTGTAAGAGGTAAATTAATCACATTGAGCGGTTTTTTTTCAACATTGTCAAATCCCTTAAGAGATAAAGAATTAGGTTGAATGTTGATTTATCAATGCCAAGCCTATCCAAAAGGCTCACACTACACACATTAAGGGCAGAGCTGGTATCTACAAGAGTTCTCTTTCTCCCTTTTCACTTGAATTGAGTATGATCATGAAAGCATCATTTTTTTTTGCACTTCCAAAGGGGTGAATTCACTTTGGTCAAAAACAAATTTGTCGGCGTTTTTTCCTTGAATATAGGATGTTATGTCATTTGGCTCCACATTAGAAGGGACAGGAACTTTTTGCAAATAAATTTGAATCATGTTGTGGTAGTGAGGGGAGGCTTGAATAAGGTCCCACAATGATATTTTAGCAGGAGTATTCTTAAGTTGTTCAACAAGATTGTACTCCTTTCCACTTTGTGAAGGCAAATGAGGGGGACCTAGTAAGATGGGGTTAGTCAAAGAAAAGGGTGTTGGTATTGGTTGTTGTTGTTGCATATTATTTCTAGTGTTGTATGTATGAGCAACAGTATGTTAGAAACTAAGATTAGACATGCAAACCAAAAAACCTTCCACAGAAGAGAAAATCAGAAAAAACAAAACTATTGCAAAAATAAGTACAAATAATATTATTCAAGAATTCATAATTATATGTGAGATGATTTTCTTTATAAAAGAAAAGTATGCATAACCCTAATCTTATCTTGAGCAACAAGATAGTTTAACAAGATAAGGATGACAATAATTAACCTAGGAATTAAAATATTACCTAAGTAAAGTGCAACTTAGGGAGACTAAAAAAGCATGAAAAATAATTACACTAACACCCTCCCATAAGTGCAACTTAGGGAGACTTAAAAAGCATGAACCTAAAACTAAGATGAATGCAAGAAAGCATGAATGGGTCCTGGCAACAAGGCTTGATTAGGTACCCATGTACAAATGCAATAATGAGGTAGAGAAGGAAAAACCAGTCGCACAAAACCCCCCTACAATGAGATGACTACTGCAAAGAAGCACTGGAAGAACACTATGGAGTAACACTAGAACTGCAATCTAACAAACAAGGAAAGATACTTTTGTCTACAAGAAACCAAAATGGAATCATAATAATGCGACAACAGACCCGATGCCATGGAACACTGGAAAACTCACAAACTAGAACAACCCTGGAATCAATAAAGCAATAGTAGATGAAATGATGACAAAATCTAGAAACCATGTATCTCAATGTCGATGCCAAACAAAGACTAAAACTCTTCCATGGGAACAAGTACCATAAAGACTCTAGAACATTTACCATAAAAACATAGCCCTCAAATGAGATGGATCTAAACCAATGCAGATCAATAACCATAAACTCCCAATTCAAAGTGTGAACCGATGTGAATCTGATATGTGTCAAGCTAAAACAAGATGGGCCAAAAGAAACTATGAAACCAGATATAACCCATGCGAGTTGCCATCAATAAGATAAATATCAAAGTGCATGCACACTCTAATCAGATTATTATGCAAGAAACCCCTCTGATGGAACTTTATCTCAGTTCATTTATTACAATAACCCAATGATTATAAAAGGATAGAATGAAAACATGCATAAACAGAAAATAAAAATAGACCTCAGATCTGTGAAGAGGACTGAACCAGATTTCCAATGCTGCAGGAATGGAAAAAAATGGATAAGCAAGTCAAAAGATATGTCTCCCAAGTGAAAGCAGCAACATGTGACTTCTGAGGTTGAAAAATGCATCAAAAAAACAAAACCAAAAAATCACACCTACACCATTACGAAGAGCTCAAAACCAGCTTTTCGATGATATCTTGTTTGTGAAAGAAGGCCTATGTTTGACCAAGTTATGCCAAAAAAAAAAAAAAGCCCTAAAAAGAGGCCCTCTTAGCACTAACAAGGGGCAAAAAATAAGCTCCTTCCTTTTGGCACCTAGTCCTGCATGTGACTGTTGGCTACCGAAAATTCTGCTGGGGGCTGAGAAAATGAATGCCTAGTCACAATAAGACCACTTGTAGGTGCTTAAGGCAACAAGGTACTGCAAGTTTGGCCTCGGTCATTGAAAGGACCACTTGCTAAGCTGAATAAAGCCCTCAGGGGCGGAACACTAGTTGGAGCGGTGAATGGGAGGAGTTTCAGCGGCTGTCGAGCGGCGGGGTGGTGGTGGGGTGAAATACAATGGGCCTTGCAAAACTTTAATCAAAATTTTTGAATTTTTTTATTTTTTTCATACTCTGTGCCTCCAAAAACGTGTCTGGGGAGGTCGTATGGTCTCCCTGGAAAAAAAATTTGCCTCCCCAATTGACAGTGTCCAAAATGGACAAATTTTATATGAAAATAAGGGTTTTGGGGTGATGTGAATCCAACGGCAAGGTCTGTTTTGGCCCAAAATGCCTAGAAAATTTGGTGACCCCTAGATCTTTCAGAAAAATCATCGAGCTTGAAACCCTCACAGATTTCTTCAACGATAAGAAAAATCAATGAAATAAAAGCCATTTCTAACCTTTTCCAGCACTTTGAATCTAATGGTCAAGCCCGATCTGATCCAAAACACTTCATAGATGAACTCAAGGCATGAAACCCTCAAGGAATCCTGAACAAACTCTGCAATGATTTTCTCAAAAATCTGAGAAGGGGCTGCAAATCAAGGCTCTAATACCATGTTAGAAACCAAGATCAGACATGCAAACCAAAAAGCCTTCCACAATGGAGAAAATTAGAAAAAGAAAAGTTATTGCAAAAAGATGTGCAAATAATATTATTCAGGAATTCATAATTACATGAGATGATTTGATTTATAAAAGCAAAGTATGATAACCCTAATCTTATCTTGAGCAACAAGATAGCTCAACAAGATAAGGATGACAATAATTAACCTAGGAATTAAAATATTACCTAAGTAAAGTTATGCAAGTGTAATTAAATATTAATTACACTAACACAATATTATGACTTTCAATTGCTATGACACATTATTCTTAGGTGGGTAGAGGATGAATTCGGGTTTCTTTTGAGTTTGTGGTTTGTGTGAAGGGGGGTAAAGGATGAGTTGACATTGAATAATATTAACATTTCTTACTAAAGGAGAGTCTAATGTTACTTTATCATATTCATCTAAGGGTCTAGTATCATTATTGTTAATGTTTTTCTCTTCTTGCACCATGATATCTTCCCTAGGAGGAGAATTTTTAGGAGAAATATAAACCAAATACTCTGAACATTCAAGGATTGTTTCTTCTAAAATGACTTCATGACAAGTAGGGGGATGATCAATGGTTGGATTTTGTTGATTATTAGGATAACGCTCTATTTGGTTGTTTGTTTTTGCTAAGGTCTCATTCTCTTGTTCCATAATAGCTACCCTAGTAGGAGAGCTTGTAATATGTTCATCCATAGTTAGATTTTGTAACGCATCTTCATCGCAAGTAAAGGATACTTCAAGAGAATGACAACTAAGATTATTTTGTTCAAATAGGCCTTTCCAAATGTTAGGGACATTAGGAAGGAAAGAGATTTAAGCTTATCACTTTCAATCCACATGTCCTCTTGACAAATGTGATTTTCATGAACGTTCGTGATTGTATCCTATTTTAAAGGATTTTTACAAGTAGGTGGAGTAGGGAGATATGGATTTGGGATAGGAAAAGTGGTGGCTATGATCTCATTTTCTTGTTTTCTAATTTCTTCCAAAGGGGGATGAGGAGAGGGACAATCAAGACCTTCAATGTTTACATCTTCTTTCACCAAGATACATTCATCTCTAGTAGGAGACATATCAGGAGAAGAAAAAGTATGATTGTTATGATTGTCAACACTACCATCCTCACCAATGGGCAACATTTTTAATGTTAAAGATTGTGTCAATGGTTTGGTGATTAACATGTGTCTTAATGGCCTCATTATTGTAATCTAAATTGAACTCATAAGCGGGGATGTTGTATTTATGCAATCCATTTTGAACCAAATCAAAGCCACATCTTTTGAAAGAAAACATGCTATCATGAAAAGGTAAAGAAAGTATGATGCAATGACCTAATGTAAGATTTTTTAAATTCAATGTTTAGATGTGAAACAAGGTAATTTGTTGATTACATTATGTAATAACCTTAAATATGAAATGTTGTAAATAGTAATTTGAAATTGAGCAATGCATGAAATGAGCTAATTTAAGCTATATCTAATGAAATGAATGTAACAGAAACTCAGCCAACTGATACAAATAGTTAATGGTAGTAAAAAAAATTGCAGAAAAAGGGTTTTTAGTGCTTGAAAAGGCAGTATTAGGGGCAGAAAGGGACTGATTTTCCCAGGGTAGCAAATGAGTCCCACTGGGGATATTTTTCAAAAAAATTAGATGGTTTTGATTTATTTTTATGTCTTCTATGTTGTATGATGCAAACCCAAGATGGAAATGTAGAATTTTAGATTTTTTTAATGATTTGAGATGCAAAAGTGCAACCTATATGAACTTTCACTAATGTAAAATTTGAAACCTTGGAATGCAACTTAGCTAATGCAAAATGTAATGAAATGTTAATGCAAGCTCTTTCTAGGATAATGATGGACTTCAAATCAGACAAGAAGGTATTTGGAAAGCAGGTTCACCAAAATGAAATGTAGATTTTGTCACCTCATACATCTCTAGGGTTTTGCACCTAAAAGGGAGAGAGACAAAGATCAACACTTCACTCAAGAACAAACCCTTGAGATTTCAATGCAAAGGGTATGTATAGGATCATCATGGAAAAAAAAGGCCCTTAAGTGGCAAAAAACTTAGAAAAATCAGAGTTAGGCAACTTGACGTAAAAATTTGAATAAATCATCTATATTATTTCAAAAATATATATGAACAGAATCTGTAGCAAATTGAATGTAGTTTCTAAGCTACTAGGTTTATTTTTAAAAAAAATCTATTTTTGAAAATTTGAAATTCCCAATGTAGTACTTAAATTTCAAGGAAAAAATAAGAAGTAGGTGTCTGTCTGACCACCCTAGCCACAATAAAATGATAATTTTTTATAATATTTTAGAAATAAGTAGAGGAATCATGTCTAGATGTGATTCATATTTTTTTGTAATTTTTTTCCAAGAAAATAATTAATTATGAATTTTTTATTACAACTTTTAAAAAATATAAAAACTTGTATGTCTGGCCACCTTAACTTGGTCAAAACTTCATAAAATTCATTTTTTTATTTTTTTAAGCCTATAGTATACGAAGCATAGAATGTGACACATGTTTCAGACTCAAAAAATGTGGTATCATTTGAAAGCTATAGATGTTTTTCAATCAGCCTATCAATCAGGACTATATTCATAATTCAAATAGAAAATGAATAATAATTATTTATTAAATTCAAAGTAAAGAATAATTTATATTCATGAAAAGATTATAATATCCTTTAAAAACCCTTTTTATTTCATATATTTTGGGTAAAAAAAAAGTTGTTAGCCACATACCCTACACATACCCATCATATTGCCACTTTTTGGGCCATCATGATCCTGTACATACCCCAAAGGAGATTGAAATATGACAAAGGGAAGGTTCTAGGGAAACAATAATAGTAAATAAGGGTTCACTACCAAGTGTAAACTTGAAAAACATGAAATGTTGGAAAACACAATGTGATATGCAAACATATGCTAAATGACCTAGAAAATGACTTAAAAATACAAACAAAGAAAAACATAAAGTTATGAAATGAAAAGTGTGCATTTGGAAATGTGTTGAAAACTAGAAATATCTCTAAAATTCTAAAAAAATCTTTTTAGGCCTAGTGGAACTCATTCACCATTTTGGACGAATTAGTCTTAGTTTTGGAAAATTGTCTTGAAACAAGTTTTAGCCAAAAGGGTATCTGAATCTATAGAGATCTCTTAAAAACAAGTATAGTGGGACTTATTCACCACTAATGGCGAATGAGTCCACTTTGGCATTTCTAAAAATTTGAAAGTGTAAACAGAAGCTCTAGGTCTACTCTTTTTGTTCCTCTAGGTGTCTGGATCTGAAATCCTAATTTTCGACACTGTAAGTGACGTTTTGTGGATATTTTGACCTAGCCAATAAGGAGATGAATTCAACAAGTTTTCAACCTATTCTTCAATCATCTCCAAAACTTCAAAGTACTTAGATCTGCAATCACATAAGGAAAGAGAGAAAATATTGATCGTTAGGGCATGGGGGTTTGCCTTGGTCAAACCCCTTTTAGGTAATTAAACAAAAATAATGAAATAAGTAATGGAACATGAAATAATGCAATTAGAGACTTGCCATGATAAAATATCTTGAATTGCTGCAACTATGGATGAAGAATCTGCCCTTGAATGCTATCTTGATAACCTTAAAATGTTAAACCCTAGCTTGCTTAACTTGAGATGGATAATGAATGATGAATGAATTATTGATGGGGGTGAAACGAATAGAAAAACCTAAATTTATACACAATTATGCCCTAATTCCCAAAAATACAACATCACAGGCTGACGTTGGGTCTTAGAAAATAAAAACCCTCCAGTATTTTAAAATAATTTTGATTTTTGTGCCAAAGGGGATTCATTCGCCCCTAATGGAAAATGGGTCCCACTTAGGCAATTTAAGTGGGTGTCATAAATTAAATGTTTTAAATGATGTTTATTAGGATTATTTTCAAGAATACACTTAAGTAAGGCCTATAAGTGTGAAATGGGGTCAATTAAAGCATAAGAAAGGTATAATTATTGATGACAAACCTAGAAAAGTGTGAAAATTTGTTACAACACTTTGAAATAAGGCTTGGTAAGTGATAAAAAGAGATTATTTAGGTGAAATAAATTAATAAGATCCTAGAAAAGTGTGAAGGTGTGTTACAACACTTCACACACTTTTACAAGGCATCATAAAATTCTTATTAATTCACAAGGGCCCCCCAAGACCTAATGTGGATGTGTAAAACACCTCTTAACACTAGACCAAGACGATTTTAAATCCAATTAATCATTAATAATTCCAAAATCAAGCAAGAGATACTTTTTTCTATGCTACAACTACCATGTTGGCTATAAGAGGCCTATTGTTGGGCTCAACCTCTTGGTTCTTAAAGGTGTTGCTCTTTTGGCTTGTGTTGTTTTCTTCTCTCTTTGACTTCCCCTTCAACTTCTCCTTTCGAGGTGGAGATATCTTCTTTTGAGGTGGAGATTGTTTGGGTTGCTACTTTTGGGAGTTTTTGCTAAGGGATCTTCACGTCCTTTGGTTTACTTTATTCTCAATGATGAAATTTTTGCCATTAAGACTAATATTTCTCCTATTGAAGTGGAGATTTCCTTTGTGGTCTTGTTGGGTGGCTCTCTTTCCTCTTGTTGGCACCTTCTTTTGTACCTCCTATTGAGGTGGAGTGTGCCCCTTTGTTGGTGGTACGTGGGTTTGTTGGTTAGGTGGGCTTTATGTGCCAAGGGACTCCTTTCTTTCCTTTTTGTGGTCTTTTGTGGCTTAGGACTCCTTTTTTCGAAGTTGTTGGCTTCTATTGGTTCTTCCCTGTCTCAAAAGGTTTGTTTTCTGAGTGGAAATCCTAGAGTTTTTTTGGAGATTGTTTCCCTTTGGTCAATTTTTTGGCTGTAAGGTTTCATTGGTTTTCCCTTATTTCTACAGGGACGTGTTTTATGTTCTAGTTTTCTTTTGGTTGCCATGTTTCTTGCAGTTAATCTGTGTTTCTAGGTTTCATGTTTCAGTCAAAAGCATGGCTTGTTGGTTGGTCTCCCATGCTCACTTATGGTGAGTCTCACTCTTCTTTTTTAGTGGTCTTATTATTTATGAGTCACCTATCCTTTGCCTCTATGGATGCATTGTAATGGGTACTAGCCCTTCTAGTCTTAACATAATCAAAACTATATAAATACCTATGAAGCCCTAATGATATCTAATGCTAGTCCAATATTGCTAACTGCTTAGATAATGATAATATGATTGATCTTAATCACAAATTATGGATTTCCTGCAATGAATCTAGATCACTAGGGAACGTGAAATTAAAATTTGATAAAAAGCATGTATAATGTCATCTCTTTTACATAAATACATGATTTTGACATTAAACTATTGCATATGGAATAAACAATCAAAAAAAGTCCAAAATGAATGAGAAAAAGAGCTAAGGGTGCACTTTTCACCCTTATAAAATGGCATCTCCAAGATTCTAATACATAATTATGAATCTTCATCACCATAGACTATGTATTCATCTCTTAAAAGAATCCTTACTTCCATGATAATTAATTTTTAATGGGGATGTAGCTCTAGAGATTTGGATGACATCATCTTATGAAGTACAAAAAAATGTAGATATAAAGAAAGGAAAAAAACCATTGCAAATTTGAAACATTGTATCTATATATGTCCCCATTGTCTCCAAAATCTAACAAATATTGTAGTTCAAAAAGTGATGTATCCTTATCTCTTCTTGCAAAATTCAAGAAAATACTAATAAAAATTATCAATGAATTAGAAGATACCCAACATTCAATTCATTGAAATAACTACCACAACATCGTATGTACCCACAAAATCATTATTTACCGAAGCATCCCAATGGAGAACACCCACCTACAAGAAAAAAAAGAATTGTTAATTTATTTTACAACTCTACTAAGGCAGCTTCTACCGAGATTCAATTTGCTCACCCTCTCAAATCAATCTTTGAGGGCTTGAAAATTAATCATTCCGGTTAAATACTGGAGGAATTCAAGTAAGCCAAATATCAGCCTGGAAATATTTTGATCTCCTTGTTTTCAATGTCCGGCTAGAGGTAAGGTATGATGAAGTAATCAATAATTCTAATGAAAGTAAAAAACAAAACCATTTAGAAGATTTTTGGAAGCAAAGCTACTTTCAAGGCTTATGTCATCCAGATTCGGACTTCAGAGTTTGTCCTCGGTGTAGATTCTTCTCTAGAGATTTCATGTAAAATGGAAGAGATTAAAGAGACGGCTCGGCCCTTGTAAATTCTTCCTCAATTGAAACTCTTTGTATTTTAATAAAAAATTTCCCCGAGTTTCCACTAGACGCCGCCTGCTCACATAGTTTTCCCTTGAAGAAAGTTCTTACAAGAAAAGCATACATTTTGGAGGTTGCCAGAGCATATGGGAATTCAGGAGCTATGAATGCAGTCTTCTTCATTGCAAATGAAAGTTTTGGCTACACAAGTCAATATTTGTGTGGCCAAAAATCTTCTTCTTGTTCGTTTCAATGGATTGAGCGACAGATGCACATTCAAAATTGAAACTTCAAGGTAATAGTCGCAATTTTATTAACAATGAGTGTGATGGATGGATTGAGAGGAAGAGAGATTAAAAAAAAATAATTAACCACTACAGTGAGAGTGACTGGGGAGTTAAAAAGAGGAGTGAAATGGAAGGAAAATGAGATGAAGAATATAACAAAACAGAGTGTTTGGGTTTTAAGAGCACAAAATAAGTTTTTATTTTCTACAGATCAAAAGACTTTTTTATAGTGAAATGAGTAGCTGGCCTTGGTGTGTTTAATTATTGCAGTGCTGGTACTCATTTCACATAAAAACACAAAAGGAAACAAAAATAATAAAAGAGTCTTCTGACTTACAGAAAGTCACGAATTTAGTGTGTTCTTTAAATCCAGTCAAATGGGACCAAGGGTCACATAAAAAATCAAAGCTTAGGGTGTAAGAAAAGTCCATCCGTTTGAGTCTGATGGATGATGGGATGACACAGTTTGCTTTGATTTGGAAAGTCAGCCAAAACAAAACAGTAATTTTTTGTTTTTTTAGTTTTAGAAGAAAATTTATGTCCACAATTTTATGACGTTTGGAGGATCAGCATCTTGGCCCAGGTTTCTAGCAGCAAACTTTTTACCCTTAAATCACTCCGTAATCCAATTCATCTACGAACCAGTCCCACAATAAACAGAATAAAAATGAAGCGCGGTCTTATGGAATCTAACAAAGCAGGGCACAAGATCTTTCTCTCAATCGATACGGTTCTGGGTGGGTAAGCAGTTCGTCAGAGTTAAGTGGGGAAGATTTTTTTCGAAGAGATTGATTAACAATACTAACGTGTTTTAATATAGTAAGTGTAAACGTGCTAAATATATTAATTATTTTAACTAAAAACCGTAAGGGAAAAACCATTCTCTCAACAGTAATGAATTTATTAAAATTTTATTTTGATAGGAGTCCATGTACCTAAACTTTTAGCATCCAACAACATATGCATGTGCTAACTTTTTTTACTAGAAAATGACATATTTTCTGATGAAACACAGAATACGGAGAGACTACAACTCACACTCTACCGAGATTTCTTCAGAACAAAACACACCCATTTAATGCCTATTTACTGAGAGTTTCTGGTTAATCTACCGCTGGATTCCTCATTTGGACACCTCCTTCGAATCAACAGTCTCTCTTTTGTAACAAGGCAAGCTGATCGACAAATCAAGATTTACATTGGGCGGCTCTTCATTACTATTGTCAACGCTGATAGCCGCACCCACAAAATTCCCAGTCATCCCAACGCCGTCATATTGGAAGAAATCTACCGTCTGAATTTCATGGTTGAGGAAGTGACGGTTGCTGCTGCTGCTCTCGCTATCAATAGAACAAATTGGGTGGTGAGATTTGGGATCGATTTCCCGGCTGAGCAATTTTCTGTTCATGTGGGTGCTCTAGTAATTGTTTATTTCGTTGCATGTTCGACCTGGCAATCTCCCTGCTATTAGAGACCAACTGCACCGCCATTCCCACATACTCAAAATATTATACAGAGAGCAAAAACTTTATAATCAAGCAAATCAAGCCAAGAATTAATATTTCATTTCAACCCTTAAAACCTATGGAGAAAGTCTTACCGAGCAGTTAACTATTACTTGATATTCATCATAGAATATCCATATATTGTATTCTTAGTTAAAATGGCAACCTAAGACGATTAAAAAGATTATGTTACCTGTTTCCCAAGAGGGCATGAAGCTTTATGATGATCTCTTCCTCTTCTTCAGAGATATTCTACCGCTTGTGATCCGGAAACAAACAGTTGATCCACCTTAGCTGGCAGCTCTTCCCACATCTCTGCAGCCCTGTAAAATCGCAAGCATGAACTCCAGTGGCCTTCGCCATTGGCTTGAATTTATAGCTGACATGAATAGAAATTACAGACCTGCGGCCCTGGGGACAGAACTCCAGTGGCCTTCGCCATGGGCTTGAATGTGGGCAAAGAGGCGGTCATCTTCTTCTTTAGTCCATGCCCCTTTTTGGGTAAGGGCGTTTTCGCAGCAAGGACATCTTCCCATCTTCAGTGTAAAGATACACAAGAAGGTAGAGCAATGGAAATAAGGGAACAGAAAGGGCCCCATAGTCAAATCACAATTATCAGTCACAATAATTAGATATATGTTCATATTAAATATTATTATTTTGATGTGTAAATGATTGTCAAATTTAATAGAAAAGGTAATATTTTTTGGTTAAAGTTCACATCATCATTAAACAATGACTATGATATTAATTAAATGTATATAAACAAAATCTAATTAATTTATATTTAAATATAGAAACATAACTTATACAGTTGAAAGTTATTTTATAAAATTAAATTTGAATAGATAGAGTGTTTTGTTTTGGGAATTACAAATAATAGTAAGGATTAAAGTTGCACAAAATTTAATCATCTTGATATAAAAAATAAATAATTAAAGCTAAATTAATTCTTTGGACTCTATGTAATTAGAAAGAAATATTTGTTGGTTGAATTTGAACCCAAACACTACAAGAATGGCCTTATGTGCAAGATTGTTATGTAACTCAGGGGATCATCTTGTTAGAGTGTAGACTTCAAAAAATCATTTCATCTCAATTTTTAATATTTAAAAATGTAAAAGGATTGTGCTATTTAGAAATAGCTTAGTGGAGGTGTCAAATTATGAGGTCCAAGTTGTCCTTTCTCATAATTGCTTTATAACCTTGGGTAAATTCTTTTAGACATCATTCGCCAACATGTAGATGTCCTTTATGTAGGACTTGATGTGACACATTCCTTTTAGTGCTCTAAATTGTAACTTTCCTAAAATAATTTACACTTGTAGTTACATATGAGTTAATTGCACATTGAATGTCTTTAAATACCAAAATAACAATAATTCACACAAAGTACTAAGCTCTCAATAGTTAGTCAAGAAGAGTGAAGTTAGCAATGTTAAATTTAAGCAACTTATATTTTTGATGATATTGATTGAGAGTTGCAAGATTTACCCAAGATAGGATAATATGAATTATGAAATTTGAGATAAATCCATGGAATATTAGGTTGATAATGCAGCGAATGTGTAGGAATAGATGCCAATAGGGATAGGATAAATTGAATTTATGATAATGTATGAAAGGATTGGGGAGTAAGATAACTTAGTGTGAGAGTGCACCACATATCACTATGTAGTTGTATTAAGTCATTCTATTCAAATGGACCAAAAACTAAATAGGAACTTACATGAATATGTAAATTTTACCTTTAAATTTCACAACCACTTTAGGGTTCATGCAAATATAATATGAGAATGTATTTCAATTTATATGAAACATTCAAGTAGTCAAAATTTAAAAGAAAATATTAAAAAATAAAAGGCTATAGGGCTTGCATAAAGTAATGGATCTCTATTGACTTCCTCATGTGTTACTCTCCTTTGTCTTAACGATCCATAAGATCTATAAATTAAAGAAAATATGTGTAATGAATAACTTCTATCATCCAAGTAGAAATAACCACACCCACATTTTAATTCAATTATCTATGAAAATGGAGGAGGAGAGGGACAGAATAGGGTTAGAAATTCTACTTGTTTGAAAAGTGATATTGTAATACTTGATAAAAATAATGCTCTATGGTACTTTAGCTACAACCACATAATTTTGATCATGATCTATCTAAGTATGATGATGATTCTTTAAATAAGAAAATATGGTTTTCTATAATTTGTGTAGAAATTTGTAAATCTCAGAGATAAAATAACAAGCACATATGAACAACACAAAGTTTGCATAAAGTTGACCAGTATATTTAAAGATCAACAAGGCATACATAAATAGGAAAGATAAAGGCACTTGATTTCCATGAAATGAGGACTAGACTCCTCACTCATGGAGTGGTGGAAATTTTCCTACCACAAAAGTAGCATGAGGTGTTAAAAGTTAGTCGACACCTCTAAAGACTCCTAACTAACTTGACACCTCACATGAGCAAGCGTCAAGGTATGCCTAAGTAGGCTTAAAGCCTAAGTGTATGTAATATATACTCACAACCCCTCTTAAGCATAGATTAGGTGGGCACAAAGAAATGGGTCCCAACCATGAGGTTTGGTGAGGTACCCGTGTACGATGCAAAAGAAATGGGTCTTGACTATGAGGCCTGATGAGATACCCATGTATAATGCAATATCTCATAAATGGAGAAAGATAGAAAACCTAGTGGGAAAAAACTATCCTTGAAGAAGAGAGATAAGATGAGAAGAAGGCTAGAAACCCCCCCAAAGATGATGTTGATGTTGATGTAGATCTCACACAATAAGAAGAGTTTGTAGATGAATGAACTTACTCTTAGTAAAGGGTTTGGTGAAAATGCCAGTAACCTACTCTAAAGATTGGCAATAGACTAAGTCAATGATTTTCCCATGAATAAGCTCTCGAATATAATGAATATGAATCTTCATGTTTGATTCCCTAATGTTGAAAAACATTCCTACATATATGAATGGTGATATGGTTATCACAATAGATGATTATTGACTACTTGAATGGAATACCAAACTCAAAAATAATGTGTTGAAGCCATATAGCCTCACTAACTAAGTTAACAACCCCCTCAACTCTATCTTTGTGGATGATATATCAATAGAATTATGCTTCTTGCTAGGCCAACTAATAGGACCTGAACCATATGAAAAATTGTAACCTAAAGTGGACTTATGATGCTCAGTATCACCATCCCAATCTGAATCTATAAAACCAACTGATGAATCACAAACCCAAAGCCTAAATTTAACTGATGAACTAACTCTATAATGAATCCCAAACCCAAGAGTACCATGAAGGTAATGAAGGATCCTATTAGCTGCTTTCTAATGTGTCTCATGAGGTTCTTGTTGAACATGACAACTAGGAGGGGGAGTGAAAGATTTAAGCATATACTAGAACTACATCCAAATATTGCATGAAAGATTCATTAATAAATGAAAAATGAAAGTCACCACAAAAACACAATAACATCATATTTACGTGGAAAACCACAGTGAGGATTAACTTACACTAGAGAATATCAAAACCGATTACAAAAAGGATCACTGCCTAAAATAAGGCTCACTGCCTTAAATAAGGACTCACTGTCCACAAGGCTACAACTAGAGGGCTCGCTACCACAGAGATACAAAGAAGATGGCTCACTACCAGAATACAAAAGTTGTCTAGCTAATTTATTGTTACGTGGGTGTTCCAGTAATTCTTTATTTTGTTTCCTGGTCAACTTGGCAATCTCCCTACTATTAGATACCAACTGCAACGCCATTCTCACATATGCAAAATATTATACAGAGAGCAAAAAATTTATAGTCAAGCAAATCAAGCTAAGAATTAATATTTCATTTCAACACTTAAAACATATGGAGATAGTCTTATCGAGCAGTTAACTATTACTTGGGATTCACCATAGAATATCCATTTATTGTATTCTTAGTGATGTTGGCAACCTAAGAGGATTAAAAAGATTATGTTATCTATTTCCCAAGAGGGTATGAAGATTTATGATGATCTCTTCCTCTTCTTCAGAGATATTCCACCGCTTGTGATCCAAAAGAAAATAGTTGATCCACCTTAGCTAGAAGCTCTTCCCACATCTTTGTATCCCTATAAAATCACAAGCATGAACTCCAGTGGCCTTCACCATTAGCTTGAATTTATAGCTGAGATGAATAGAAATTATAGACCTATGGCCTTGGGGACATATCCCTAGTGGCCTTCGCCATGGACTTGAATATGGGCAAAGAGTCAGTCATCTTCTTCTTTAGTCCATGTCCCTTTTTGGGTAAGGGAATTTTCACAACAAGGACATCTTCCCATCTTCACTAAGTAGAGTTTTTTTGTGTATAAGCAGAGCGAAGCACTAATACTGTGTAAAAATACACAAGAAGGTAGATCACTAGAAATAAGGGAATAGAAAGGACCCCATAGTTAATGACTTGAGGCAGTAATATCAACAAAACATGTCTCATCACAATTATCAGTCACAATAATTAGATTTGTGCAAGAATTTTTTTTATATGAATATATGTTAACTTAAATTTATGTTCATATTAAATATTATTATTTTGATCTATAAATGATTGTCAAATTTATTACAAAAAGTAATATTTTTTGGTTAAAGTTCACATCATCTTTAAACAACAACTATCGACATTAATGAAATGTATATAAAAAAAATCTAGTTAATGTATATTTAAATAAAGAAACATAACTTATACATTTGAAAGTTATTTTATAAAATTAAATTTGAATAGATAGAGTGTTTTGTTTTGGGAATTACAAATAATAGTAAGGATTAAAGTTGCACAAAATGTAATCATCTTGATATTAAAAATAAATATTTAAAGCTAAATTAATTCTTTGGACTCTATGTAATTAAAAAGAAATATGTGTTGGTTGAATTTGAACCCAAACACTACAAGAATGGCATTTTGTGCAAGATTGTTATGTAACTTAGGAGATCATCTTGTTAGAGTGTAGACTTCAAAAAATAATTTCATCTCAATTTTCAATATTTAAAAATGTAAAAGGATTGTGCTATTTAGAAATAGCTAGGGGAGGTGTCAAATTATGATGTCCAAGTTGTCCTTTCTCATAATTGCTTTATAACCTTGGGTAAATTATTTTATACATCATTCCCAAACATATAGATGTCCTTTATGTAGGACTTGATGTTTCACATTCCTTTTAGTGCTCTAAATTGAAATTTGAGATAAATCCATGGAATATTAGGTTGATAATGAGGTGAATGTGTGGGAATGGATGCCAATAGGGACAGGATAAATTGAATTTTTGATAATGTATTAAAGGATTGGGGAGTAAGATAACTTAGTGTGAGAGTGCACCAAATATCACTATGTAGTTGTATTAAGTCATTCTATTCAAATGGACCAAAAACTAAATAGGAACTTACATGAATATGTAAATTTTAACTTTAAATTTCACAACCACTTTAGGGTTCATGTACATATAATATGAGAATGTATTTAAATTTATATGAACATTCAAGTAGTCAAAATTTAAAAGAAAATATTAAAAAATAAAAGGCTATAGGGTTTGCATAAAGTAATGGATCTCTATTGACTTCCTCATGTGTTCCTCTCCTTTGTCTAAACAATCCATAGGATCTATAAATTAAAGAAAATATTTGTAATGAATAACTTCTATCATCCAAGTAGAAATAACCACACCCACATTTTAATTCAATTATATATGAAAATGGAGGAGAAGAGGGAGAGAATAGGGTTAGAAATTCTACTTGTTTGAAAAGTGATATTGTAATACTTGATGAAAATAATGCTCTATGGTACTTTAGCTACAACCACATAATTTTGATCATGATCTATCTAAGTATGATGATGATTCTTTAAATAAGAAAGTATGGTTTTCTATAATTTGTGTAGAAACATGCAAATCTAAGAGATAAAATAACAAGTACATATGAACAACACAAAGTTTGCATAAAGTTGACTAGTAAATTTAAAGATCAACAAGGCATACATAAATAGGAAAGATAAAGGCACTCAATGTCCATGAAATGAGGATGGACTCCTCACTCATGGAGTGGTGGCAATTTTCCTACCAAAAATGTAGAATGAGGTGTTAAAAGTTAGTCGATGCCTCTAAAGACTCTTAATTAACTTGACACCTCACATGAGAAAGTGTCAAGGGATGCCTAAGTAGACTTAAAGCCTAAGTGTATTTAATATATATACTCACAACCCCTCTTAAGCATAGATTAGGTGGGCACAAAGAAATGGGTCCCAGCTACGAGGCTTGGTGAGGTACCCATGTATAATGCAAAAGAAATGGGTCCTAACTATAAGGCCTAATGAGATACCCACATATAATGCAATCTCTCATAAATGGAGAAAGATAGAAAACATAGTGGGAAAAAACTATCCTTGAAGAAGAGAGATAAGATGAGAAGAAGGCTAGAAACCACCCCCCCAAAGATGATGTTGATGTTGATGTAGATCACACATGAGAAGATTTTGTAGATGAATGAACTTACTCTTAGTAAAGGGTTTGGTGAAAATCTTAGTAACCTGCTCTAAAGATTGGCAATAGACAAATTCAATGATTTGCACATGAATAAGCTCTCAAATATAATGAATATGAATCTCTGTGTTTGATTCCCTAATGTTGAAAAAGATTCCTACATATCTGAATGGTGCTTTGGTTATCATAATATATCACTATTGTCTACTTGAAAGGAATTTCAAACTCAAAAATAATGTGTTGAAGCCATATAGCCTCACTAAGTTAACAACCCCCTCAACTCTGTCTCTGTGGATGATATATCAACATTCTACTTCTTGCTAGACCAACTGATAAAACTTGAACCATGTGAAAAACTATAACCTAAAGTGGACTTGTGATGCTCAGTATCACCAGCCCAATCTAAATTTATAAAACCAACCAAGTCAACTAATGAAATAACTTTGTAATGAATCCCAAACCCAAGAGTACCATGAAGGTAATGAAGGATCATCTTAGCTGCTTTCTAATGTATATCATGAAGTTCCTACATAAATCTCAAAACCATTCCAATTGCATATGGAATGACTGGCTTGGTATGAGTCAAGTATAGAAGACTTCCAATAAGTTGTCAATACAAAGTAGCACCAACTAATGATGTAGTACAAGAAGTCTCAAGCTTGGCTCTAGATAGAAAAGGAATAAAATATGGTTTGCAAGTAGTCATGTGAAATTGTGCAAGTAAAGCAAAAGTATACTTAGGTTGTGCAAGAGTGATCCCTAAAGCATACTATGGAATCTCAATGCCAAGGAAGTAGTGTATAAACCCAATTTTTTCATGTCAAATCTATCATGAAGTGTTGAATTCACTACTACAATGAGAGATGAAGTACTCTTGATAATAAAAATATCATCAACATATAGAACCAATATCAAAAGTGAATCATCATTCTATAGTAGATACACATTAGGATCTAAATGGCATATAGTAAGATCCAGAGTTAGGAGGTAAGAATCCATCTTGGCATACCAAGCCCTAGGGGCTTGTTTGAAGCCATAGAGAGATTTCCTAAGTCTACAAACTAAGGATTAATCTTGAACAAACCCTAGTGGTTGTTCCATATAGATTTCCTCCTCAAGGTCTCCATGAAGAAACACACTCATCACATCCATCTGATATACAACCCATCCAAGTGTTCTAGCTATAGATATTGTGAGTCAAATCGAAGTCATCATAGTAACTAGTGCAAAGGTGTTTGTATAATCATTACCTACAACTTGTGAAAAAACTTTAGCAACCAATCACGCTTTGTATTTATCAACTGACCCATATACTATAAATTTAGTTTGATATATCCATATAAATCAAACTATCTTCCTTCCCTTAGGAAGTGAAGTCAAGTCCCAAGTGTGATTTATAATCAAGGAATCATATTTCTCATCCATAGCAATATCCCACTCAAGTATGCCTGATTCCTCTCTAAATGTCTATGAATCAAAAATAGAAGTATTGAATGCATGTGCCCACCCATGAAAATCTATTTGAATCTGTTTGTCATATGTTGGATCCTATACCCATGTATCTACCCTATGAAGTGATCGTAGAGTTAGAGATGTGGGTGAGTCTAGTGTAGAAATATCAAATTTTAATGTAATCCTTGAACTAGATGAAGACAAACCCTCATCATTATTGTCACCATCAAAATTAGAAGAAGAAGTTGCACAAGGAATTTTTTGTGAATGATCTGAAACATGAAAAGTATAATCAAGATCTGGTGAATCCACAATATGTTGAGAAATGTTAAGTATAGATTCAAGAGGAGCTTCTTGAATCTTAACACTCCTCTCAATAAATAACTCATGTGTGGTAGGATGGAGTAGGCAATAGCCTTTTACACCATCTAGATAACCTACAAAGATGCAAGTTTAGATTGTGGATCCATTGCCTTGCAATTCTCTTTCAAAATGTTTTCCATGGTAGGATAGCTAAAGGCCCTAAAATGATCAACTACTCCAGTTTCCATCCTTTCCAAGCTTCAATGGGAGTGATACCCTTCAAGGATTTATGAGGAACTATATTTTGAATATAACATGCACAATTGACTACTTTTTCCTAGTAGAGGTGTGATGCCCTTAGAGTGAATCATACAATTATCCATCTCTTTTAAAGATCTATTATTGCATTTAGCAACACCATTTTGTTGGGGGTATAACTCTGTGTTGCAAATCTATCCCCTCTTCTATGAAAAGCTACTCAAAATGGTTGTTGACATACTCATCCCCATTATTTGTTCATAGAACTTTGATGACTTTCCCTGACTATATTTTGGAAAGAGCATTGAAATATTTAAAATATTTGAATACTTCTAGGGTGAAGCCACAATAGTGTTTTATAATTGAAGTGAGGAAGGAAAACTCACAAAAAATGAATGCATGGAAAAAAACTTGATTTTAGAGGTTTGTACAAACCTATAATAATTTTTTCCTAAGGAAGTAGACCCATGTAAATAATGAGAAATCATCAATACAGGTAATAATATATTTATCCTTTATAAAAGATGAATGTGGAAAATCCCCTAAAACATCATTGTGAATAGGTTCTAAGACTTGTGTTGGCCTCCATGGTTTGACTTTGTCAAATTTTTCTTCAGTATGTTTGTTAAGTGCATAACCTTCACAAAGTCCTTTAGAAATTTTATCCTTTCATAATCCCTTGACCATATTATGTTGACATAGTTGGTCAAGATAGTAGTAGTTAAAAGGCCAAATCACTCATGATATAATTTGCTAACTTCATATGCACATGAGTTAGTAGTTCTTTTGGAGAAATATTTATGGAAAAATTAGAGAAGGTATATAATCTGGATTGGTGATTTGCCTCCCAGGCTATTGCTTCCAACATTTTTCTTTGCAAATCTCTTATCTCAACTGAATTTGGAGAGAAATGTATTGTATTTCCCTTCCCTAGATGAGTTATTTGATACAGTGGTAGGAGATTAGTTGATAGTGAAGAAGCACTTAGAACATTTGAAAATGTCCATCCTTCAACTTCAATAGACCCTCTCCCTTTGACCAATGTTGGAGTATCATCACATAAGGTGAATTTGGATATATTGGATTTCTCTAAGGATGAAAAAATAATGTGAAGAACCAATATGGTGTGAAGAACCAACATGTTTATAATCCATGATGGAGATGAAGATGTTGTAGGAACTAATTCTTTTCTCTTTGATTTCTCTTTTTCCTTAGTATTTTCTTTAGTTGATGAAGATTCCTTGACAGAATTAGGCAGCCCTACAAAATCAAGTAACCCCACATTTAGCTTTCTTAGTAATTGGTTTACTCTGTTGAGAAAAGTTTTCTAATTTGGAGTTGTCAAATTTTCCTTCTTTCTTACCTTCCTTGTCCTTTTTATTGTTCTCTCCTTTTGAATTTTGTTGCTTTTCATTCCTTGCAATTAGGGCTTGAGGTATAGTAGACTTCAAAGTGCCCATTTGAATTAACTTTTCTTGCACCCTTGAATGATCAATGATAAAGTTACCAAGTGTGGGTATTGACCATGAGGGTCTAAGAGCTTGTTTAGTAGAGTACAAACTTGAGAAAAATACAAAAAATTATAGACCTCTCTTGGAAAGTATATAAAGGATTAATTGATCCTCTTTCTTATCAATTCCACAATCTTTTAACTGCAACATTAAAGATTTAAATTTAGTGAATCTAATTCATGTAAATTTAAGAAAATCCTAGGACTAAGACCTAAGAGTCAATTTTCCAACTCATTGCTTCTAAGTTCATTAATTTTCCTAAATATTTTGTTTAGAGATTCCCAAACTTCATTGGGTGTTTTCAATTTCTCATGGAACAACAGTTCAAGAGACAAATTTAAATATAGAAAGCTAAATTCTTTGTCGTATTTATTGAAATAATTTTATTTTCTGTAGCTATGGTGATTTTCTTTTCCGTTCCCATAGTTACGCTATATAAACCTTTGTTCTTAAGTACAATAATTACTTTCAACTTCCAAATATTATAGTTGAAAGGTGTTAGGTGTAGTGTAGTAAAATTAGACTCCATGTTGTTAGACTTAGATGTTTGCATTGTAGAAATACGAAAATGAAGAACTTAGAAATGCATACAAAAGTAAAGAAATAACACAACACACAAAGGCACTTCTCGAGGAAGTGTGAAAATAGACCACACACAACAACCCCCCTGATTATTTGTTTCCCCCTAATTTGGCACTTTGTAGAAGGAGTGCTTGTAAATAGTCTAAGCAGGGCATAAATTGGAACTTTATAGTGTGAGTGTGATATTATTCCCATTGGATTTGTGGTGAAAAAAAAAACTTTTAAAAAACTAACACTCAAATCCAAGTTATCAAACAAAAGTTATGAATCTTTGAAGTATGTCACCTTTACAAAATAAAACTTGCCTTCTTGTAAAAAAATTCAGATTTTTTTGAAAAAAAACATTACACCAAAAAATGAGAAAAGAGGGAAAATTTTGAGAGGAGATTAAGCACCCTTGGGCTGGAAAGAACCAGGGGCTAAAATACCATATGACTAGGGGATAAAGGTGAAGATGTCTTCCCCCTATCCTTCCTGACATATGCTTTAGGGAGTTTAATGAGTGAATAGTGCTCCTCCTTGTTCGCCAAAAATTGATGGTCATTATGGGTGATTTGGGAGTTGTTGGACTTGAAAATTAAAGGTTGAATCGTGGGCCTCTAACAAGTCCCTGCAGTTGGGATGACTATGGAAATCACATCCAACCTCCAAGACTCAATATAGTTGATTGACAAACCAACTAATAATTTTTTTCCTATAAATTATTTGAAATGATGAAAATTGTGGGGGTCTCTTTCACCTTTAGAGTTTAGGACCTAAAAGGAGAGAGGCAGGTATGTGTAGGATCATGATGGGCCAAAAAGTGGCAATATGATGGGTATGTGGCTTACGACTATTTTTTTACCCAAAATTGATGACATGAGAAAGGTTTTTAAAGGGGATTCTCATCTTTCCAATGATATAAATTATGCTTTAATTTGAATTTAATAAGTAATTATTAATCATTTTCTATTCAAATTATGACTAAAGTCCTGATTGATAGGTTGATTGAAAAACATCTATAGCTTTCAAACGGTATCACATCTTTTGAATCCAAAACATATGTGACATTCTATGCTTCACATACTATAGGATTAAAAAAAGAAAAAATGAATTTCATGAAGTTTTGACCAAGTTAAGGTGGTCAGACATACAAGTTTTTATATTTTTTTTAAAGTTGTAATAAAAAATTCATAATTAATTATTTACTTAGAAAAAAATTACAAAATAATATGCATCACATCGAGGCATAAGTCCTCTACTTATATCTAAAATCTTATAAAAAAATATTATCATTTTATCGTGGTTAGGGTGGTCAAACAGACACCTACTTCTTATTTTTTCCCTGAAATTTAAGTACCACTACATTGAAATTTCAAATTTTCACCAAATAGATTTTTTTTTTAAGCATATCTAGTAGTTTAGAAACTACATTCAATTTACTACAGATTTTATTCTTACACATTCTTGAAATAATATAGATAAATTATTCAAATTTTTACGTCAAGTTGCCTAACTCTGATTTTTCTAAAAATTTTGCCACTTAAGGGCCTATTTTTTCCATGATGATCTTGCACATACCCAGGCAATCTTCACACACTTCACTCAAGAATAAACCCTTGATATTTCAATGCAAAGGAGATTGAAATATTGCAAAGGGATTGTCCTAAAGGATTAATGAAATCTAATGAGGGGTTCACCACCAAGTTTAGACTTGGAAAAGATAATGAAATGCAAGGTAACATGAAAAACACTAGTTCAATGCAATGACCTAGAAAATGCCTTAGAAATGCAAACAAAACAAAACAAAAAAGCAGTGAAATGATTGATGTGCACCTAGAAACTTGATGATGACTAGAAACAACTCTAAAATTTTGAAAAACCTAAATGTTTGACCTACTAGGACTCATTTGCCATTCTGGGTGAATCAATCCTAGTTCTGGATTTCTGCACATGAGCAAGTCTTGGTAAAATGGGTATGCAAATTTCCAAATATCTCTAAAAAAAACCTACAATGGGACTCATTCACCACGTGGTGAATGAGTATAGTTTGGATTTTCTATAAATTCAACGTTCTCATCTACACTTCTCAGTTTGCTCAATCTACTCCTCCAGGTTCCTGAATCCAAAACCCTGATTATGGGGTTGTAGGTGACCTTTTAGTGAAGATTATGACCTTGCAAATAAGGGGAAAACTTCAACAAGCTTACAACCTAATCCCTAATGATCTTTAAGTCTTCAAAGTACCTAGATCTGCAATCACACAAAGAGAGAGAGAGAGAGAGAGAGAGAAAGTGTTGATCGTTAGGGAATAAGGGTTTACCTTGGTCAAACCCCTTTTAGGTAATTAAACCAAATGATGAAATAAGATAATGAAGAATGGACATGAAATAATATAATAGGAACCTTGCCATGATGATGGATCTTGAATTGTTGCAACAATTGGTGAAGAATCTACCCTTGAATGCCTTGGAAATGGTCTTGAAATCTATCTTGATGACCTTGTGAAAGACTCAGAGTGCTTGATTTGATAACATGAATTCTTATGTTAAATAGTGATTTGAAGGCTTGTTTCTATAGGAAATTCACTCAAATGACCATTAATTTGATCTCTAAGGCCGACATAGGAGAAATTTAAACTTAAAACACAGTTTTTCCCACTCAAACTCAAAAATAGCTCAAATGAAACTCATTCACCAAGCTGGGTGAATGAGTCCCACCTAGATGGGACTCATTCACCCAAAGTAGCGAATGGGTCCTATAGCGGCTATTTTTCTAGCTAGAATGTTGACCAGTGAAGAAATTATGTTTATATGTTGATCTTGTCGAGATTTTAGTTAAAATAGGCCTTGGATACATAATATGGGGTCATAGGGGCCTAATAAATAATGATATTAAGGTTATAAATATAAGAGGGCCCAAAATCCAATGTGAAAGTGTAAATACATACACTTTACAACACTAAATTAAGGAAAAATTGGGTCTTTTTAGCTTAGAAGGGCCCTAAATCCCATGTGAATTTCTAGAACACATTACAACACTAGATTAGGTTCACTTGATTTACAAGCCTCCCAAATTTAATGTGAAGATATAAATAAATACCTTTTACAACATTAAATTAGGATAGAGTTAGGTTAATTTAGCTTTAAAAGGGCCCAAGACCTAATGTGGATGTGTAAAACACCTCACAACACTAGATCAAGGTGACATTAATTCCAATTTATCATTAATTATTCCCATATCAAGTGTGAAAATGAAAAAGGATACATTTTTCTACACTACATTTAGCCCCCACTTTAGTGAGAGGATGAACTTTCTTCAAACTCACACTAAAGTATACATTCAAGAGGGGTCCAATCACACCAACGCGGATGGTCTAGGATAACAAAGATCAAGGAGGTAACCAAGCCCCCAAGATCCAAGATCCTACATCAAACCAACATAAGCACAAAAGGAAACACACAATGTGTATGATATGCGGAAAAAAAATATACACAAACATCCAATGCCAAGGATATAAAGAAGAAAGAAAAGAATAAGATAGGTGGATCCAACTTCGACAAAGATGCACTCACTCTGGGGAAATGGAACATCAGGTCGTTCGCAGGGTGAGTTGTCCCAAATAAGTGGTTTAGTGAGAAATTCATGCCAGTGTGTCAGCTTCACACCGTATAATGAGAAATTCATGCCAGTGTGTCGGCTTCCCATTATAATAACCATACCAAATTTATCCTCCTGATAACTTTGATAAGGCACCACAATGTAATTCTTTTTGTAAATTCTTTTGTCATGTAAAAATTTTGTTAAAGGGGATTTTTCTTTGTTCATGCAAGGTCTTCTTCTTAGGGAGCATTGTGCCTAATGTCTCCAAGAGAGGACAAGTCAAAAGTGTCAAATTGTTTCCCATGGGATGCCTCATTCACACCATGCCATGTTAGTAGATTGTACACTCTTGGACGACATCAAACCCATTGACACCACCAAGAAGAGGACACATCACAAGAAAAAAGAAAAATCATGCCATGAAATTTTTCTAAAAGATGTCATCTATGTATGCCCCCACTTTAAAGCGGTTGCTACACCATCACTGTGAGAAATTTATTTAAAGTATCCAATGATAAATGCAAACATGAAAGAAGACATGAGAGCTACCTTGGAAATCCCAATGCCAAGTCATATGTTTCCAAATCAGACTAGATCATGTATTTTAAGTATGTCACATGTGAGTCAACTTAAGGCATGAAATCCACATCCCAAGCTTGCTCTTATATATATGTGAAAGGTAGTCAACTAGCCAAAAGAGACAACGAAAAGTGTCATATAGGGATAAGGCTACCTAACCCCCTTTCCCCCACATAGTGCAGGACAAGGGTGAGCCTAGAGTGGAAGATGATATTTTTCTCCGTGCACGAAGGGAATGACATGCAATAGTGAGTATACTATGATCCTACAACTATTTCATGGCAAGGAGCAACAACTATGTTATTTATTATGATGAGTAAACAAAGTGTCAACTTGATACATATTTAATGAGATATCTATCAGTTTCAAATGCATCAAAGTTAAAGTTGTCTTGGAAGAATATTTTGTGATAGTTTTGACATTGAATGAAGGTTTTTCTTTTGAGGGACAATAACCAAGATCATTGGTCATTTCTTGTGTTTTAGGCTTTATAGGTACACATGGATACCTTTTTCTATAGAATCACATCCTTTCCAAAGTTGCTTCATAATTTCAAAACCTCTTCAATAAAGCTTTTTCACTTCTTTCAAGTTCGGTGGTTGTTCAACTTCATCAAATTTTGTCTTGTATGTTGTCCTTTCTTCTAAAGTGGTTGAAGTGGATGTTTTTTATTTTTGTATTGCCATTACCAGCTTCTCTTTTCCCTTTCTAGGCTTTTTTTTTATGATCTTGTATTCTCCCATGAATATCAATATCAAATCAAAGGTTTCCAGAGCATCTTTCAATAACTTTGTGGCTTCTTCAATTCATTTTTGTTTTTCTATCTCTTGTACAGGTTCTACATTTGTGGTTGGTGTTAAGGGATATCTAATGTTCATAATGTCAAAGGACTTATCCTTAATTTCATGATCTCTTAGAGAAGAGGATTCTAATTTCACTTCATCATCTTCATCTAAGGAAGCCATATTAATATTGTTTGAAAGAAGTGTGTTAATGTAACTGGCATTTTCTTGCACCATGATACCTTCCCTAGTAGGAGAGTTTTTAGAAGAGTGAAAAACTATATGTTCATGACATTCAAAGATGGCTTCTTCTAAAGTAATTTCATCACAATTAAGGAGGTTATCAATGATTAGATTTTTTTGTGTGTCAATGATGGCATTTTCTTGTTTAATAATGTTTTCCTCATGGTTCTCATTGATTGGATCTTGTGAGACCATAATATCTTCTCCAGCAATATTAGGAGAGATATTAGGAGAGGGGGAAATTTGACTGTTGTCCATAATTTTCTCTAAGGTCTCATTCTCTTGTGCCATAATGTCTACCCTAGTAGGATAGCTTTTAGGAAAGTAAAAAACAAGAGGTTCATCACATTTTGAGGTTAGATGTTGTAAAGTAGCTTCATCGCAAATAGGAGAGGCATCAAGAGAAGGATAACTATGAATTTCATGGTTACCAATGATTGGACTTTTTTGTTCAAATAGGTTTTCCCAAATGGTAGGGGCATTAGTAAATGGAGGAATAAGATTCTCATTGGTCTCAATAAGGATATCTTCTAACAATAAACTATCTTCTTCATGTCTAGAGAAGATATTAGGAGAAGGAAAGGTTTGATTGTCATGAGTATCTATGTTTACATCCCCATGTTCTATGATGTCTTCCCAAGTAGGAGAGGTAGGATTGTCATAGCTTGAAATTATTGGATCTCTTAATATCAACATATCCTCCTCAAAAATGTGTTTTTCATGATCATTCATGATTCTATTCTTATTCACTAAAGCATTTTCACAAGTAGGGGAGGTGTTGGGAGATGAATGGAGACTAGGTAAAGTAGTGGCCATGATCTCAACTTCATGTGTAATATCTTTCCAAAGGGGAAGACAAACAATACTTTCATGATCTTTGATGATTGTATCTTCTTTCACCAAGATACCTACATCACCAATGGGAGAGATATCAAGAGAAGAACAATTATGATTATCATGATTATCGATGCTAGCATCCTCTTGTATCAAACCCTGAATGGATGATCTAAGAGAGATGAGTTCATAAAGGGCTTCATCTAACATGTCAAAGTCATCACTACTAAAGGGTTTGAATGATATGATTTCTCTTAGATTAACCTTTTTTTGAATTCCAAATGTAATCTGATCTAATTGAACTATGAACTAATGCTGAGAATGAAAAATGCAAGAAACTAACTCTATCCACAATTGTAATGAATGAAAATTATTCTACTTCTAATGATTTGAATGTAATAGAAAGCAAGCAAAATAAAACAAAAAAGTAACAACAGCAACCGAAATCTTAAAAACAACAAATTTAACTCTATAAAATGCAGTTTAGAATTTGGACTAGGACTAATTTTCCCAAGGTTGAGAATGAGTCCGAGTAGGGATTTTTTTTCAAAATTTAATGAATTTTTTAGTTAATTTTTTGTGTTTTCTATGCTGTATGATCTAGATCCGAGATGCAAATATAGATTTTCAATGATTTTAAATGAAATTAGATGCAAAAATGCAAGATATATGAGCTTTCACTAATGTAAAAATTTGAAACCCTAGAATGCAAATTAACCAATGCAAAACCTAATGCAAAGTTAATGCAAGATAAATCTAGGATGATGATGGAATCCAAATCAGAAAAGAAGGTATTCTAAATGTTGTATGGTCTAGATTTGAGATGCAAATGTAGATTTTCAATGAAATTAGATGCAAAAATGCAAGCTATATGAGCTTTCACTAATGTAAAAATTTGAAACCCTAGAATGCAAATTAACCAATGCAAACCCTAATGCAAAGTTAATGCAAGATAAATCTAGGATGATGATGGAATCGAAATCAGAAAAGAGGGTATTCTAAATGCAAGTTCACCAAAATGAAATAATGAAAATTGTGGGGGTCTCTTTCATCTTTAGGGTTTAGGACCTAAAAGGAGATTGGCAATCTTCACACACTTCACTCAAGAACAAACCCTTGATATTTCAATGCAAAGGAGATTGTCCTAAAGGATGAATGAAATCTAATGAGGGGTTCAACACCAAGTTTAGACTTGGAAAAGACAATGAAATGCAAGGTAAAATGTAAAACCTTAGTTCAATGCAATGAACTAGAAAATGCCTTAGAAATGTAAACAAAACAAAACAAAAAAGTAGTGAAAATGACTGATGTGCACCTGGAAACTTTATGATGACTAGAAATAGCTCTAAAATTTTGAAAAACCTAAATTTTTTAACTACTGGGACTCATTCACCATTCTGGGTGAATCAGTCCCAGTTCTGGATTTCTACACAGCAGTAGGTTTCGTGAAAATGGGTATCCAAATTTGTAAACATCTTTGAAAAACCCACAGTGGGACTCATTCACCACTTGTGGAAAATCAATCTAGTTTGGATTTTCTGGAAATTCAAAGTTCTGATATGCACTTCTCGGTCTGCTCAATCTGCTCCTCTAGGTTCCCTGATCCAAAACCTTGATTTTGGGGCTGCAAGTGAAATTTTAGTGAAGATTACGACCTTGCATATAAAGGGACAACTTCAACAAGCTTTCAACCTAATCCCCAATGACCTTAAAATCTTCAAAGCACCTAAATCTACAATCACACAAAGAGAGAGAGAGAGAGAGAGAGAGAGAGAGAGAGAAAGAGTGTTGATTTTTAGGGAATAGGGGTTTTCCTTGGTCAAACCCCTTTTAGGTAATTAAACCAAATGATGAAATAAGATAATGAAGTATGAACATGAAATAATACAATTAGAACCTTTCCATGATGGCAGATCTTGAATTGCTTCAACAATTGATGAAGAATACCCTTGAATGCATTGGAAATGGTCTTCAAAGCTATCTTGATGACCTTGTGAAAGACTTGAAGTGCTTAGCTCTTGAGTGCTTGACTTGATAACATGAATTCTTATGTGAAATAGTGATTTGAAGGCTTTTTTATATAGGAAATTCACTTAAATGACCGTTAATTTGATCCCCAAGGCTGACATAGGAGAAATTTAAGCTTAAAACCCAATTTTTCCTGCTCAAACCTTGAAAATAGCTCAAATGGGACTCATTCACCAAGTTGGGCGAATGAGTACCACCTAGATGGGACTCATTCACCCAAAGTGGCGAATGGGTCCCATAGGGGCTATTTTTCTAGCTAGAATGTTAAGGAGTGAATAAATTAAGTTTATATGTTGATCTTGTTGAACATCTGGAATACTAAGATGTGGGGTGAAACAGTGTTCTATAAAAAAATAATAAAATACACTTTATTATTATTACTATTTTGGCTAAATCAGTAGGAGAGAACATAAAAGCAAGACAATGTAATCACACACAAGAACACTAGGATTTTTATGTGGAAAACCTAGAATGGGAAAAACCACTATGAGGATGAACTCACAATATATTATATCCGGATACAAATTATTATGGGGTTCATTGCCAAGACTCACTATCCTTATAAAGTCTCACAAACTGAGTACAAAGATGGCCCACTACCAAGATATAATGATAGTGGCTCACTGCCAAAAGAAAGAATTGATGAAATACACTTTCAATGTGCAGGGTTCAATTCCACTAAAGTTCATAATAAAAATAAATACATTGCTCAACAAATTTGTACAGGGTAAGTGCACCAAGATGGTTCCCAAAAATGGGGCTTAAGTGGCCACTTTTTTTCTGAAATCAGGAAATGCTGACGTTGGACATGAAATTGAGGATAGTTACACTCAAAATTTTGAGATGGAACAAAAACAAGGATCGAAGTGCTCCGAGTCTACTTTCTAAACTACTAATTTATTTTGAAAATGGTTGAGATTAAGGGGTTCAAAAGAGGGATGTACAAAAATTGGTGTTGTTTTTATCAGAAAAACATAGCATAGAAACTCTTGTATGACCTGAGCACGGTGAACTTTTTTGTAGTATTTTTAAAATTGCTATGGTCATAAGTTAGCTAATAGCATCTAGTTGTGCACAATTTTTCTGATAATTTTTTAATGAATATTTGTTTTTTTACTAATTTTCTAAGTGGGCACTTCTTGAAAAGCAGAATTTTGGTCGTGTTCCCCCTACAAATTTTTGAAAATAATTGATATATTTTTTTCTTTTTAAAAAAAAAAATTGTAGAATGGATTCTAGTTTCTAAAATGTAATTTATTTGAAAATTTGATGAATGGTTAATTTATAACAAAAAAAACACTAAACACTACTTTTTGGAAAAAACAGACATACAAACAAAAGAAATTATGGATGAAAGGCTTAACATTGTCAAAAAGTGAAAAAAATTACATCGTTGGATAGCTAAGAGAGAACCTAACATTACCCATGTTTTCGATTTTGTCAATATTGAACTAGATACAATCTTGATGATGAGCACGAACAAGATTATGTGAAAAATTGTAGAATTTGCAAAAACACGTCTCTGGCCTTGTTGGGAATGCCCTCCAAGCCTTTGAGTTGGTATTCCAAGGCAAATAATTTCAATTTTTTCTTTGTTTTTAACACGAAATAATGTGTGCATGTTATAACACACTTGTGTTATAACGCGAGCACGTTTTTTAAAAAAAATTCATAAGTGGCCAAACAATTGGTACCCAACTTCATGCACCCACCCTACAATAGATAAAGCATTTAAGCTTTGATGTTCTCCTCTATTCACTTGCTCACACACACAGTCACACTTTTATTTTCTTTATCTCTTCCTTTGTCTTTCTCTACACACTTGCTTCTCTTTCCACTTCCTTATATATACAAGTATATCTTATTCATTAATTAGGTCGGCACCATATAAGATTCAAACATTTTATCTATGAAGTGCACTATGCCAAGTCAGCTATTAGTCTTCATAATATATTTAATTCCCTGAGTCGACAAAGACTAAGAAACACAATTCTTCAAACCAACACTGATAATCTTCAAAGCAAATACTTTTTGGATCTGAGAACACATTAATTTCCCATCATACTACTTGTAAAGAGACTGTCGATACAACCGTAGTATAAAAATGTTCACCTTAGTAGAATGTGGAGTCTCCCACACAGTACACCACACATAGAACAATAGTAGGATATAGAGTTAAACTCTGTCAAAGATAACTTTCTATTCATAGACAAAAGAACACCTCAAGATCCAAGAAAAAGTAGTATGAATGAGTCAATAAAACATGGTTAGAAGATTAGTGTCATATCATAGCTTGCTATGAATTCTAGACTCAAATACAAATATACTAATCCATCATAGCTCGAAGTATTACCGGAAGAGAACAACTTCTGATAAACCAAGGAAACTTCCCATATAGTCATCACCATGTAGCTATTACCATGTTGACATCAATGACAACATAGAAACAACCAACACAACCATCCCTACTTCATGCTCATGTTGCAAAGCTTCCAACAATCTCTCCCTTTAGCATTAATGGCAACATGGATGACAAAAAAAATTCCAAGTATACTGCAACTGAATGTTCTGACTTACTCCCCCTATTAAAACTGATCTTCACAAAAAAAAAAAATCTTTGATCTTCCATCTCTAAGTTATTTATCCATCTCTCTATCTCTCCCCCTTTGACATGAATGACAAAGGAAGGGGTCTGGTATCAGAATGTATATCAAAAAGTAGTAAAAAAAGATATGAACACAGATTTAACCAAAAGAACCTTTGAGACTCTCTAGAAGAGCCTTCCAAGATGCTTTACCTTCTTCCCATGAACCTTTTGCACTGACAAGAGTCTTGTAAAATAGCTCAAGTTTAGTTAGAGACTCTATACCATCTGTTAAAATATTGGGACTAAGACTGATCTCTGATATTTCACCAATACAACCAAGAGCACTAGAAATAGAAGTATGTCTGAATTTAATCATGTCTCTGAGTGCCACAAATTTTCTGATGAAATTTGTTCTTTGATCCTATAGAGAAAAATTTGTCTTGAAGCCACACAATGTAGGACCACCTCTGATTATTTTTATCTTTAAATTATAACTTGTATGTATCTACCTGAGTGCTTAGTCGAGAATCACTCATCCTTATTTCATTCCTCATATCCAATGTATTTCCAGACCAATCTAGACAAAAGGAAAGTAGTTCCTATGCCTCTTCTTCATAACCTTGCACATTTTCCAATTCCTTCATTACTCGATTGTATGCATTCACACATTTTTCTTTTATATCATTAAAATCTTCATCATCAGACCTAGTTCCAGCAAACTCTTTAAGTCTAGAGATGTAGACTTTCAAAGAATTAATCATGCCACAAAGATTCTCCACAATAGAAATAGATGAATCAAAATTAGCACTGAGAATAACCTTCTACAATTCTTCCAAATCTCTCTGAATACTCTTTCTTTCATGCTCATGTTCAAGATTACTTTCCTCTGCATCTGCTAGCTTTACTTTACTTTTCCTTTTCTTCCCTATTATGGTCTCACTACTAGGGGTACATTCATTGAGATGCTTAGAGATTTCCAAGAGAATTTTAGCATATTTATCAATTTCAATCTCTGGCACTTCATAATCCAATTCAAATATCCAAACTAACCTTGATTCAAATACTTCCATGTAACAAAAATTTGTAGACACAAGAAAATTTATGCTTCCGTAGTATCTTTCTACAACATTTACTGGAATCCTAGACCTTTTATTCATCCTCATCTAAAATGTTCCAAATAATGCAACAAGGGAAGATTCTTGTGCATCCACACTACCAAGATTTATCATGAAATTCCTGATTTGATAGGCAATACGCTTTGATTTTGACCATTCTAACTTTCCTATTACCACTAACTCTTTCAAAAAGTAAAAGAGTATAAAAACAACCAAATTTCCATACCGAAAAGTATTCTTCCTGCTCTTCTTGATCTCCTTTAAATTCTTCAAAATATGTATGTGAAGTGTTGGTATGTGGTGACTGATCATGCTATACTGTACACTCTTAGAAGGGCCCTTAGAAATCCCATGTGAATTTCTAGAACACATTACAACACTAGATTAGGTTCACTTGATTTACAAGCCTCCCAAATTTAATGTGAAGATATAAATAAATACCTTTTACAACTTTAAATTAGGATAGAGTTAGGTTAATTTAGCTTAAAAAGGGCCCAAGACCTAATGTGGATGTGTAAACACCTCACAACACTAGATCAAGGAAACATTAAGTCCAATTTATCATTAATTATTCCCATATCAAGTGTGAAAATGCAAAGGGATGCATTTTTCTACACTACATTATTTAATAGCTAGCAACCAAACAAATAAAATATAATTAATTGGGTTCACCTCATGGCCTGAGAATATCTCCAATGGCTCTGATACCTTATATAAACCTACAAATCTCAAAGATAAAATAATAGTCACATATGAATAATACAAACTTTGTATAAAGTTGAATAGTATATTTGATCAACAATGTGTACATAAATAGGCATGAAAGAGGCACTCAATCTAAATGAAATGGGTACAAGACTGCTCAATCATGTAGTGGTGGTGATTTTCCTGCCAGAAAAGTAGCATGAGGTGTTAAAAGTGAGTCAAAAACTCTAATGACTCCTAACTAACTTGACACCTCACATGAGCAA
The DNA here is from genome assembly GCA_007258455.2 of Sequoia sempervirens. Lineage (NCBI taxonomy): Eukaryota > Viridiplantae > Streptophyta > Pinopsida > Cupressales > Cupressaceae > Sequoia > Sequoia sempervirens. Next base: position 523,470,297 of record VDFB02047230.1, on the reverse strand, counting down.
GTGTCAAGGGATGCCTAAGTAGGCTTAAATCCTAAGTGTATGCTATGTGTACACTAAAAATTTGAACATAAGACTATTAGTGATATTATATGCAACCTTTAATTGATTGAATCAATTTAATATAAGGAATTTGAGAAAATATGAAGTGATACATGAAAGGAAAAGGTAATATAATAAGATATAAATTATATGTCATATCATGTAAAGTGATAAATGTCATATATAGTATCATGTGACATGCAAGACATATTCAATTATAGTATTGAAAAGCATATTTATTGGAGATAATCATCAGGGTATAGTAAAGTTAAAAATTTCCTACTTTATAAACATTTCCTTTATTTCTACACTCACTTTATTGCCCATTCCCCTAATCATGTTTTATTTTTATTTGGTATCCTTTCTAAATACTTTCCTAATTATAGAAACATTAGACATGTAGAATCATGTAACATTGCTTAGGTGTAACATAGAAATGCTTTAATATAATCTAATATTTGCATATGGGAATGTGTACAAAGATGCGAGACAAAATTATGGCCACAACCACTTTGTATTCCATATTGAAAAAATATGAGTGTGTTATAACATGCTCACATTTTCTTATGATAAAAAAAATAAATGATTATTCGAGCTCATCTGAGCTAAACCCATTTCGCATGATGCCCTAATGCAAGAATGTAATATTTCAAGTGTTTTTACAAACTATGTGTGTGGATTAAAGATAAAAAAATGCTACACTGACATACATGAGGTCAAGGAGGTAAGTTTTTTTATGTTTTTAATGGTTTAAATTAAAATATAATTCATTTCTATCTTTTGTTCCATTTTTTTCAAATTTGAGCAAATAAAAATACTTGAACACCCCAAATACATTCACCAAACCATGTCAAGGGAATTCTTGTTGAAGAGTAGGAACAACCTAACCCTCTTCAAACTCATTCATTTATTCCTCTCCATCCTCATGAGACACAAGAAAATTTATAATGTTAGAATGAAACCAATAAAAATAAACTCCAAATATTAGTTTATAGGTTAAAAAATCCTAATGCAATTGGTTGACATTGGAGATCCCACACCATAATTTTGGAATATATTATGTTTCATATAGATTCCTTTAGTGGCTAATAAAGATATGATCAAATCATAGGAAGCATGTAAAAATATATATTTTACAAAATTATCATATTAACAAGTAAAAGACAAAAAAGTTTAAAATATAATGTGTGTACATTATTATTTGATCCAAGAACTAATTCACCCTTGCATGAAAGTTGTAATAGATTCCCTATTAATTTGTGCCAACACTAAGGAATAAAAAAGTTATTTTATCACTGAAATTCAAAAATATTTTGACATGCAATTTTATAGGGCGTAGAGAAACTCCCACGTGGGATAGGGAGAGAAAATGTATTTCACAAGGCAATGCATTGGAGCCCTTAAACAAGCTAGAGATTCAATGTGTGATGATTATCAAAGGATAGTGTTGAGGTGAAGAATTCAATTCCCTCACACAAACATTATTATAACATATGAGACTATTTTTACAAGGCGATGAGGGTGAGGCTTCTAGATATTGATACCCACCTCATCTTTTCCACAATTATGGATATGAATTTGATTATGGATCTAAGGATGCATCAAGGATACACATACTATAGATGATACTTTGTATTTTCAAGAGTATTTAGACATAGCCACAAGGAAGATGCATCCATATTATATAACACTTTGTTAACATATGAGTTACTCGATAGCACCTTCGAGATTGATCAATAGGAATTTTCCAACAAGGCTTCAAGATTTATTATATTTCATTTTAAAATAAAAAATTTAATTTGCTAGCCTATTATAAATAAAAAACTATGTAAGAATATATATTCTTATTGCATTGCTTAGTTAAGGTGGTTATGCAGTTTCGTCAATTATTTACACCTGCATCTTATAAATTGTATCCTATTAATGTTGCCACCATTCATCAAGAACACAAACGTATGATTAATTATGATTTCTCCCTCCATATGCTATCAAAGGCTCAAGCACAAATGTAGAATTTATGGCCCTACTTTTGCATCAATTTTGAGTGGCTACCATTGTTCCTAAGAAAATACCTCATAATTATAGCCTTGCTTCTCAGAATATCGACTGGCCAGTGCCAATCCTTGTAGGGTAGTGTTTGTGTTTCTCATTTACAAAATTAAAGGAATATAATACCAAAATATCTTAATATTTGGAATTGATTTGTGTTGCCTTAAATGATTTGGTGAAAAATATTACTTAGGATAAGTTTTTTGGCCATGTTTAGAGGAGTATAAAACCTATACATTAAACAATTTGATAAAATATGGAAGATATATTGTTGTTAATGGCTTGGCTGGTTGCAAGCTATTTGAAGGCTACTCCATAAACTAGAATGAAGGCATTATAAAATAAAAATATATTTTTATCTCTATCTTGGAAAGGCCATGTGAATAGGTATATAAAAGAAATTGTCAATTCTTTGCTATTTTGATTGCTAAGAGGACACCATGTGAAAGATATCCTATTATGCCAAAAGAAGTGAAAGAAAATCATAGAGAATGAAATAAAGATAGTTAAATAAAAGAATTTTTTGCTATCAAAATATCTATTTTTGGTCAGTGATGATGCAGAGGAACTTTTGAAAGAAAATAAGGGTGTAGAAGGATGTTGTATCATTTAATGTTGTGCATAGACAAGAGGACAAGGTATAGAATATAATATTGTAATATTTTTTCTCTTTATGACCTTGATGGTTAGGATTTGATGGAGTGCAAGAGCATGGAGTTATAGGAATCTATCAATTAGTCTTTGGAAAGAATTTTTTCAAAGTGTGACTTCATTTGAATGTACCATTACATTGTTTAATACCATAAGTTGTTCATTTTCAAAATTCTTGAAGATTAGATCAAAAAGTGGCCATACTTTTCATATGATAACCAAATAATCAAATTCCCATTAGAAATTGTAAGGTACAATTATAAAAAATATTCTATAGTGATTTTTCATTGTTATTTTTGGGTATACACTTTGTGCAAGAAGATAATGCAAGAGGATAGTCAAGATGTAATGCACACTTAGTCATTTGCATGGATAGTTTGGTATACTCAAAATTTATGGAAGGTATTAAGAGGTGTTTCTAAATATGAATATGTTGGTTTTTTTTTCTTTGGAGATAAGGGTTTCCTTATTTTAACACTTATAATGGATGTACCATTAAGTGCCCAAATCAATTGATCAAGGATTTTATCAACTTTGATATTGGTAGTGTCATCATGGTTACTAGAAGTCGTAATGGAGGATGTGTTGGAATGATTAAGAATAGGGAGAAGCATAAGGGAACAAAGTCTTAGGTACCTTTACCAATAGACAATGGTGTCAATCTACCAATCATTGAAGAGGATAATAAAGTAATCTATCTTGTTACTACAAGTTCTTGGGAAAGTGTATTAAAAAATATTGAAATAATTGCTAAGTATATTGATATGAGTTCATGAATGTTGTCAATGGATCTTCAAATAGTTATGCAATAAAGAAGAAAGATAAAATTGAGCATGTTTCCAAGGAAAATTATTGAGTATTTTCTTACATGTCATTGGACTTTGGTGGCACAAGAGGATGGGTGAATTTTCATCATCTCAAGTTAGCTTCTCATCTTGGGATGAAACTTTGCATGAGAAGACATTTTTAGTTTATTTCCTACTTTCTTTGTTGATGTTGATGGATTTCAAGAATACATATATTGTGAAGTTTGATTATTGGAGACAAGAAAGGGATTTAGTATTGAACTCAATATGGATTTTTATCTAGTGATTTTATTTGACTCCAATAGAGAATTATACCCTTCTAAGGGTCATAAAATAACTTGATGGATCTTTGTCGCAACCCAATATGGATTTTCAAAAAAATTGGGAATTACTGATATAAGAGTTTAGGTAAATGGTAGTCCAAAAACTTAAGAATTTAGCTTGAATCTACACCCTTTTGAGGGTCATCAGGTAGCTAGATGGAGTTTCACTTGATTAAAAAAAAAAATTCAAAGGAAGATCTTTTCAAGAATGTATATCTATTTTGTAATCAACAAGTTTTGCTATGTAAGCCTTAAGGGGGGTCCTAGCAAACTAAAATTTGATTTTTTTATGAGTACATTAGAGGAATAATCTAATAATGGAGAGATTTATTTTTATTATTTGAAAATAAAGTTTTGAAGGGGCCCTAAAATCCTTTACAAAAAAAATAGGCTACTAGAAAGAAAGGACAAGAAAGACAAACATCCCCAGACCAAAAATGTTTTCACAAAATAAGCATTACCATACCTACAATAGACCAACAACCAAAAATTAGTAAAAATGTAGATAAAAAAATTATAGAAATTACAAAAAATTCTTTAAGATCCTAGCTGCTTTTAGATCCCTAGATATGATCTTCTCATGCATCTCAACAACTTCATCTAGTTTCCATGTCGGACTGACAATACTTTTCTTCATCTTGCTTCTAGTTATGATACAAGGGCCCACATACATACCCTTATATAGGTATCCTTTTTGGCCATCATCCTCCACTTCATGCCCTTATTTCCCTTTAATAAGTGGTTTCTTAATCCATTTATGGGTCTTCTCATTCAACACAGACAACCTTGCACACTAGTGTGAAGATATTCTTGGCTAACGTGCACGAGAATGCTCAGATCCTCATGAATTTTGGTAACCTTCTCCTCAAGTGCAATTGATTTGGATTCATGATTTTTTCCCAATTATGTAGCATCATTTGTAACCTTATCAAGTACAAGATTCATAATCTTGACCTTATTGAAAATGATCATCTCCAATTTTCTATTGTTAACCATAGCAACATTGATATTAGCTAATGAATTTAATTTGATATTAATCTATTTACTTAAGATAGAAGCCATTTGAAAATTTTGAAGAGGTTCCCAGTCCCATCCTTTTCCATAATGATGACATCATTAGATTCAAACTTCTCCCAATTGATAGGCTCTTTTTGTAAACTAGCTAACCCCTCAGGCTAAACATCATGGAAAATACTGCCAAGAGACTATAAATTTGCTTTTCCTTTACCACCAAACTCCACACCAGCAGGAGATACATCCATTTCCACTAAGAAATTATCATCCTTTTTCACCTGAGAAACTATTTCAAGATCCTCCAAATTCTCAATCTTACCTTTCTCACCCATGATAGCATCCTAGACTTTCTCCTTACCAATCGTCACCTCAACCCTTGAGATAGCCTCCTCCTCTTTACCCAAACCAATGTTAAGGGATTTCTTCCCCATAGAGATCTTACCCTCAACCCATTTCTTGCCATACATTGAAATAATTCTTACTCTCACACTAGAAGGAAGATACAACTATGACTTTTTAAAGCTTTGGCTCTCTTTCTCAACCTTTACTGAACATTTAATCTTGGTCATAAGCGAAGGAGATTCCTCAATGTCTAGATCCATATGAAAATTGTCTGACTAAGAGGGGAGAGCCTCTTCCTTAACCCTGTTCTTGGGTGTATTATCAATTTTTTCTAGGGAAATGTTGGAAGAATGAAGAAACCATTTGATGTGTTTTGATTGATGTCAACATTGTTTGTTGACAGTTTTGTCTAATCCAGTAAACAGTTTTGGTGACATCTTGATCTGGTTATTTGGTCCAAAATTACTCATGTTATAAGATCAACTTATGAGGTTACATTTTGTCATTTAGAACTACTAAATGCATCTATGATCAAGATTTTATTGATTTTAGCTTAACAAGATGAAATTTTGAATTAATAGAAGTTTGATATACATTTTTTGGCTTTATATAGTGTAAATAGGTATGAGTTATTTGGTCAACATTCCTCTAGTGTTTGGTTTTAGACTCTACTATTCTAGGAGATAATTTATACATGTATGTACACTATATATTCCAAATGGCACATGTTTATTTGATCATATGGAACATTGGTTTGTGATCAATTGGTTTATTTTGTGATTAGGTCTAATTCTTGGCTAACTTAATACTTGATATATGTACTATGAAAACTAACATGTATTGCAGATGTTAAAGGGATCTATTTTAGATATGTGCTGACTAGAATCATTTTTTACACAGTTGGTTTGAGTGTAAATAAGTATTTGTTTCAAGTATGAAGCTGAAAAAGTGATTTTGAATTAAATAGGGCTACATCTAATTAGGTTGGACTAATTGATGTATTCAGATGTAATGGTTGAATTGCACAAGAAAAATGAGATGGGGGTGAATCATTTGTAGCAAATTAATCCTTCAAAAACCCTCAACAATAAGTAGATCCACAAGAATTCAATATACCCCTTTTCTGTTAAAATGATTAAACATGAATTGCCACTAACAAAAAAAGAAATCACAACACCACACACATAAGAACACCAAATTTACATGGAAAAACCAATGAGGGAAAAATTTCATTGAGGATTAGCTCACAATATAAGTAATAGAAAAATCAGTACAAAGAGTCTCACTACTAGAATAGTATACAGTATACACTATCTAAAAGGGCTCATTTCCAGGGCTCACTGCCACAAAAATAATACAAGAAGATAGAAGAAGAATGTTGCATAGAGAAACACTTCTCAATGCAACAAAGAGTCCACCAAAATTGCTCACACACTTTCACAGTCACACATGAAATATTTCAGATGCCTTTAGCACACTGCCTTCAGGAAGCCTAACATGAAGTTCACACTTCTTTGCTCAAATTTGCATCACATACACTTTACTCGAATCACTCTTCACATCTATCTTTCTTCTTACTCTTTCACCTCTTGCATCAACACCATTCATATGTATATCAATCTCTACCTCAAAACTTTCTCTAATGTTGGCCACTAGTCGTTATACATTCAAATTCAAACTAGGTTGACACCCAAACATTCCCGCGGTTGATAGGAACAAAAGGTGACCTACAAAAATCCTTAATTATGACCCAAATAGACCCCAACACACCTCAAAATGCTTCTATAATCCTCGCATGAAGTGTTAAACACAAGGTCAACCAACACCTGTGTAAAACACCATAAACAGTAAGTACACAATTCCTTAGATCAAGCCAAAATTTCCATACAAAATAATTTATTTGAACTCAATCTAGAACAATCCATGAACTACTTAAGAGTCATCAAACACTTCAACCAAGATTTGCATAAAAAACTACTTTAACTCAAGATAATTGATAACCCTTGTTTGTACACTAAGAAATGAAACTTACATTGTACTACACCAAATCAAGTAAAAAATTGATCACAGAAAGATAAAGAAATTCTAAGAAATTCCCAAATCCACACAACCTGAATCCAAATAGCAGAGAAATGCAAAGAAAATACATTTCTCCCAAACCACATAAAACATTACTAAGTAACTTACTCACACTAGTGAAAATATCTCGCACTGTACAATGATCCAAAAACCCAAATTTTTAATATAGCAACCTATGTCATCCTTGAATAACTTGTAAGAACCACACATGCATAGAATCAACATAGAAAGAACATAGAGCACAATATGGGAGCTCATTATGATCATTTTCACAACATAGTTTACTTTGTTTATCAAATTTTCTCAAAAGTACTTGGAACCCAAGTACCTGAACCAACATATTAGCTCATTACAACTCATCTTTAGATTATGCAACAAAAGAATAGCTCCATGTACTCACAACAATTCCTTAAGATGTCAACTACACATACACAACTTGTTTCCCTCCTTTCACAATTTTTTCAATATCCTCAACATCTTCATCCCACAGTTGGCATCAATGACAACACTAGTTAGTAGACTTCTTGTTGACATAAATGACAACACAATCATTATTGCAAAAATATCCCCCTTTTTCATTAATGGTAACACGAGATGTGAAAATCCAACACATACCACACAATAGTTTTGAATGCTCTCTCTCTCTCTTTTTCAGATGATCTTCTCCCCTGAGAAGAGAAGTTCTATTTTTTTCACATGATTCTTTCTCTCCCTCTTTAACATCAATGGAAAAGGATAAAAAAATTAGAATTGTTCTCCCTCTTTGACATTGAACCAAAATACCTACTCTGAATACTCCCCCTTAAAATAACACTCACTTAAATTAACAACATAATGAAAAATAATAATACTACCTACTCTAGGCCCTGAGAGACAACCACCAACATCAGTCTAGACAAGAGATAGATCTATAGATCCACTGGACTGATGCACCTCTATATTCATCTAGTTCAAGAAAGGAGGGCAATAACCCCCAACTTTTTTTGAAGATACTCAAAAAAATATTTAGGAAGAGCCTTAGTAAATATGTCAGCAATCTGATCCTTTGTGGGAACATACTCAAGCTTCACTTCATTCTCCATAACCTTCTCTCTCAAAAGTGATATCTAATAGATATATTTTTTTCCTTGAATGCATCACTATTTTCTTTGAAATGTTTATTGCACTTGTATTATCATATAAGATAGATATAGGTTCATCAAATACAATTCTAATATCCTTCAAAGTTTTCCTCATCCATAATACATGTGTATGGCATGATGTTGCTACAATATACTCAACATTTTTGGTGGATAAATAAATTGAATCCTATTTCTTACATATCCATGACACAAATCTACATCCAAGAAAGAATGCACCACCACTTTTACCCACCACTTTTACTTTTCCTATCATCAACACAACCATCCCAATCTGCATATGTATAAGCATTTAATGTGAAATCAGTATCATTAGGATACCACAAACCATAATCCGGTGTGCCTCTTAAATATCTTAATATTCTCTTCACTGTCACAACATGTGTTTCTTTAGGATCTTCTTGAAATATAGCAACAAGAAAAACTACATGCATGATATCTGGTCTAGTATCAATTAAATATAGCAGTCCATCAATCATAGATCTATACTTTCCTTGATCAACCTTAGGTGAATCATAATCTTTGCTAAATTTAGAACTAGTCACCATAGGAGTACATACCAGTTTGGAGTCATCCATTCCAAACTATTTCAACGTTTCTTTGACATACTTAGATTATGAAATGAAAATATTTTTATTAGTTTGATTGATCTATAGCCCAAGAAAGAAATTCATCTACCCAAACATTGACATCTCAAATTCTTTCTGCATATCTTCATAAAAATTCTTACACATAGCTTCATTTCCATCAAAGATAATGTCATCCACATACACAACTACTATCAAGATCTTGTCCTCCTCAAATTTAAATTAAAGATTACTATCTATGGAGCCCTTGTTGAAACCTTGTTGTGTCAAGTACCTATCCAATTTTTCATACCAAGCTCTGGGAGCTTGCTTCAAACCATATATTACTTTCTTCAACTTACATACCATGTACAGTTGATATGAGAATTGAAATCCTTCTGGTTGTTCCATATAAGCCTCATCTTCCAATTCTCCATTCAGAAAAGCAAATTTTGCATCCATCTGATAGACCTGAAAATATTTGTGTTGCAAATGCCAAAAACATTATGATATCTTCCAACCTAGCCATAGGAGTAAAATTATTCTCAAAATCTATTCCTTCTACTTGTGAGTAACCCTTGCACACAAGTATTTATTTGTTCCTAACAACTTCTCCATTCTCATTTAGTTTGTTCCTGAATACCTATTTAGTTCCAATTATGTTCTTTTTTTTCGGTCTATGGACCAATTCCCATGTTTGATTCTTCTCTATTTGCATAACTTCTTCTTCCATTACCTTTATCCAATGTTCATCCTTACATTCTTCACTCACTGATTTAGGTTCAAATTTAGAAAGTAAACAAAAATTTACCTCAACTTTTATAGCTTTACTTCTTTTCAATACATCTTTCCTCTTATCTCCAATATTTGATCATCAAAATGATTCTTTTGTGCACATACTTATGGGTTTTAGGGGTCTTCTCTAGAGATTCTTCCTCTTCATTCTATACCTCTTTTTCATCAATTATTCCTTCTACTCTTATTTAATCGAGTTCATTTGACACATACCCATCTACTGCAATAGAATTCTACAAATTTTCATCAACTTTAACATTTGCACTCTTAACTATCTTTCTCAACCTTTTGTTGTAACATCTATAAGATTTTCTCTTAATAGAATATCCAAGGAAAATTCCTTCATCATACCTTGCATCAAACTTTCCTAAGTTTTCTTCATCCCTTCTGATATAACATTTATTTCCAAACACTCTAAATTACTTCACAGTAGGAATCTTTCCATACCATAGCTCATAAGGAGTCTTTGTGCTATTAGCTCTAGCTTGAACTCTGTTAAGTATGTAAACAAGAGTATGAATATCTTCTCTCCAGTAGACATCCGGTATATTTTCCTCTTTCATCATAGTCCTTATAGTTTACTGAATAGTTCTATTTTTCCTTTTAACAACTCCATTCTACTGAAGAGTTCTAAGGGCAGAAAAATGCCTATTTATTCCATGAACTTCATAAAACATGTTAAACTCATTCGAGGTGAATTCACCACCTCTTTCAGACCTTAAACACTTTATTTTCAAATTCATTTCATTCTCAACCAAAGATTTAAATGCCTTAAATTTGTCCAAAGCATTAGATTTCTCTCTAAGAAAAGTAACCCATGTCATTCTAGAGTAATCATCAATCAAAAGAATAAGTACCGGTCACCTTATAGACTTCTCACCCTTGTAGGACTACAATGATCTACATGCACTAATTCTAGCAATTTGGTAGTAGATTGTTCCTTTCCCTTAAAGCTACTCCTTGTTTTTTTTCCAAATTGACAAATCTTGAAAACAATATTGATAGGTTTTATGATCTTAGGTAAATCTATCACAGCATGAATTGAAATAATTCTTTCCAAATTATCAAAATTCATGTGACACATCCTCTGGTGCCATAACAAACTATCATTAACTTGTGACATAAAGAAATGACCATCAACACCCTTAAGTTGATAGATGTTTCCTTATGTTCTCTTACCTGCAACAATCACAACTCTGGACCCCTTCTAGATCTCACAAGCTTCATCCTTAAATACAAGATTGTATCCTTTGCTACACATTTTTCCAACACTCAAGATATTATATCGTAATCCCTTAACATAGTAAGCAGTGATAGTATTATGCTTTCCATCAAAACTGATTGAACCTATTCCACAAATCTTATCTCCTGAATCATCTCCAAATTTAACTAATCCTCCATCATATTTTTTGAGTTTAACAAACTTAATTTTTCCTCCAATCATATGATTAGAACAACCACTATCAACAACCCAGTAATTCTTATCTTCTTTGACATGAAAAGTTGAAACCAAAGTACCCTCAGCCTTATCCTTCATCTCTGGTACACATTCCTTCACACAAATTTCAAGGTTAGTAGAACTAGATTCATTTTTCATAGCAAAAAATAGACATTCATTATCATCAAAGTATCCATAATCAGATTCATCATCAGAAAAACCAACATCTTCTCTCACGTAGTAAGCTTTCCTAATCATCTTCCATTTATTTCCTTTGTTCTTATTGTTTATGGATCCCTTTGGACATCTAGAAGTATAATGTCCTATCCCATCATAGCTAAAACATTTGAAAGGTAATTTACCTTGACACTTACTGGTGCCCTTTTTCATCTTCCTCACAAAGTTGGCTTCCAGATCATCAAGATCTTCTTCACCTGATTCAACCTTCTTTGAATTTTCAGCCTTGAAAGTAGTCTCTACTTTTGTTCCTTTCTTCATTTTCCTCATTTCAAATGTAGTTAGAGTACCAATCAATTGATCTATGGAATATCTGTCAAAATCAACTATTTCCTCAATAGCAGATATCTTTTGACTATAAAAATCTAGAAGAGATCTGATAATTTTATTCACCACTTTAGATTCCTTAATTGTTGCACCAAGACCTCTCATACCACTTACTAGTTCATCAATTCTCTAAATGTAGCCTTTAACTTTTTCATCCTCAAACATATGCATCATTTCAAACCATTCCTTCAAGTTTTGCAACTTTGCTTGCTTGACTTTCGGGTCTCCTTCATAAATGCTTTCTAACTTATCCCAAACTTCTTTAGCAATCTTCAAAATCATAACTATAACTAATTCCATTTCTGAAAGACTATTCGTAATAATGTAACTAGCCTTAGTATTGACCTAGTGTGCCTTGATCTCTAATTTGTATTCAGACCATTCGGAGGTGGAGTGTCTGGAGTGTGATAAGCCTTCTCAATATCACATCCCTGAGCACACAAATATCCTTCAATCTATGTTTTCCAAAATGCATAATCTATGCCATCAAATGTAGGGTATTCCAAGAGAATCTTGTTTGCCATCCCAAATCTACCTTGAGTAGTTAAGCTCTTCTTCAAGGAACCTTGCACTAATACCTATTGTTGAAATGAACAAGACAACTGAGAGGGGGGTGAATTAATTTTAGCAAATTAAACCTTCAAAAACCCTCAACAATAAATAAATCCATAAGAATTCAATATACCCCTTTTCTATTAAAATGATTAAATATGAAATGCCAATAACAAAAATAGAAATCACAACAACACACACATATGAACACTAAATTTACGTGGAAAACCCAATGGGGGAAAAACCACATTGCAGATTAGCTCACAATATAAGTAATAGTAAAATCAGTACAAAGAGGCTCTCTACTAGAATAGGACAGTTTCCAAAAGGGCTCATAGCCAGATATCACTGCCACAAAAAGAATACAATGAAATGAAAGGAAAAGGTGGGTGTACAAAATGGATTAACAAGATGATGCACCACATCCTTTTCACTTGTTAGTTCATTCAATTATGCATAGATAAATATCAAAAAACAAACCTAACTAATATAATAGTAAAAACGTACATTTTAAGATTGTAAAATGATGTGTACTTGCTCCAAAAAGTGTTTTTTTGGGCATCACTGAGGACTCATTCGCCCAATGGTGAATGGGTCCCTCTTAGGGTTCTAGAAAATTGATTTTTAAGTTCTCTTCTTCAATGTTTGCACTCATAGATCCTAGTTTTTTAGCTCTGAAAAGTCGGAAATAAATTTTATATCTTAGTTTTTGTGATCTTGCAAGAAAGATGACAACTTTTGCAACTTTCCAACTTTGACAAAAAAAATTCTCCACTTGATCTTCAATGTAAAACCTACAATCACACATCAAAGAGGAGAAAATATTGATTGTTAGGGAATAGGGGTTTTCCTTGGTCAAACCTCATTTTGGTAATTAAACCTTGTAATGAAATAATGAAACATGAAATAGGAAGAATGATGAAATAACAATGCTATGTCACACCTCACCACACTTTTGTTTGAATATTTGAATGTAAATATGAAACTCAGCATGTAGTAGCCTCCACGAATGTGGTTCTTGATCATGAAACTTGATATGAAATAATGTCTTTGAATGCTTGAAGTAATCTTGAACTCTACATCAACATGTTGGCTCCAACAACATGAATGCATTTGATATGATAATAGACCTTTGATTATTGCAATAAAACCTTGATAAATGTGCTCTTGAATGCCTTTGAAATGCTCTTGAATTCTCTCTTGATCATAAAATTGCTATAATTCTTAGAAACTTGAAGTTTCTAGGTTGTCTCTTGAAAATATTAGGTGAAACTAAGTGAAATAGCCTTGTATTTATACATAACTTAAGATTAAATCTTGAATTTCAAATAGCACAAGTTGACATCAGATCTAGGATTTGAAATCATTAAAATACCACCAAAAACATATTCCAAGGGGGACCCATTCGGCATAGGGCGAATGGGTCCTAGCAAACTTAACTAGGACACTTTTTGGGTTGTGAAATAATTGTTGGAAATATGTTGTCATTGATGTCAAAAGGGGATTAGATGGAGAGGATGGATCTGATCCTAAGCAGTGTGCTGGCATTAATGAAATGTGTCATTGATGTCAAGGAGAATGGAATTGATCATGCAAGGTTGATGTTGGCATGATGATAGATCAATGGTGTACCTAAATGCTATGAAGCGCAAAGGATGAATGTGAGAGCAATGAACCTAGTTTTAGAAGTATGTGGATTGGTTGTTGGTGTAGAAGAGCAAGTCGCTCAATATGTTGCATAGTTGAAAAAATGTTGTCATCTCTCTACAACGGTTGCTTCCAGGTATGTGATGAAAAATTAAGTACTAGATTCAATATGGGTTTTTCGAGGGTATTCTAGTGATGTGCTCTACAATTCTAGAAAGTGAAGGGTACACCTAGAAATGAAGTATATTCTCCTTTAGGTGTTTTAGGGTTTATCTCTTAAACCCTATGGTTGTTGCAGACATGATTTCTTAATAGGTATTCTATTTTTTCATTGACTATTTGTAGCAGGTTCTAGGTTGCTTAAGTTACTACTTAATCCTTTGAATTCCTTTGGGGAACCAACTCCTTCACCTTGCATTTACCGGTCGGGAAAATATTTTTGCATTTAATATTTCCTAAGTAATGCAAATATTTCCCTTAAGCTTGATCAACTATGGAGATCAAGCCTTGGAGATCCAATAGTGTTTGCCAAGCCTGCTAAGTTTTTGGTGGGTCCTCGCTAAGTCCCACAGGGTTAGTGGGGAACAAGGATGATCAAATGTTGAAGATCAAAGGTGCTCATAGTATGCATGGTGGGACCTATAGAGGCAAAAGACATAGAGGAACATAATTTCACAATGACAGGTGGCAATGAATGATTGCATCAAGGCCATCAGTAATGGTGTGTGATCAACAGTTGCGATGAAGAAGATCTGACAATGCCTACAGTGTATCTAGTGGGACCTAAAAAAGGAAGAAGTGAAGGAGATGATAGTGAAATCAGAGGTGTATACATGGTAGTTTCCACATACCCCGCTGAGAATTCAGTGGGGCTCAATCAAGACCCACAACGCTAGTGGGGAATGGTGAAGATTGATCCTTGGATATTGGACGGTGCTTGCTACACAGTCTGGTGGGACCAGACTAAGTGAAAGGTGACAATGATGGAGGATGACGTGCATTGATGGTACTGTCATAAAGTGAAAGATAGAATGACACCAGAAAAAGTTCAAGGTGGGACTTGATAGGCTAACGATGGAGGTTGGTGACATGTGCTGATAAGTGGCAAAGGATGATTTGATTAGTAGAACAACTCACATTTTTGTTGTGAGTTGCATTGCGATGATGTGGATGACAAATGGCAACAACCCACAAGCCTTGCAAAGCTTTTGTGGACCCGTTGTCCAAGCTCACAAGATAAGTGGACTTTGGACACATGTCTTGGTGGACCCTACATATGGCAGGTGATGTATGAAGGAGATCGATGATGTAGATTATTTGGCAATTGATCCAATGGTGATCATTAGTCGGTAGAAATCAACGACACATGATTAAATTTAATTGATCTGATGGAAAGGTTTTAAAGATATGACGTTGAATGTGACCCAATGGATCATGGTGTGAAGAAAGAGATCAACGTCATAGATTCAAATATGAAGATCTTAAATGGCTAAGTTTGTGTGAATAGGGTTTCAATTGGTAACCAACACAAAGGAAGGAATTAATTGGTCCAACCACATCTTTGACCATTTTTGGTGAAGATGTGATCTTCAAGGCAGAAATATAGACTATATAAGTGATCAAGATAAAAACTAATCATATGGACACTAGAGTGCATTGAATGCATAATTAGATTTTAGCATTTGACAGAGAGAATGAAGGAAAATTATTTGTATTAGAATTAAATGTTATGTGGATCGATGTAGAGTTATGGTGATATCTGATAAACCTTATCAGATGTCTTTATGATGAGCTGGATGATGGAATGTAACTTCATGTATAGGTGGCTTTATGGTGAAGTTTGCAAGTGAAGTAAACCCTAGCAGAAGATTTGAGAAGATTTGGATGGTAGAGAGAACCTCAAGGTAGAGATGGAAAATTGATGGAGTTAAGCAAAAAGGAAATTAGAGAGTTATCTATGTTGCATTTGTTGTAAGTGTAGTGTGAAAATGTATGCAAGTGCAAAGAGTGTTGAACAGAGTAATGTATAGCTGAGTATGTAACAAAAAAAATGTGATGAGTGTGAAGTGTAGCAGATAGTGAATGCATTTGAGAAGTCCTAGACTGTAATAGAGAACATCTTATAGGTGTTTGCATTCATGGTGAAGAGAGTGTACAGTATAGCAAGATAGAACAGTGATTATTCTATGTACAGAGGAGAGTGCAGAGTAGGGGTGTGTTGCTAAGAGTGCAACTTTAGTAGCAGTAATGTAAGTTGCAGAGTGTGAAACAATTCATTGAATGTAATGTTGCATTGTTCAGGTTGAGTAGAACCTAATTGTATGCATATATTAATTTTTAATTCTTTAGATTTTTTAGCCTCATTGTACTGAGTTGTAGCTCAGACTAGGTGATAGTTATCTCCTTGGACTTATAGCTCCTAAAATAGGGTGTAGCAGCATCCTTGAAGTTGTACTTTCTAAACAGGGAGTTGTTTTCTTCCTTGGGTTGTAACCCTAAACATTGTAACAGATATTTCATTTGTGATGCTAGATTTGAGCAGTAGCATCAAGTAGCTTTTGTCACCATGGTTTTTCCCATCTTGGATTTTCTAGGTATATTTGGTGTTGTGGGTATTTGTGTTGATTGCATGTTTATGTTTGCATCTTTTAGTTTTTAATCTACACAATAAAATTTTGAGTAGGAAATCTGCATAAAGTATTTGGAGCTAAGAAGGTAGTCTCCATTAAGTTTTGGAGGGCCAAACTTTTAGTATCTATTGATTCACTCCCCTCTTATTAGATCATTGTGTTCGAACAATTTGTACCTGAGCCCTATTTTACCTAGGATAAGCTTAATTAGCTCAAGTAGATCTTGGATAGGGTGAACACAATGATTAGTCAGAAAAGTTTACTTGGATATGATGGACATATCTTTGATGCATCAAGATATATTTTTTGGACCTCATTGATGGAAGGATATTTGGGATCCATAGGAGTTGATGTATGGATGTCAGTTGTAAATGGATATATAGTTCCTGCTACACCTCTAATAACTGAAGCTAAAAGGAAAGCATATGAGGATAATGCTATAGCAAGAGATATAATTCTTCATGGACTGTCAAGTTCTGTGTTGTTCAAAGTCATGGATTGCCAAAGTGTACATGAAGTGTGGAAAAAGATAAAGAGGATGTATGAAGAAAGTGATGTTGTGGTGTAGTCATTGATTAAGAGATATCATAGTGAATCTGAAAGTCTTGAGACAAGTGAAGATCAAAAATTTGCAAGTTGGTTCTCAAGTGAAGCTGCAACAAGAGGTGATGAAGAAGAAGCATCTACTTTTGGATCAGAGGATATTGATGAAGAGGAAACTGATTGCGTCAAAAGATTGAGAAGAGGCTCTGGAAGATGTAGAGGTAAGCTAACTACTAAAAGTTTTTATTCCGGTAGAATAAGTCTTATAGCTGCTAAATGCTTTCATAGTCAATGGGATAATCCTACGAAATCAAAGGACAATTGTAAGAAGAAGGAGAATGAGAAGAAAAATCTGTACACAAGTGAATAAAAAGGGTTAGCTAATGTTATTGGTAGATCAGATGTTGAACATGGAAGTTTCTAAGGAGTTGACCCATTTGGAATGACCTCTAATGAAGACGTTGAGAGGTCTGACAATGATGAAGAAGCTGAAACCTCTGGTAAAGAAGAAGAAGAAGTGTCCATCTTGAAGGTAAACTCATTTTTGCTCTAAATGAGATTAAAAGTTTGAAGAAGGAGAATGTAGAAAAAAATTTGCATTCTCAGAAAGAGATAGATATATTGACTAAAAGTCTTGAACAATTTGATCAAATAATAGTTAGTTTGAAGACACAAGTTGAGGAAGCTAAGAGGATAGAATATGTAGTTAAATTTGAGCTACAGTCTAAATTAGATGAGTGCATGAAGCTGGAAGCAGAGATAGTTGCACTAAGAAAGGAGTTAAAATAAGATAAGGGGTAAATTGACAAAGGATTGAAGTTGAAAGGTGGCTCTAAAATATTAGATGAGTTGATCAAATCAAAAAATACATCAAGACAGAGATCAAGACCAAGAGTGAAGATTGACCTTGGTTGTGAGAAAGGGAAGAGTCCTACTTTGGCAAGATTATTTGACAGATTTAAAGTAGAAGAAATATGTTGTACAAAGAATGAGAAAGCCTACATGAGTTTTTCCAAAGAAAATATCTTTGAAAATGGAAGATTAGAAAAAGGCACTACTGGAGTAAAGAAACAAAAAGAAGAAAAGAATCATGCTACTGATAAGAAGTGAGTTGAAAATGAAAAGAGACCTTCTGCAAACAAGAAAAGGAATAATTATTCAAATCTTACTTATTAGAAGAAGATGACCACAATAGAGATGAAAATTAATAAATCAGTCCCTGAGAAATTAAAAAGGAAGCAACATACAAAGGGAGATGAAGAAGATGCACAAGGATGATACAATCCATGGTGTCAAATCAAAGAAGATCACCTCATCCTACTCAAAGAAATGATATGACCAAGTACTCCCCATGTTGTAATTGTTATTTCTATGTGTGTAATCAGTATGGTCATAGAGCTAGAGATTGTAGAGCTATACCCAAAAGGAGCACAAAATATGTAAATAAAAATTATTTGTATCCTATACTAAATATGAATATAATGTGCTACAATTGTAATAATTTTGGTCACATAGGCAAAGACTATAGATTAAATCATGTGAGACCAATAGCACATTACAATAAGAAAAAGAGTATGTCCCCCCCAAAGTGAACAATGTTTCACATACTCTTGAGGAGAAGGTTGAAAAGAAAGAAAAGAAGCTCAAGAAAGTGTAGAGATTGAAAGGTCAGCAAGAGGCACCAAATGAGGTTGCTTCTGCCTGACATCACTAATTTGTAGTGATAGGGTATGAGTCTAGGGGGAGCTAAACTTATATTTCATTCATCCTTGGAAATGAAGAAGGAGATCAAGTCAGGTAAAACATATTTTACAAATTTCTAACGACTTGATGGTTGTAGATTCATGGTCACATTCTTGCTCTTTGAAATGCTCATCAAAGAGTAAGACCATCAACATATAGTAGATAGTTGCTGCAGAAATTGATATCAACAATTGGTATCAGTTATTGAAGAAAAGGTGGTGTAGATGCTCTATTAAGAGAAACGCTTCTTTCTTGCAAGGAGAAGAGATATGTCTAAAAGGAAACTATTCTACATATAGTAGCTCTAGAGTGGTATCAGACCACTGTAATTTGGTTTAGAACAGTCTAGTTGGTACAAAGCCTAAAATGAAGCTCATGCTTGGGTATACAAGATGTGTGCATGGAGAAAGGTCTAAGGGGGAGCTGCTATTGGTATAAAATTAGTGCTATACTTGATATAGTGCAGTCCAAGATATCAATTGATACATAGCAAAAAGTGAACACATTCACAATTGGTATCAAAATGATAATTGGTATCAGGGAATGATATCACTAATTGGTGTCTGGAATACAATTCAATTGGTACAGAGCATGAATCAACATATCTACAATTGGTATCTAACCTGATTAGATTAGAGTAGGTAATGGCACTCCAACTGGCATCAAATATTGTTAATTGGTATAGGGCGATTAGAGAATATGGATTTTCCATTGTAGTAGAAAGGTTGAATGCAACAATTGGCATGAGAGAAAAAAATTTGTCTTCAGTTGGTATCATTCAAAGGAGGAGCGAAGTCCCTTTTCCATTGCTAAGAAGAAGTGAAGGCTACAAAAATAATTGTGACCTAAGACAAAGAAGAGGAGAAAGTTGTGCAAATTCTCAAAACAATTGAGCATTAGGGAGAAAAAGTAGAGCATAAGAGACAAAGTTGTGTAGATGCTCATAAGGATGAGCAAAGGGGAAGGAATGTCAAAGGAGGATATTAAAATAGCTAGGCCCTTTGCACTGCTTGTCAAAGAGGGAGAATTATTTCAAGATGAGTGATCCCTTTGCCATTGATGTCAAAGGGGGATAAATTCATGCAAATGCTCAAAGAGGAGCATAAGAGAAAGCATAAATAGAAGTGGAAAGTAAAGATGATACTGGTATAAATGTTGAATTACTTATTTGGTATCATTGAGCATTTAAATCTTTACCATCAACGATAAAGAGGGATATTGTTGGCAATATGTTGTCATTGATGTCAAAAGGGGATCAGATGGAGAGGATGTATTTGATCCTATGTAGTGTGTTGTGATGTAGAGTAAGGGTGGTCAACTGTGAAACAACCTTAATCAACCAATCTTTCAATCTCTCAAACATCCTATGGTGGGCGTTGCTTCACAAGCCTTCATTCTCCTATTAGCCTTTCAAAATTGGTTTTTCATACATAACTCATAGAATAATCATGACATTCAAAATGTAAGACATTTCCAAATACCCTTTTCCTCATTTACAAACATATCTCAAAACTAGGGAAGGGTCCTTTATACAGATTCCTTAAAAATTTGACTTTCCTCGCTCAAATTAGGCCTAATTGCATGAATAGGTTTGGTAGCAATAGGTTTTTTAAACTCTAGGCTCTATATATCCTCTCCAATGCTCCAAACATGTCATACAGGGTCTACTCAATCTTCTTCCATCAATTATATCAATTTCCAAGGCTTTTCAACAAATATCCTAAGCCACTAGGGTTCCTAGGCCTAATATATGAAGATATTAGGCTAGGGAAGCAATCTCACATGTTCCAAACACCACCCTCTACATCTGCAAGTTTTTGAAATCAAATCACACACCTACTTCTTCCATTCCACCAAGTTTTAGGATTTTTCAATAGGTGGAATGGAATTTATTGCATTTTATCTATTCATTGGCTACCTTAACTAGGGTTTCAATTAGTCTAGAGTAAAATGGACACAAATTGCTTGAAACTTGATGAAATTACATGAAACCAATTCCAACATAAATTAAATTCACATATTTACCAAACAAAATTGATTTGGAGTTAGTATGGGATTGTACAAATCCATACTACATCAAAGAACAACAATGTAATGCCCAAATTTGTAGAAAACAAAGATATTCTTATTGTTTCAATTCAAGATTCCAACATCCAACCTTGCTCTCAACCACAAAAGGTCTTTTTAAAACATTTTCAACCATTCCCAAATTTTAACAACTACTTTTCAAATTACAACTAACTAAACTCCATTCTAATCACTTTTTTCAAAAAAGATGCAAAAGTTGCTTTTGCAACATTTTTGCAACTTTGACAATTTCTTCAAAACTAGACCCTAACTAACCTCCAATGACCCAAAACTTACTCAAACACACATGAAATGGTCTTAGAAGACCTTATTACACACAAAAAACTCAAACAAAGAAAAATATTAAATTTTTACCCCCTTTTCGGAATGAAGACCTAGGTTCCCCTACACCATACTCCCCGAGCAAAGAAAACTCAAGTTCAACTTGAGGATAGACCTACAATTGTACATCCATGTTTGAGAATATCATCCTCAATCATCCAAGTTGCATCCTCCATAGGAATACATTTCCATTTGACTAAGTACCAGTGGTAATAGACCTTTCGTCTTGTCTTCTTAAGCTCCTTCTTGTCCAAGATGAATTCCAAGTCCAAGGGTTGGCTTGGTGGAAGATCCCTAATCCATTCTTCATCTTGCATTGATGAAACTGCATGATCACCTACAACAACATCTCCTTTATAAGGGTAAAGATCAGAAACATTAAAAATAGGAGAAATGGCAACTCCAGGAGGAAGTTCAATGTCATATGTATTCTCTCCAAACTTGTGCACTACTTTGCATGGCCCTATCTTCTTCATTTGCAGTTTAGAGTACTACCCTTTAGGGAATCTCTTCTTCCTCAAATGTTCCAAAACCAATTCTCCAACCTTATAATGAACCTCTCTCCTCTTTATATTAGTAGTGTGCTTGTACTTCTCAACATTCATTTGAAGATTCCCCTTAACCTATTGGTCCAGACTTCTTGCATTTCCATAGCAAATTTTTCACCTTTGGCACTCCTCCTTTCCATCCCAGTAACATCTCTCAATTCAAATATACTCCAGGGATACATACCATAAAAAATCTCAAAAGGACTTTTGCAGAAATTTCTATTCACTAAATCATTGTATGCAAACTCAGCTTGAGGAAAAACCAAATCCCATTGTGTTCTATACTCCTTTGTTAGACATCTTAGAAGGTTTCCAAGGCTTCTATTCACCACTTCGTTCTGCCCATCAGTTTTAGGGTGATAGGTAGAACCGAAACTCAAATTTTTGCCAAGTTTCTTCCATAGGGTCCTCCAAAAGTGACCAACAAATTTGCTATCCCTATTAAACACAATACTAAGAGGTAAACCATGGATTCTTACCACCTCTTTGAAGAAGATACCTATAATTTATGAAGCATCATTAGTGATATTACAAGGTATAAAGTGTGCCATCTTTGAAAACCTATCCACAACAACATACACTGAATCAAAACCTCTTGGAGTTCTAGGCAATCCCATCACAAAATCCATGTTGAGTGATTCCCAAGGCCTATTACAAATTGGAAGAGGTTGATATAACCTTGCACTAGTGTTAGATCCTTTAGCCCTTTGACAAATGGTACACTTATCCAAAAAAATTCTCACATCAATTTGCATTTTTGGCCAATAATAGTGCCTCTTCAACTACTCCAAGGTCTTATCAAGACCAAAATGACCTGCAAGGCTGCCACTATTCTTTTCTTTAATTAAATTATACCTCATTGAACATTTAGGAATGCATAATAGTACCCCCTTAAAAAATAGATCATCTTGGATCAGAAAATCAAGCCACTTTTTATTATTGTTGGTACAAGGATGCCTACAACTTGCATAAATATCTTTAAAATCTACATCATCAATGTACATACCTTCCAAAGAATCCACTCCTATGCTTTTCAATTGAATTTCCTGCACCATAAGAGACTTTGTACTCAATGCATCTTCCACCTTATTAGATTGACCTTTCTTATGCTTAATGGTGAAAGTAAATCCTTGCAAATATTCAACCCATTTCAAATGCCTATTACTGAGTTTATCTTGGCTATTCAAAAATTGGAGAGCATGATTATTTGTATACACTACAAACTCTTTAGGAAGTAAATAATGTCTCCATTTCTTTCATGCTTACATAATTGCATACATTTCAAGATCATATGAAGAATACTTTTTCTTAGCTTCATTCAATTTTTCACTGAAAAAGGAAATAGGTTTGTTTTCTTGACTTAGGAAAACACCTATAGGATGGCTAGTTGCATAACATTCAATGGTAAAGACCTTATCAAAACATGGAAAAGTTAAAATGGGTTGCTCAACAACCTTCTTTTTCAAATACTCAAAACTCCTATTGGCCTCTTGAGACTAAACAAACCTCTTTCTTTGATCACCCTTTATTGTATCAATCATAGGAGCACACACATGATTGAAACCTTTTATTAATTTTCTATATAAACTAGCCAAACCATGGAAACTCCTTACCTTGGCCACTAATTTTGGTGTAGGTCGGCTTAGGATAGCCTCAACCTTACTTGGATCCATCTTCAAAGTTCCATTGGTGACCACAAAGCCAAGGTAAACCAACTCTGTTTTCAAAAACTCACACTTCTTCAAGTTTATCATTATCTTTTCCTCGTGCAACCTTCTCAAAACCAAATCTAAATGTTGCAAATTCTCTTCTTTATTTTTACTAAAAACAAGAATATCATCAAGATACACTACCAAAAAATTACTAATGAAAGGTTTAAGCACCTAATTCATCAAGCACATGAAAGTACTAGGGGAATTTGACAAACCAAAAGGCATTACCAGCCCTTCATACAACCCCTCATTAGTCTTGAATGTTGTTTTCTACTCATCACCAAGTCTGATTCTGATTTGATGATATCCACTCTTTAGATCAATCTTGGAAAAGTAGCATGCACCACCCAAACAATCCATTAGGTATTTAATTCTTGGAATATGAAACCTATACCTTATTGTAATCTTGTTTATGGACTTGAAATTAGTGCACATACTCCAATCACGTCCTTTATTTGGTGCTAGGACCATGGGAACCACACAAGGACTCAAACTTTCCCAAATCAGCCCCTTGTCAAGTAGTTCTTGTACTTGCCTCTTAATTTCCTCATTTTTTTGTGGAGTCATCTTGTAAGAAGCTTTGTTGGGATAACTATCCCCTAGAATGAAATCAATATGGTGGCTTATGTCCCTCATAGGTGGCAAGGTATCAGGAATCTCATCAACCACTATTTCATCATATTTTTTCAACAATGTTTGCACCTCTAAAGGCAATTCATCTTTCTTTTCTGCAACCATGATAGATTTAGGCCTTACTATGATAGAAAATCCCACATTCTCCTCTTCCAAGGTCTTTAAGAACTCATTTTCATTGACCAGCATCACACTAGACCTGGTTTGGGATTCTATCCTTTCATCCTTCAATGGTGTTAGGGTGTAAGAAACCCCATCCTTTTCTATAGAATAAGTGTTCTTCCTCCCATCATGGATAGCCTTCCTATCATACTGCCAAGGCCTCCCCAACAACAAATGACATACATCCATTAGTATTATATCACACAAAACCTTATCTTTGTATCCCGCTATGTGAAAATCAACCCACCTTTGTTCATTTACAACTACTTGCTAACCTTTGTTAAGCCAAGAGACTATATAAGGAGTGGTATGAGGGATTCTTTTCAACTTAAGCTTTTCTACCATTTCTACAGATACCAAATTATCAATGCTACCTAAATCAATTACAACTTTGCAACATTTACCCAAGCACTTACATGTGGTTCTAAAAAGAGACTTTCTTTGTGGAGGTTCCTTTTCCATTGGCACTTTTATCAAGGTCTTCCCCACCATGAGAGACTCACCAACTTTTGGATCAACATTATGTGATGGAGAATTAACATTCTCATTGTCCTCTCCTTGTACAAATTGATTTCTTCTTTCTCCTCCAAATGAAGTATTGGACTGATTTTTAGTGCATTTCCATGCTTGATGGCCTACAAATTTATTGCACTTATAACATTTACCTATAAATCCATTTGATCCTCCTCTTTGGCTTCCAAATATGCCCCTATTGTTGGGTCTCCTTCCTCTAAAGCTGCCCCTTGAGTCTAAACTTTTCTCTTGATTGTTTCTTGATTCTCCTTATGATCTTTGGGACTGCCCACTACCAGCAAACATCCCTCTTCCTCTAGAATTTCTTCCTCTTGTTGGAAAAAAGCAACATTGAGAAGGGGGGTGAATCAATGTTGTGCAAAAATTCCAATTTATTATTCTGTCATTTAACTTACTTAACCATTCAACAAAAGAAACATGCATCAACAAAAATAAAATAATCACAACACCATAACAACAAAAAATTTACGTGGAAACCCTATTAGGGGAAAAACCATAGTGGATGGCCAATCCACAATATAATATGAGTATACCCAAAATGAAAATTACAAAATGGGAATGCACTTGCATTTAGGCTCACTTCCTAGAGCTCACTACTCAAAAAGGATGGGCTCACTACCCTACAATTATTTGGAATAGATCCAAAAGAGTGAACTGATGAAATAGCATCAATAATGCCTAATTACAATTCCAATTAAGCTCTGTAGATAATATCCTATCCTTCTGACTCATTCAACAATTCTACTTTGCTCTGCACAACTCATACTACAAACATCTTAATGCACAAGTGAAACTATGCATAATCTCCTAACCAATGTTCCTGATGATCGCAACACACCACTACACTTGTTTTTTCATGTACCAAATGATTTATCGAATCTCTTATATATAAATATCCACATCTAGAAATAAAATTGCTATATGTTTGTCTAAATAAACCTAGAAATATTATCAACTGTCATCCCAAATTTACAATTAAATTTTCAATGTGGATCTAACACCTTTGGCTAGAATATAGCTGGGACCCATAATTAAATATTTGAATCATAAAAAATATTTTAAATAATTTCACTTTACACATCCACAAAACGCCACATTCACTGAGTCGACTTCAATGAACAAATAGACAGAAAACATCCTACTGGACCTCCAAGCTTGTACGAAGACTAATGCAACACCACAAAATTTAGTAATAAGATAATGTGGATGCTTAACAAGCAATCCCAGGGATCCACAACTCAAAATGATGATTCGGTGAAGTAGATAGATTAACTGACTGAATGGATACCTTGTTCTTCAAGTATTTTGTCGGTAACATAGTATTTTACTTTATCTATCCATATGACTAGATATTGATCTACAGAACATGAAAATGACTTCAGTTGCCATTAATGACAACACTAGAAGCCATATGCCAACAATCTCCCTCTTTGGCATTGATGGCAACACTTAGTGAAAAATGACTAAGTGTTGAAAATGATAAGTACGCTACCAAAATTGAGAATATTGCTCCCCCTAAGAATGTTAAGGCATTTTTCACTGCACTCTTTCCCCTTTTGACATCATTGAAAAAATTTGGAAATCCAAAATTACAAAACTGTTGAGACTTACAAAAATTTGAAGACGTCTGCAAAGTTATTCTTCAGTCCACTTAAGTTTGATTCCCATACACTTCTCAACTCTCTAAAATTGTTATATGACCACAAAGTAGATATGACAGTTTATGTTGCTTCGAGACTTACTGGATTAGGAGCAGCCATAGCATCTTTAGCTTCTTTCAGAGCATTCACCATTATCTCAATATTTGAACTTATTAGTCCCCTGAGTTCACATACTCTCCCAATAATCCTTTCATTTTCAAGTTTTAGACTCTTCATTTGGTTGAGCAAGGACATTACCTTACTTTCTTGTTTACAAACACTACCGACTAATGGGTCAAAAGTATTAGAAATAGTGATCAACTATTGTTCGATGTCTTTCACCTTCTTCTCATTTTCTTCAGTAAATTTTGATAAGACCAAGCAAGATTTGTACACTTTTCCTCCCTCAAACATAGTACCTTGAATATTTTTCATGCAAGTTCCTAACAAAGCTTTGTCTTTGGCGATCAATTCATTTAGGCTACCAACTCTCTTCTCCTTGAACTCCTTTTTCACTTTAACCAAAGAAGATTTCTCAAAATATTCAAAATGAGAATCTATAGAATTTATTAGCTTCTTTAACTCACCAAAGGAGGAACCTAATGGATCCAAAACATAAGTAGGCATTAATTTATGTAAAACCCCAAATGCAAGCTTTAGCAGTTCACTGTCCTTTATGTGAGATTTTAGTATCTTCTCATTTGCTTTGGCTTGAGCAATTTTAGCAAACTTCATCATCTGGATTGGAGATAGAGTGGATAGGATAATTGAGCTTTCATCTAACTTAGAATCTAACTCTTCTTGTTGCTCCAATAGAGATCCTTTCACTTCCTCTATTCTAATTTCTTGATCCTTTTCTTTTTCAACCTTGGATTCTGCTTCAGGATTGACTTTAGGAATTTCATCTTCTTCAGTATGCAACTCTTTTTCCTTAGCTAACACCTCAACAGGGACCTTAGTTACCATAGGTGTCTTTGTACTTTCCACATCATGAGAAGTCAGAATATCCTCAAATTCTAGAGGATCAGACACATTCATGTTCTCCTCATTCACATTCTATTCTTCTAATTCATTTACCTCCACATTCACTTCCTCATTTCCTTTAACATTTTCAGTATTGATTTCCTAAATGTTAATCTTATCCCTTGACAAAAATTCTTCCAAAATTTCCTTAGTTTCACTGACAATAGCATTAGTTTCACCAATCATGAGTTTATTTATTCTTGTTTTTCTCTTAAATTCCTTTTTTTCGAAGCCTTGGCCTGATTTGACTAAGCCATAGGGGAACTTCTAGTGTGAGCAGATGTTCCCAGAACAGCTGATTTTTCCTTTTCTTTCTTCTTAGCTGCTTCAACTTCATCTCTTTTCCTTTTCACTTATTTTAGCTTATGCACAGGAATGCCCATACTCTCTACAAAAGTTTCCATCTCTTTTCTTACCCTTCTGACTATCAAGGGCTTTTTCAATTCTGAATGAACCTGCAATCTTTTCTCTGCATAAATACTAAACCTTTCTTCTCCCTGATCAAGTGGTGAATTTAGCAAGTGTTCTACATACATCTTTAGAATGCTCTCATCTACTTCATAACCCATAGGCATGATCCAAACTATTCTAGGATCAACAACTTCCATATGGATCTGGTTAATGCCTACCATGAAGCAAATAGTGTCTTTGTATTGCTCTACTATTGTGGCAGGAATTCTTTCTCTACGCATGCATTAAATTCTAAAAGCTTTTAAAGTAGCCCCATAGGATTGTATTGTGGGTTTGTCGATCACCTAGTCCAAATAATATATTCCTTATCTGAATAGCTACCAGTTCATCATTACACCATTGAACTTTACCAACTCTCGGAACCTCACTCAAGAAGTGGAAAAACAAACATATCAGCAGGTTACCATATTTGAATATGTTCTTCTTATCCTTTTTTATTTTTCCCAAATTCTCCAATAACTGGCTTCTAAGTAGTTCAAACAAATCATAGTCTACATTTTGTTAGACATATGATTGACCATTTCATATGCTACGTAGATAGCTATGTTAGACATATGTTTGACCATTTCATATGCTACGTAGATAGCTATGTTAGACACTAAATTCTCTCGGCTTGAGTCATAAATCTTATAGCTGATAACCATTAATGCAAATTTTACATCCACCTCATCAATATCGTCTATCATCATTGCTCATCTATCCCATTGTGAGCCTGTCGCATCAGTAACCTTATCATTCTTCATAGATTTCAAAACTAGAAGTCTACCGGTGGAATTTATTCCTGTAACTAGACATATAGCTTCTTTTGTGATTTTGAATGACACATCAAACCACATGAATTCATCATGGACACAGCTCAACATATATCAAACCCATTCATCTTCTTCAAATATGGGGAATTTTGTAAATTGCACAAATTTCTTATCCTCTAGGGTTTTAAATTCTAGTTTCATAGTATAATCTTCTTGAATTATATGATGAGAGTACAAATCCATCGAATGAGAGGTTCCCAAATATTCAATGTTTGCATGCACATAAGCCCTAATATCCTCAATATGCAGGACTCCATACGACACCCATGAAAATGCACCTAAGGGCTCTATATCTATGGACTTATACGAATGTCATTTGAACTTTGGATGCGGCCTATCCTTAACTTTGACTACCAGGGGAGTAGACATGATGCAATCACACAAATTTATAGGTTTTCAATAAATACCTTTCAGGGACGAAACAAAATTAGATTGCAGATTCTCCTTTATGCTTGAGTTTCTCCACAAATTTCCAATGATCACTTCAGAGCTCTCCAAACTGCTTTTCTCCAAATGCAATATGACAAATGATTGTTGAAGTTGTTCATTTTATTGTCCACATACCTAACTCCTTTATTTTGCAATAAATTCCCTTGCCCTAACTCATCTAATTTTCTTCCTTTGAGGCACCAAGATAGATGACTCTCATGTAGATCTCAAATATGCTTCACTAATGCTTCTAATTGGTCAAACACCATCTAAAAAGCATCAAATATCCTACTGGACACATTTGGATTCCAATATCATTCACCTGTAAGAAGGGGTTTAAGAGTTTTTCTTGATAACTCCCCCTATGCTAGAGGCCTAAAATTAATTCCCCGAGGAATTACCAGAAGTTGCTTCTAGTGCTGGCACATTTCCTTCTACAGAGGGATTCTTCTTCACCCATTTCTTCTTCATTTTCTTTTTGATCACATCAGTAGTGATTTTTCCTTTCCCTTTAACACCATGTTGCATGTTTTGTTTTACCAAACCTCTTTTGTTCCAACAGAATCTAGCAATGTGGCCAAATTTGTTGCAGTTGTAGCACACAACATTTCTCTATCCAAACTAGTTGTTCCATTGAATTTGTCTTGATCTACATTGATTAGAAATATGTCCAAATCTATTGCATGCATAGTATCTGACATCTCTTTGAAAGTTATTCATCACAATTCTACATTCACTTGACTTATGACCATACTTATAGCAATTAAAACATTGACCTGAGAATGATGGTCTACCTGTATTCATTCTACTCCTACACTGGGAAGCCATATGACCAATTTTTTTGCAAACATAATAGTAGTCACTAATTCTTTGAGCATTTGGTTGCCTTACTGAATCTCTTCTAGCTCCTTTCATCTGACTTCCTTGTCTGAATCTTCCTTGTCCATAATTCCTTTGTCCAGATCTAGAACTTTCTCCTTCGTCATATCCAAGACCTCATTTGTCACCATTAGTCCTCTTTCCTTTGATCAGTTCATCAAGTTTGGATGAGCTTGCTTTGAATTTATCCTTATACTCATTTGCAGTAGCAAGCTCATCTATGAGATCATCAAGCTTCTTTTCAAGTACTTCTTCATTGTTCTTGGATTGCTCCAATTCATTATCTAGTCAGTTGCATTGTTCAGACTTTTCTTTCAAAGATTGTGCAAGATTTTCTTCATTCTTCTTCCTATTCTCAATCTCCTTAGTCATTCTCATCATGATAGATTCCATCTCACGCTTCAAGACAACATTCTCTTTGGAAAAAAATTCACATTCTTCTTTTTTCTCTTTCAGAGCCAGACTAAGTTGTTCATCTTCCATGCTTTTGTTCTTTTGTTTGAGCTGACCACAGAATTCCTTTCTTTTCTCCCTTGATTCATTGATTTTTTTTTTTAGTGACTAAATGAACTTTTCTGCACTCTCAAGATTTTCTTGCAATTCTCAGTTCTCAGATTTTGAATGGTCAAGATCATCAAGGGCCACAATAAGTTATTGTTGAAGACTTCTTGTATCCATTGAAAAACACTTTCCAAGATCTCCTCAAGTTGTAAGACTTCTTTCGAGGAACTAGCTCTGATACCAAATGTTGGAAACAAGCAACACTAAGAGGGGGGGTGAATCAATGTTGTCCAAAAAATCAACTTTATTATTCTATCATTTAACTTAACCATTCAACAAAAGAAACATGCATCAACAAAAATAAAATAATCACAACACCATAACACCAAAAATTTTACATTGAAACCCTGATAGGGGAAAAACCATGGTGGATGGCCAACCACAATATAATATGAGTATACCCAAAATGAAAAGTACAAAATGGGAATGCACTTGCATTCAGGCTCATTGCCTAGAGCTCACTGCTAAAAAAGGATGGGCTCACTTCCCTTCAATGATTTTGAATAGATCCAAAAGAGTGAACTGATGAAATAGCATCAATAATGCTTGATTACAGTTCCAATTAAGCTCTGTAGATAACCTCCTATCCTTTTGACTAATTCAACAATTCTTCTTTGCTTTGCACAACTAGCACTGCCAACATCTTAATGCACAAATGAAACTATGCATAATCAACTAATCATTGTTCCTGATGATCACAACACACCACCACACTTATTCTTTCATGTACCAAATGATATATCAAGTCTCTTATATATATATCTGCATCTAGAAATAAAATCGCTATAGGTTGGTCTAAATAAAACTTGGAAATATTATCAACTATCAGCCCAAATTTACAATTAAATTTTCAATGTGGATCTAACACCATCGGCTAGACTATAGCTGGGACCCATAATTAAATATTTGAATCATAAAAAATATTTTAAATAATTTCACTTTACACATCCACAATGCGCCACATTCATTGAGTCGGCTTTAATGAACAAATAGATAGAAAACATCCTACCAGACCTCCAAGCTCATACAGTGACTAATGCAATGCCACAAAATTCATTAATAAGATAGCGTACATACTTAACAAGCAATCCTAGGGATCCACAATTCAAAATGATGATCTGGTAAAGTAGACAGATTAACTAACTAACTGGATACCTTGTTCTTCAAGTATTCTACTAGTAACACAGTATTTTATTTTATCTACCAGTATGACTAGATATTGATCTATGGACCATGGAAATGACTTAAGTTTCCATCAATGACAACACTAGAAGCAATACTCCAACACTTCTACCACTACTTTTCTTTTCTTTCCTTCTCTTCAATTTATCTTTAGCCTTGATGGCCAATTGGTAATACTCTTCCACCATTCTTGGATTGATGAGGCTGAATTCATCTTGAAGTTTGTATCTCAACCCATTGATATATCTTGCCACTTTATCCTCATCATCTTCTACATGGCCTGCCATTATGCTCAACTTGGAGAACTCCTCTATATAGGTTTGCACATCCATATCCTTTTTCTTGTGATTTTGAAGCCTCTTGAACAACTGAATGGTGTAGTAACCAGGAAAGAATTTTCCCTTGAGTTTAGCCACCATCCTATCCCAAGAGGTTATTTTATACTTCCCCTTATTTATCCTTTCACTTTGTACATAATCCCACCAAAGCAAGGCATGGCACTTCAACTTTTTCTTGGCCAACTTCACCCTTTGATCCTCTAGCACATCTTCATAGTCAAAGTAGTTATCCAATGCTCCTATCCAATCTAGGAGTTCTTCACTATCCAACTTTCTTCTATTCATGGGTAAATCCATCTTGATTTTGGGACCTTCTCCCTTTATTGTCCTCAACAGCTTTTCCATCCTCAATTCATTAGGATCCATCTCTTCCTTAGACCCTTGGGAACTTTTCTCTTCCCTTCCTTCTTCTTCTAAGTCACTCAAGTCTCTTGTGACATGTTATTCCTTGCATAACCATCCCATTTTTTTATCAAAATGGGTCCCCCTTGTGTTTGTTTTCCCTTGGTGTTTTTTCTTGGGTCTTAGGATTTATTTTTTTTCCTCCTAAGTCTTTGTTTCTTTGTTTTAGTGGGTTCAGAATGCAGAACAAAACTGAACTTAGAACCTTTTGTAAAGTTCTTGCTCTGGTTTTTGTTCCAATCTCAACCCCATCTCTTGTCTTGTTGTTTTATTTGTTGTCTTGTTTGTCGTAGGCTCTTGGGATTGTTTTCTCCCTTGGGTTTTCTTTTGTTTCTTCCCTTTCTGTTTCTTTTCCCTTTCTATGGAACCAAAACCGAAACAAAACCTGAATGAGAAACTTTGCAAAAGGTTCTGAGTCTAGATTTTGTTTCAATCTCACTCCCTTTTGTTTGTCTTGCGTTCTATCTTGTTTTATGTTCTGGTTTGGGGTGGGTTTTTTCCACGGTCCCGTTTCCCTTTCTTCTTTCATTTTTTCCCTTGGTTTTCTTTCCCCTTGTTGAGAGTGGAACCAAAATCGGATCCAAACCTAGAACTTTGCTAAGTTCCAGATCCAGATTCAGTTTTGTTTCTGCCCCCATTCCTTTTTCATTCTTTCCCTGTCCTAGGACCGAAGCCGGATCTGAGATGGAATATTGAACTTTCACAAATTTCCTAGTCCTATTTTCTCTACGCTCCTCCTCCCATTTTACCTCTGGCATACATGTTGATTGTGTACTCGTTCTCGCCCCAATTCTTCTCCTGAATAACTACATTAAATGGAATTAATTACAACATCCTTACATGCTCAAAAATGTTTTAAAACCTTAATCAAAGATTATTTGGCTCATTACACATTCTCAGAGCATTTTAGCGAACAAACAGCTGAGAGAACTCAATGAGGAGAGCAATTTGGTTGCGGGAAAACTTGCATGGGTGGATCCCTGTCAAATTTCAACCTTTCTTGTAGCATTTTGAGGTAGGTGGGTTTTCCCTGTTTTGTTGTGTGTTTTCCCATTTTTTTTGTTCATTTTGTGTTCTTCGCTCATTCATGGGATTTCTCTCGTGGGTCTTTGTCGTGTTTCCTTTCACACTATTTGTGTTTTTGTTTGTTGTTTGTTGTTTTCTTTGCATTTTCCTTCCATTTTCCATTTGTTTTTTTGTGTTCCTCATTGTCTTTTTTATGTTTCCTATAATCTTCATCATTTTTGGCGACATTGTTGTTTTGTTGTGCCCTATTTTTGATTAGGGATTTCCTTTTTGAGGGGTTTTGGTGCCTTACAATTGTTTTAAAACATTTTTTGGACCCCTCTGATCTTGTTTTATCAATCTTATGAATTTTGATTGTAGGAAATTGGATGCCCTAATTTGAATATGATTCAATGGGTTGTACGATTTAGGGTTTTTCATTTTCCCTTTTCAAGTACTTTCCTTGGCTTGCATGATTTGATCCCACTGGTCTAGGTGGAGTTGAGCTCGATTTCTGTCTCCCCGCATCATTTCTTTAAACTCATGTCCAAACTAGTGTTGAAGTGCAGAAAGAATCAACTTAATTCTTAAGGTACATGGCAGAATCGAATCTAGAAATGAGTTCATCCATTGAACTTTCACATGAGGTTTTGATCTGATTCTAATCTTGAGTCTTCCTCCGATGTGTCTTGATCCTGATCCTGATCTCGTTAACTTAGCGAGGTTGGGTCGTGGAATGTTATTAGATATTGAAACTTGGTAGTTTCAATTTATGATCTGCTTCTAGTCTCAGTTCTAGTTAAGGTCATTTGTTTCACCTTTTTGGTTCCTAATTTTCTCCCAATTCTGCTCCCGCTAGGTTTAAAATTTTACTAAGTATGGAGGGTTACCTAGGGAAGAATAGAGAAGTGTGAAAGGATAACACTTGTGATAATGATTTTTTATACCTTATGTTGGTCTAATACAAGCTTTTCTTGTAGGAATAAACAATGTCAGGAGCATCAGAGGAAGTGTCACAAAGAGAAGGGTAGGTTGCTAAAATTTTAAAGGGAGTAAAGCCCAAGAAGATCAAGATGGAGAAATTTCCCTACACCATGACATATAAACATCAAGATGCTACCCTTACAGCCAAAAATTTGGATTCAAAGTGTGTAGACATCACATACACCAATCTAGGTCCATTCAACTATGAGGAGCTGCTTGTGGAAACTTTTTGTGAAGAAGTGAGTGGAAGGACTGAAAGAATAGCCCAATCTAGGCCGGTACATGTTACATTGTTCCCACTATCAGTCCAATACCCAAAACTAATAATCACAGTAGCAGGGGCTTACAACTCCTTATCAAGACAATGTATGGACCTCTAGGGGAATGTGATGATTGATCTATTCCCACAGTTGATGAGGTTCATGTTTAATGCACTATGTTTCTAAAAAGTGTATACTTTTCTTGATATGGTAATAATTTATGATAAATTGGACTTAATGAGGCATTGATTTAGTGTTGTGAGGTGTTTTACACATCCACACTATATCTTAAACCCTTGCAAACTCATTAAAATTGCATTTAATGATGTCTTGTAAAGGTGTTGTAAAGTGTTGAAACACATCTTCACACTTTTATGAGGACATAGTGTTATAATTCACCTAAATAACCTTACCAAGACCTATTTCAAAGTGTTGTAAAGCCTTGTAACAAAATTTCACACTTTCCTACGCTTGTCATCAATATTTACACCTTTATTCTATTTTAAATGACCCATTTATGCACTTACATGCCTTAATTAAGTGTCTTGTTGAAGAAGAAGCCGATAAACAACATTTAATACATCTTAATCTCTAACATCCATTCAAAATTTCCCATGTGGACTAAGTCACCACCTTGGGTGACTTAGTCCCATGTGGCACAAAAATCAAAATTAATTCAAATTTCTTTTGGGTTTTTATTCTTTAAGACCTAAGGTCGGCCTGTGATGAGGTATTTTTACGAATTTAGGCATAATTGTGTATAAATAAGTGTTTTTTTCCCCTAATTTTTCAATCTCCTAACTTGTCTTAAGCCATAACTCATTTCATTCATCACTCATCATGTTCTCAAGTCAAGCAAGCTAGGGTTTTACCATTCTAAGTCATCAAGATAGCTTCCTAAGACCTTGAAGAGCATATTATTCATGTTTTGTTGCAGAAATTCAAGATCAAGCATCATGGAAAGGTATTAGCTCCATTTTTTTCATAATTCATTACATTCTTTCTCCATTTGGTTTAATCACCTAAAAGGGGTTTGACCAAGGCAAACCCCCATGCCTTAAAAATCAACATTTTCTCCTTCTCTCTTTGTGTGTTTGCAGATTTAAACACTTTGAGGGTTTAAAGATCATTGAAGATTAGGTTGGATACTTTATGAATACATGTCCTTATTGACCAAGCCAAAATATCAACAAAATTCACCTTCAGGCCCAAAAAATCAGAGTTTCAAAAGCAGACACATGTGGGAAACCAAAGTGCAAACCTAGGGCTTTTGTTTCCACTTCTAAATTTTTAGAAATTCAAAAGTGGACTAAGTCACCACTAGTGGAAAATTAGTCCCAATGAACCTTTTTTTAGAAGTTTTTATAGATTTGGATACCCATTTGGCTGAAACGGGCTCCAAACCAGTTTTTCCAGATCTGGGACTAAGTTGCCCAAATTGGCACAAGTGTCCCAATCAGTTTCTGCAATAATTTTATCAATATTCCAAACCTTGATTCCATCCTTTTTCAACCTTCAAGTGCACACATTCTATTTCATAGCTTTCTATCTAGTTTTGTTTGCATTTCTAGGTCATTTATCATATGTTTACATATCACAATGTGTTTTCCAACACTTTGTATTCCTTAGGTTTTACATTAGTAATCATCTTTATTTTTTAGTTTACTACACTTATGACATTAAATTTAGACACATTTAATCCCTCATTACATTAATATTTAATGTTTACTTTTCATTTTGGTCAATCTCTCTCCTTTTAGGTAAAAAACCCTAGAAGTGTTAAAGAGAATTAGGGTGCCAAAATCTGTGTTTACATTTTGGTGAACCCTATTTTTGAATACTTTTTTTTTCTAATTTGGAGTCCTCCATCATAGATCTAGCTTTCATTTCCCTTGTGTTAGTATTTGCATAGATTTGCATGCTAGGTTTCAAGTTTTGCATTCATAAAAAGTGCATTTAGGTTGCATTGTTGACATCTAAAATCATTAAAATTTTCTAAAAATTTGCATTTTCCTCTTAGATCTGCATCATACACCATCTAAAACATCGAAAACCATTGGAAATTTTGAGAAATTTTGAAAAAAACCCTAACTGGGACTAATTTGCCAATTTGGGCGACTTAGTACCAGTCCTGATTTTTCACTATCTATTACAGCATCAAAAACCTCAATTTTGTGCTTCCTAGGTCTCCTAGTATCATATACTATAAGTCTAGAGAGTTTTGGGAACATTTTTTTTATGCATTTAGCTCAAAAACATCAATTTAGGGTAGTCATTTTTTAAATCATTTCATTTACAAGCATCCTTAGATCTAAAAATGCTCACATTTCTGAAATTTTG
Organism: Sequoia sempervirens; assembly: GCA_007258455.2. Taxonomy (NCBI): domain Eukaryota; kingdom Viridiplantae; phylum Streptophyta; class Pinopsida; order Cupressales; family Cupressaceae; genus Sequoia; species Sequoia sempervirens. Next base: position 523,433,053 of record VDFB02047230.1, on the reverse strand, counting down.
CATAATGTGGATAAAAGTACTTTTCACTTTTGCATACACAATGTTTCTATTCATAAAAATTTGCATAATTTTGATAAAAGTGCTTTTCATTCTTGGATATACATTGTTTTCATTCTTAAAGTTTTGCATCTATTGCATAAAAATGCATTGCATCTTTGGATATACATTGCTTACATTGTTGAAACATTACATGACATGCTTACAAGTACTTTTCATCTTTGTTCAAATAGTGTTAGTACCTTGCATCTTTAGACATGTTAAGAAAATTTTCCAATACCATCCCTATGAGAGTGTTTTTCTGAAAAAGATTACAACTTTGGATATTCCTTATTATCATATTTGTTCTTCTCCTAATATCTCTCCTATTGGCAAAGAATATATTTTGGTAGAAGAATCAATTCATGAGAGTTTTGAGAATCCTAGTTGTTTCTCTCCTCTTACCTCTCTTAGTGGAGAAAACATTAATGAACAAGACAACACAACCATAGGTAATCATGAAAATAACATTTTTTCTTCCCCTAGTATCTCTCCTTGTGAAGTAGATACTTTGATGTTGGAAAACAAAATCTATGAAGGTCGTGAGTATCTTAGTTTTCCCCCTTCACCTAGCAAAACCCTTCTTGAGCAAGAACATTCAACCATTGATAATTCCCCTACTTTTGATGAAGTTATTGTAGAAGAACCAATCCATGAATGTCAAGAACATTTGATTTGTAGTTATCCTAAACACTCTCCTCCTAGGGAGAAAATCATGGTGCAAGAAAATGAACACAATAGTAATGTTTCTTCCTTAGATAAAAAGGTGACTCTAGATTTCCCTTCATTAAAGATACATCAAACCAAGACTATTGAGGTTATGAATGCAAAAGTGTCCATTAGATCCCCCTCGATCAATGGACCTCCTACATACCCCATGGGACATCCTAAGAACCCTATAATTCTCTACCCACCTTCACACAATGAACAAACTCAACGCCAACCTGAACTCATCCTTTACCCACCATCACATCAACCTCCACCTCCACCTAAAGCCGAGTTTACCCTTTACCCACCTAATCATGATGATGTTTCTCACACACACTACACTAGAAACAATCCATCACCTCAACAACCCAACCCAACACCATTACCTTTTCCTAATCCCATATTGCCTAGTTCTCCTCAATTAAATTCACACATAAGGGAGTATGATCTTTTCGAACAACTTAAGAATACTCCTGCCAAGATATCCCTTTGGAACCTTCTTTAGAATTCACCTACCTATCACACTATGCTTCAAATGGTTTTACAACAAGTTCCTATCCCTTCTAATGTGCAACCAAATGACATAGCAGCTATAATTCAAGGATTGACTACTGCCATTGTTTTCCACCAAAGTGAACTTCCCCCTTTGGAAGTACAAAAACAAAATTAAGCTTTCATAATCCTATCTCAATACAAAACAATAGGGATAAAGTGAACCCTTGTTGACAATGGTTCCGCTCTTAATGCGTTTAGTGTAAAACTCTTGGATAGGCTTTGTGTGGATAGATTACAAATTCAACCTAATTCTTTATCCATTAAAGGCTTTTACAATGAAGAAAAGAAACCACTTGGTGTGATCACTTTGCCTATTACAGTTGGAGTGGCCACATTCAATACATTGATCCATGTTATGCCTCATAACCTTTCCTATAATCTTCTTTTAGGCCGACCATGGATTCATGCAATGAATGGCATGCCTTCCACTCTTCATCATAAAATGAAATACATTCACAACAACAAAGTGCACATCCTTGAAGCTAACCCTGATCCCAATAGTTTTTTGAACATTGAGAAAAACAATGTGAATCATTTAAACACATTAACACCAACTACACAAGTGGAACCCATCCAACGAAAAAACCACCAACAACATATTGAACAAGTCACGAAACTATTAGATGATGATTGGGGCTCCTTCGACTTCACACCACCACTCATGGATGATCCTTCGAAAGCATCCACCTCAACCACTTTAGACCAAAACATAACAAATTATACAACAACCTTTCACAAACAAAACAATGAACAATCACTCAATTCAAAAGCAATGAAAAAGCTTTATGGAAAAGGTTATGAACTTATGAAGTGTTACCTATAGGTATACTATGTATCATATCCCTTTAATTTTTGTCTTCCTTGGTCTTTAATCTTTTATTTTCCACCCAAGTCTAAAGTTTGTGCCTCCATTTTAGTCTTTGTCACGGGTTCCTCGAAGTTTCTAACTTCTTGTTGTGCATTCTACAATTTTTGAAACCTATGTTGTTGGTGCTTGGTGTATTTAACTTTTTCGTCAGGTTCATTTTTTTCCTAACTTCCCGATGGCCAGACTTCTCCTTTTTCTTTTGTGGTGTCAAGTATGTTGGTCCATTGTGTAGTCGAGGAGTCAAAGGTTTTCATAACTTCGTAACTCCCAAATTTGGGTTCTAAAGTTTCAGTTTTCCACGACAAGGTCATATGTTGTTCACCTGCATATTTTGAGGCACTAACTATGCATTTAATAAGGCATATAGTACAACCTGGAGATGTCTTATCAAGTATTTTTGTAAAGCATGAAAATCTTAGAGTTTTTTTTACCGAGGATTAAAATATAGCACTATATTAATTCAGCACAAACGCATGTCCTATCATTTTATATGACTTAAGGTGGAGAAAATTTATTTGGTTCCACCTGTAATAACACCTCCACCATCTACAAGTATTTCTTCAAGCGTACGAGTTTTCCTCTATGTACTATGAAAACATGCATTCTAGAATTGAAAATTGTTGGCTCAGCATAAGGGACATGGAGTTGGGATCCTTTAATCTCGAGGAATTTTGGGCACCTTTGAAAAGTGACAAAAGAGTTTCTATTGATGGAAAAATATTTGAAATTAGATTAGCTCATGCTGGGGGTTTTCCAGAAGCTTTTATGAGCATGGACATAATAGGTGCATGCGTGCGAAGGTACATTCTAGAAATGCTAGAGATCAAAGCTGTGGACAGGACTATTGTTGCTAAGATTTCTCCTAGAGCTGTTTTAGATGTGCTAAGGATTCCTGAGAGGGCACCCGTGAAGGACATGTCTATTCTAGCAGCTAGTGAGTTTTTCAAAGCCAATGAGAGTTGGTGCAAGAATTATATGGCCAAAGGGTGGTTGAAATCGGAGAAAGGAGGTAAGTCACAACTTCCTATCAAAATTAAAAGAATGGATTTCAAAGAGGAAATTTTAGACGCCATTTCTTTGTTGCATCGCATTGTTGGGAATGCACAAATTGAGTCTTTTGAAGATTAGATGTGTTAGTTCATTTTGGTTATTTGTGATGAAAATGTGTTTATTGATTGGGCCAAAATAATTTTCTTCCATTTGAACGAGCAATTAGTCAATTTCTAAAAGATTGCTACCTTCCATTTGTGTTCTTGCCTAATATATATTATAGCTAGTCAAAGGTCATTTTGGCCAGGAATAAAGCCACAGGTACCTCCAACTTCTGGCATGCATGTATATAAGTGCTATATGCGGTTTATTAAGCAAGTTGGGATGGGACATTTTTCCCTTGTCAATGATGCATTTTTTATGGAAGTTGTGAGGAAATTGGATGGAAATCCTAAAATGCATTTTTCTTCTGATTCAATGCCTCTTGTATCAAAATTTTGGAGATTTTATATTCAATTTGATAAATTTTCTTACTTGAGGATAGGAGGTTTTGAGAAAGCCCCATTAAAATTGCCTAGATATCTTGAGGATTTGCTAGTGTTCGTGGAGGTTTGCAAAAAAATGGTTGTTGTGAATGTAAAATACATAAGTATGGGAAAGAAGGGGTATCCTTTCCCATTCACAACCACTTCTTTCACATGAAAAAATAATTAGATGGCCAAATATGTTGAAGGACTTCTTAAAGAGTATAACCTGCAACATTTATTCATGAGGGCTAATTTCGATAGCAAGGGTTTCCTGAAACGAAATTTATATTGAGGAAGTTCATATCAGCATTAGCCTTCTATTGAGGACTTTTGGGAAGATTTTGCTGATGAAAAAGAAGTCCTAAAAAGAGATTACATAAGGTTAACCCTCAAGAAGATACAAAATTTGTGTCTTCCTTTCCAGGTTCTAGAGGGTACAATTGATGATTTGGTGGTCATTCACCCCAAATATGAAAAACTGCCTGATAAATCTCATCGCAAGGTCAACTAGAGTAAGGTTGAAGTCTTGGATATGAATATATAGAATGCCCTGGAAATTAAAAGAACTCAGAATTAGCTGGAAGGAAAATGGAAACAAGTTTCAGGTTCTACTCAAGAACCAAAATCTTCTCAGAAAAATGAATAGGGGTCCACTCAGACAATTATAGTGGGCACATCATCAAGGAGAATGGCTACAAGGTATTCTAGTACAAATTCAAAGTATAGGGGTGATGGTGAGAATCCCGAGGAGATGGTTAAACTGAATTCAATATGTGAAAAGATTAGCCCATCTACCCCTACTCCTAGGAAGAAGGTCAATCAAACAAAACTTGTGTCTAAAGATTCTAATACTATTTTTAAGCAAATTGTTGAAGATAATACTTTTCCTCCATTGTTCGAAGTACTCTCTTCCCCAGTGGAGAATATACCCATTACTCCTAGTGAGTCCAGAGAAATTGCTCTAAGGAATAAGGAATTTTCTTTCATTGAAGCTTCCCCAGTATAGTTGAGAAAAGCAATAGAGAAAAAGAGGAATTACACTCCTACAACAATAGTTGGAGTAGATACAGTTGCAAAGTTGATCCAGACTTCTTCAAGGCCGAAGAAAGCTCAAAATATTTCAAGGATGTTGACTGATCCTACATCTGGTAATCAAGTGATGGAGATTGCAGATCCTATAAAAGATCTAAATGAGAATGAGATAATAGTAGCTGACTACAAAATCACACATGTTGACATGGGGCCTCAAACTCTGGAAGGGGATGTGTATCATGCTAATTATTCAGTCAATGCCTTGATTAAGCAGGTAAAAGAAGAAAGAAAAGAAAAAGTGGCATTACAGTCCCAATTTCTTGATTTGAATAACTTTATTTCTTCTATAGTTCCCTCTTCTATATCTAGTGGAGCCTCAAGTTCTCAAGTAGAAGTTATTGATGAGTCCATAATGCAATTGATCTTAAAGAACCTAAGTTATTCCAAAATTGTCAGCGAATTGATTGATGAAATGCTTGAAGAAACTATCCTATTTATCAGTAAGCTTGTGCTTTTCTATACCCAAGTTGTTGATAAAAGGAAGGAATTGATGGCATACCTATGATAGATTAGAAAAGATCAGACTAGTCTCTATGTGCTTTCACAAGAAATCAAAGAGTTTATTTCCATGGATCGAATGAAATTAATCAATGAATAATCGTGAGTGATCCAAAGGAGTTAGATCCTTCATGGCCCAATTCATTTGAATGGAAATTAAATGTTTATGACACCCTAGTAAAGGAGATTTGTATAGTCCTCAAAAGGTACCTAGACATGCTAGTGGAGATCAAAGGAAATTGTCATGACCTCAAAGTTGAGATAACTAATGAGTTTGATGAGAAGATTCTAGATTCAAAGGAAATTTTTTTGAATTTAAAGAAATATTCAACAAGGAGATGGCTGATCCTATCACCATGACTAAAGAATCTTACTTGAAGCACAGTAGATTGTAAAATCTTACCTCCTTTAAAACTGAAATAAGTAGAAGGTCTGACACTTTGAATGATTCTAAAGAAGCTCTAACCAAACTAAGAATCGGGCTGCGGATTACCACAACTCTAGGGAGCAAAGAGTTAATTGCAATTATTACCAAGTACAGGGACTACAAAACTAGGATGAAGGTGCAAGAAAAGTAGTTGCAGCAAGAACTGTTCAAAAACTTGGAAGATGAAGAGGCTGAGGTAGTAGAAGATGATGCATAGTTAAATTTAGTATTCCATGATACTTTCTTTAATTTGGCTCTTTAAGTTTAAAACTCTTTTAATCGTTCGGTGCAGTTACTTTCAACAAACCATTAGCAAAGACAATTTGTTTCTAATTTAAATTTGGATTCGGCTGATGTGATTCAGATCTTTTGGGAAAACTTTGATTTTCTTATTAGAGAAATTTTTTTTTATCTAAATATTTGCTTTCTATTATTTTAATATAGAAGACAATGGTGGAATTTGTGCATTCGTAATCTTTGACTTATGGTGTATGAATCTATTCTACTTATGTTGAATGTTCTACTAGCGTTAAATATATTATTGGAATAATAGATGTTTTGGCTTGTTACATCACTGGAGTATCATTTATCAATGAATAAGGATTCTGTGGTGATATTCTAGTTGTGAAGTATTTTCAGTTTTAGCCTATGAAGTTGTGAAATACCTTTAAATATTTCTGGTTAAAAGCCCCTTCCTATATTTTCTTTTTGGTTAAAAGCAACAGTAGTTAAAAATTATTCCTTGAATATCAAACAAAGGTAGCTACCAGCTTTAAAAATAAGCAGAGAATCAATCTAAGAATTACGTGATTAGTGATTCAACTATGGTTACATTTGTCACCTTGGTGGGTGTGAGAATATAGAGTTAGGTGACAAATCTATCAACCAACAAATTTTTGGTGACTCTGTTGGGGATAAACTTAGAAAAATAATTATTGTATGATGAGTTGCTCTATGAATAGTAGTAATGGTTCTTCAAAGGTGTAATGCTCCTATTCTTTAGCCTAACGTAGATTGGTTAGTAGGTGATCAAGAAGATATAATTATTGGTCTTAGGCTACTTGGAAATAGAGAAGAACTGACTATCAATATCATAGAGTTAATGAAGTATTAGAAGAAGAGGAGGAACTTGGGGATATTATTAGAGAAAATGAAATGTTCTTTGAGAATGCTCGGGAGAATCTGTTCATAGAAAACATTCCACCTCTGGTTAGAAGAGCAAGAGGTCCTCTCGCACAGGCTCCTAGAAATCAGGTAAACAATAGGTAGAACCCCCCATGAAACCATCAATAAAAAAAAGTTGGCAACTTCGTTGGCCTATCATGTCCTATCAAAACCTGGCTTCTAAAAGGTATGCTAGGAATGATAAGAAAAAAGGGCTTGTGGATAAATATTTTGAGTTCTTAGAAACCATTGATTTTTCATATTTTCCACCCACCTGAAAAGTTAAGTCTATCAATAGACCATCTTCTCCTCCTCCTCCACCTAAACCTAGTGTAATTAGGGTTCCAAAAATATCTTGCCAAGCTCTTCTTTTGTGTGGTACTACCCTTCCTACACAAGTAAATTTTCCTCTAGTAATGGCACAACCCCAACTAGTCCCATGGGGGGTTGTCATAGGTCCTCTAACCTTTGTAGCCGGTGCACAACTCCATGACTTACCCAAAGGTTCAAGAAAGATCATACCCAAATTTAGTGGAGATGGGAAAGTTTCTCCTAATGAGCATATGAAAACTTTCTTTGCTACTTCTTCAATTCTTGCAATACGACATGGGGATGTTGCTATGAGGCTCTTTACAGAATCTTTGGCGGATGCTACTACTGACTAGTTTTATTCTCTTCCCAATGGCTCTATTAACAATTGGGCTACCCTAAGGACAAGATTTGAGAATAGATTTAAGTTTTTAGAAGACAAACAAGTCCTAGTTGCTCAATTGGGTTCAATGAAAAAGAAGATTCATGATTCAATGAGGGACTTTGTGGCCAAGTTTAATAAGTTGTATAACAGAATTACTACAAACATGAGGCCTGGTGCAAAATTGTTGAAAGAAATGTTCATTAACACTCTTCCACCAGATGCAAGTTTCATTATTAAAAGGGAAGGTGCAGCTGATTTAGTTGTCGCACAAGATAGAATCGTATCCATAGAAGATGATCTGATCATCTCTAGAAAATGGAAAAAAGAATTACAAACTGGTAAGCCTTTGCCAGTAAATTCTACTAATCCAGTCATTCAAATATTAGCTAATGACATAATCACTCTTAAGAAGAAAATTCCAAAGGGTTCCACACAGATGCCTTATCAAGATGTTTCTAGGAATTATCAAGGAGCTCCCAACAAAAAAATTTCATTGTCTGCTCCAAACCAAAGGCTGGCAATCGAAGGTCCTTCTTCTTCTAGTAAGGGGAATCATTGTAATTTTCATTTGAATTTAGATCATGATGGAGCTACTTGTCCTAAGATGATTAGGTTCATACAAATGCTTTCAACGAATGAACATACTATTGAACCATATGTGGAGGAGCCTAGTTCATCCAATGATGATAGCATGAACTTCTTTGAGTTTGTATCAGAGGCCGAAGCGGGAGAGGATGTATATGTTAGAGTTGATGATCCTAATTGTGTTTTTTTCACTAGAGCACAACATGTCAAAGTTGATTAGGTCGGCTCATCTTCAACCCCCATGTACATTTTAAAAAGGAAGAAAAAGCAAGAGAAAAATGCTTCCAACAATGCACAAACTGAGGTACCATCTTCTTCATCTTTTTTCACCCTTCCTTCTAGTTCATTTGATATAGTTGAGTCCTACAAGAATAAAAAAAAATCAAATTTCACAAGCTGAATATTTGAGACTCAATCCTTTAGAACTAGATAAGTTGCTGAGATATGTCAAATAAGAACCTTCACTATCCAAATGTAATGTCCAATTTTTTGATAATAATGAAGCCAATCTTTGGAATCATATTTGCTCTAATACTGTAGACAAACCTTCAAGCTCACAAAACCCATTCATTAAAGCAGAACCTTTCTATATATCATTATACATTGTTGGTTTTAGACTGAGCAATTCTATTATTAACTCTAGAGCTTCTGAAAACATGATGCCTGCCTAATTAGCCAAAGCCTTAGATTTATCTTATACCTCTTCCTAAGGAAAATGTTATTCCATGGATGGATCCCCAATTCCTATTATTGGTCAAATCAAAGATGTGCAAGTAGCCCTAGTTTCTTTTCCTAAAAGGAGGCTAAAATTGACTATATTAGTTGTTGATATTCCTGAAAGTTATGGTATTCTTTTGAGTAGGAGTTTTTGTAAAGATTTGGGTAGAGAAATTCAGATGGATCGGTCTCATGCCTTAATACCTTTGGATGGAAAGAACATACGTTTGAATCCTGAACCTAAGGCCAAGTTCACTGTATTAAATTTTGATGATTCAAGAGTAGATATTTTATTTGTTGAAATGGGACAAGGAACCTATATGTGCACTTTTGATTAATGGTAAAATTTGAACCCTATTAGCCTCGATTGAGTAGATGAATTGTGGACACTTGAATTTGATGGAAGTTGTGCTAGTTTTGGATCAGGTGTTGGAGAGTTTCTATTTCACCTAATGGCTATAAATCCCCCTTCGCTTTCAAACTGGAATTTTCTAATACCAATAATATAGCTAAGTATGAAGCTCTATTGCTTGGTCTAAGTGTAGCCAAAGAAAAAGGTATCAAACAATTAAGGGTTGTAGGAGATACGAAATTAGTGGTGAAACAGGTGACAAATATGTACACTGTGAAAAATAGTCAGCTTAAACATTATAGGAACAAAGTTTGGGATTGTATAGAAGATTTTGATGCTTTTTCCATAGGATGTGCCCAAGGAACAGAATTCTAGGGCTGATTCTTTGGCAGTCTCATCACCATTGCTCTTGCCACATCCAGATTTCAAAGATGAGTCTTATAGAATTGAAATTGTGTACAAACCTAGTCTTCTTGATAATGTAAACCATTGGAAAGTATTTAATAATGATCAACAGATCATTGAATTTTTAGAGAAAGTTGAAGCCTTTGCTCATATTTATTTTGAAGGCAGTGATGATAAAAACAATGATGTTTTAGGTGGCATTGTTGCCCCTAATTATGTATTTGAATAAGCTATAGAAGACGAGCAATTTCAGACTGCCTTGGAAAAGTGTATTATGTATTTGAATAAGCTAGATGAAGAAAGAGAAGTTTTGGTGGATAGGATTACCAAACATCAACAGATGGTGTAAAAGGTTTTTGATAAAAAGGATAGACAAAGAGACTTTGTAGTTGGTGATTCAGTTCTTCTTTGGGATAGGAGAAGGGAGGCAAAAGGAACACATAAAAATTTGGATTCTCTCTACAGAGGACCTTTCTTGATCAAGCAGCTTGTTGGTGATCATGCTTATCGATTGGCTTATCTTGATGTTAATATTCTACCTCTTGCCTATAATGGGCAAGATTTAAAACTTCTTGATTAGTTGTTCTATTCAGTCTGTCCTTGTACATAGTCTTTTTTTGTTTGTTTGGTTTTTGGCTTGTCTAGTTTTGACTCTGTTTCCCAATGAATAAGGCTTTATGCTATGTTTTCGGATTCTCTACACCCTGCCAATCCTAGTCCCCATTCAAATTCAATGTTACCTATAGGTATACTATGTATCATGTCCCTTTAATTTTTGTCTTCCTTGGTCTTTAATCTTTTATTTTCCACCCAAATCTAAAGTTTGTGCCTCCATTTTAGTCTTTGTCAAGGGTTCCTATAAGTTTCTAACTTCTTGTCATGCATTCTATAAGTTTTGAAACCTATGTTTTTGGTGCTCGGTGTCTTTAACCTTGTCATTGGGTTCTCCCGATGGCTAGACTTCTCCTTTTTCTTTTGTGGCGTCAAATATGTTAGTTCATTGTGTAGTCGAGGAGTCAAAGGTTTTCATAACTTCGTAACTCCTGTCTTTGAGTTCTAAAGTTTCAATTTTCCATGACAAGGTAATATGTTGTTCACCCACATGTTTCTAGGTGCCACCTATGCATTTAATGAGGCATATAGTACAACCTAGAGATGGCTTATCAAGGATTTTTGTAAAGCAGGAAAATCTTAGGGTTTGTTTTACCGAGGATTAAAATATAGTGCCATATTAATTTAGCACCAAACATGCATCCTGTCATTTTATATGACTTAAGGTGGTGAAAATTTATTTGGTTGTGCTTGTAATAGCACCTCTGCCATCTACAATTATTTCTTCAAGTGTACGAGTGTTCCTCTATGTAGTGTGAGCTCATGCATTCTGGAATTGAAAATCATTGGCTCAACCTAAGGGACACGAAGTTGGGATCCTTTAAGCTCGAGTAATTCTGGGCACATTTGGAAAGTGACAAAAGACTTGTTATCGACGCAAATTTGTTTGAAAGTAGATTATCTCATGCCTGCAGTTTTCTAGAAGTTGTTCTGAGCATGGACCTAATAGGCACATGTGCCAGAATGTACATTCTAGAAATGCAAGAGATCAAAGCTGTGGACAGGATTGTTGTTGCTAAGATTTCTCCTAGAGCTGTTTCTCATGCATTAAGGATTCCTGATAGGGTGCCTATGAAGGACATGTCTATTAAAATGGCTAGAGACTTTTTCAAAGCTAATGAGAGTTGGTGCAAGAATTCTATGGCCAAATGGTGGTTGAAATCAAAGAAAAGAGGTAAGTCACAGTTGCCTATCAAACTTAAAAGAATGCATTTCAAAGAGGAAATTGCAGATGATATTGCTTTGTTGCTTCGCATTGTTGGGAATGCACAAATTGATTCTTTTGAAGATTGGATGTGTCAGTTCATTTTTTTTATTTGTGATGAAAATGTGTTCATTGATTGGGCCAAAATAATTTCTCCATTTGAATGAGCAATTAGTCAATTTCCAGAAGATTTCTCTACCTTCCATCTATGTTCTTGCTTAATATATACTATAGCTAGTCAAAGGTCATTTTCGCTAGGATTAAAGCCATAGGCACCTCCAACTTTTGACATGCCTGTATATAAGTGCTATCCGTTATTTCCTAAGTAAGTCGGGATGGGAAAATTTTTCCCTTGTCAATGATGCATTTTTTATGGAAGTTGTGAGGAAATTGGATGGAAATCCTGAAATGCGTTTTTCTTCTGAATCAATGTCTTGTATTAGAATTTTGGATCTTTTATATTCAATTTGATAAATTTTATTACTTGAGGATAGGAGGTTTTGGGAAACCCCATTAAAATTGCCTAGATATCTTAAGGATTTTCTAGTGTTCCTAGAGGTTTGTAGACAAATGGTTGTTGTGAATGTAAAATACATAAGTGCTGGAATATTTGCCTCAATCCATACTGACATGGAACTCTTGAAGGGAAAAGTCACTGAGACATTATTATGTCTGGCCAACTAGCTACTCTAAATCTTTTGAAATGTTCATGTCACTGAGACAGAGTTGATGTCTTGCTGACAAGTCTATCACTATGACAAGAAGCATTCACTATGACCTTTTGTCGAAGGAGACCTCTGGCCGACAGTATGTTCTTATTAGGTTTCAGGGAGACTCACAGCTCGGTATGAAGTCCCAACAACCGAAGAAAGTCTTACTGATAGCATATGGTCTTCGTGGTGACACTAAAGGGTTTTGGTATGAAGTCCCAGTGACAATGGAAGGTCTCGCCAATAGGGATACACTTGGGGTCTTCGCGGTGACTCAAAGACTTCAGTATGAAGTCTTGACGACCGATGGAGAGTCTCACCGATAGTATTCGGTAAGAAATGAGCACTCAGTGGAAGGTCTTGGCGAAGTTCAAATGTCTTGCCGACTCAGTAAGACATGGGTGCTTGATGTGAGGTCTTGGAAAAAGACAAAATTCTTTCTGACTAGTGATTGGGGCACTCGGTATGACTTAGGACCTCGGTATGAAGTCCTGGCGAAAGCGATGAGTCTCGCTGACTGGTTGGTGCTTCGGAGTAATATAAGAGATCTCGGTGAAACCTCTTGGAAACAATTGAATGTCTTAGCGATAGATGGGTGCCGATGGAAATTCTAATGAGCTCGGTGTGAGATCTTGGCGAAAGATGCTTGTCTCATCGAATGGAAAAACTCATGATGGCATGACATGAAGACATCGGTATGAGGTCTTGGTGATCTGTTGTAGTCTTGCCAATGGCTTTTCTGAGATTGATATGACTTGTGGCATTTGGTATGAGTCTTACTGATGGAGAAAGTCTTGTCGATAGGAATGAAATGGATGTTGACGGATTCGGTATGACTCAAGGCATTCGCTATGTCGTCCTGCCAACTGTTGGAACCTATGGCAATATCGATAGTGAAGACTTTGTGGCATTAGGGAGACATTGTTAGTGTCTCACCGATATGCCAACAAATTCTGAAGGCCCTTGACTATTTGACCTTCCTATGTGGCATCTCGTGGACCAATTAGAGGAAGCGATTTTCAAATGGATGACAGTTAGATTTTTGCAACAGTTGCGACGCTGGAGCTGAACTACATGCAGGGAAAAATCAACGCTCAAGAGGAAACTTTCTACGATGGGGCAATGGCGGATAAGGATGAGCAAAGGATAAGAATCAGAATGTGATAAGATAAAAGTAGATCAATTTTGAGGATGAAAGATGAGTCGGATTGTTGAGAGAAATTTCTGTAAAAGATTGAACAATGAATTAAACTACTATGAACTAATACCAGAGAGTTGTATCTCTGATTTGTATGTAATTTTTTGTTACTGAAATACAAAGAGATTCAACTTGGTGTGGTGGGTTTTTTCCCGATAGGGTTTTCCCACATAAATTTGGTGTTTATTTATCTTTGTGTATTTGTTCTATTTCTGTAAATCTTTCATGTGTGTCTTAATTGGATTGTAATTTGGAAATTAAAAGTATTGTATGCTTACTTCCTTGTGGGTTTGATGTTAGGAAAGTTGCTTCCGCACCTTTGCTTTCCTTACAAGTTGTATCAGAGCCTGGCCAGTTGTGTTATCCTTGTGAGAGTGTTGGGTTTTTTGTGTCAATTCTTTTTCAGTGGGAGTTTGGTAGAGGTCTGATAATTTAATTACAGATTAAGATGGCGAGCACATTCGGGAAGATGGAAATAGAGAAATTCAATGGTAGAAATTTTGAGTTGTGGAAACTGAAAATGGAAGATATGTTAGTGGATTGTGATATGTGGCTTGCTGTGTCTACAACAATGCCTTAAGGCATGAAGCAAGAGGATTGGGATCTTACAGATAGAAATTTTAAGGGGCTGATAAGGCTCTATTTGGCAGACTCTGTTCTTCTAAATGTGCATGAAGAAAAGACTACATCTTCCTTGTGGAAAAGACTGGCATCTATTTATCAAGGCAAGTCCTTGGTGAACAAATTTTTCTTGAGGAAGAAGTTGTACTCTTTGATAACGTAGGAGGGAGGATCTATTGCTGATCATTTGAATGCATTCAACATGTTGATTTCTCAATTAACATATGGTTGTGTGAAGATTGAAGATGAAGATCACTGCATGTTGTTGCTATGTTCTTTGCCAGATTCTTGGGATCATCTGGTGATGGCTATTGGGAGTAGGACATCCACTTTCAAGATGGAAGATGTTGCTTCTTTGTTGTCCAAAGAGATGAGAAGAAAATATTCTAAGATAGAAAAGGAGGCTCCGACTATTAGAGGCAGATTGAAGGAGAAAGGCAAGAAGAAGGACAAGAAATTCAGATTGAAATCAATAGGGAGATCAAAGTCTCCTAGCAAGAAGTCCAAGGTGAAATGTTGGAATTGTGGGCAACCTGGTCATGTCCGAAAGGATTGCAAGGAGGAGAAAAAGAAGAAGAAGAACTCTTTTGGAAATGATTCTTCTCAGAGTGATGTAGACACCTTCATTGCAGCCTTGGCTAAGCGGGCATCTGATGATGTCTGGCTGATTGATTCTAGAGCATCTTTCCACATGACATCTCATAGAGACTGGTACACAAAGTATGAAAACTATGATGGTGGAAAGGTGTACTTGGCAAGTGATTCATCTTTGGAAATTGTTGGTTGTGGAAGATCATAATTCAATTCCTTGATGGAAGAGTGAAGATAATCAATGATGTGATGCATATACCAGGTCTGGCTCATAATTTACTTTTTGTAAGCAAGCTAAATGATATTGGGGTGCATGTCACATTCTCTAGAAATGGCTACAAGATGACTAGAGGCTCTATGGTGCTAGCTAGGGGTGCTCATATTGGTACCTTGTACAAGTTGGATGCACAAGCTATTCAATGCAATAGTGTCTCTGCGAAGTCACAAAAATCTACTCATGGAGGAATAGAAGGAAACATTCCTAATGGTGTAAACTCCATGGAGGTTAAACTTCCAGCAGAAAAGACAATGCTCTGGCATCATAGGCTAGGCCACATTGGTGAGAAAGGTTTAAAAACCTTGAAAAATAAAAACTTGGTAGAAGGGCTTGAAGATTGTAACTTGAGTTTGAATTTTGTGAACATTGCATATATGGTAAACAACACTGTATTTAATTTTATTCCAGTCCTCACAGATCTTCTGGTTTGCTTGATTATATACATTCTAATGTGTTTAGTCCAGTGAATGTTCCTTCTCTGTCTAAATCAAGATACTATGTGTCATTTATTGATGATTATTCAAGAAGAACATTTGTATATTTTCTGAAAAGTAAATCGGAAGTGTTCAGTTGGTTTAAGGAATTTAAAAACCTTGTTAAGAATCAGACTGGTAAGAAAATAAAATGTTTAAGGACTAAAAATGGCGGTGAGTTTTGTTTAGATGAATTTGAAAGGTACTGTACAGATCATGGGATTAAAAGACATAAGACTACACCTTACACTCCACAACAAAATGGAGTTGCTGAAAGGTTCAACAGGATAGTAATGGAAAGAGCATGAAGTATCCTGAGCAGTGCTAGCTTGGAAGAGAAGTTCTAGGCTGAAGCAGTCTCTACAACATGTTACTTGGTCAATCATTCTCCTAACTCTACTCTTTTTGAGAAGACACCTTTGGAAGCATGGTCTAGAAAGAAGCCCTCTCTAAGACATATTTGTGTCTTTGACTGTGAGGCATATGCTTATGTGTCATTTGAAAAAAGATCTAAGTTGGAAAACAAAGCTGTAAAGTGTATTTTTATTGGCTATAGCCCTGGCATAAAAAGATACAAGCTTTGGAATCTTGAGACTGAGAAGTTTTTGCATAGCAGAAGTGTTATCTTTCATGAGCTAAAGCCTTCTACACTGGATGCACAGTCAGAGAAGAAACCAGAAAATGAAAAGGATGTGGCAGAAATTCCTTCGACACCAGATAAAGAGGAATTGAAAAATCAAAATTTACCTAATATTGAGGAAAGCTCAAGTAGCTCTAAAAGTTTTGAAGAAGATGAAGAACTACCTCAACCTCAGCATGTGAGGAGGTCAACTCGTGAAAGAAAGCAACTTGATAGGTATGGGTTTTCTTTGATAGAATCTACTTGTGTCTATGCTTTAATTTCTTGCACTGATGAACCTAGGACTGTGAAAGAGGCATTTAAGATGTCTAATTCAAACTCTTGGTTGGAAGCCATGAATGAAGAAATGGCATCATTAGAAAAGAATGATACCTAGAGTTTGGTGCCATTGCCTAAAGGCAGAAAAGCCGTGGGCTACAAGTGGGTTTTTAAAAAGAAAATTGGTCTGGAAGGTAGTGTAGAAAAATATAAAGTGAGGCTGGTTGCAAAAGGTTATTCCCAAGTAGAGGGAATTGATTATGGAGAAATATTTTCTCCTATAACTAAGCTGACATTTATTAGATTTCTTTTGTCACTTGCAGTAGTGTATGACTTAGAGATTGGACAGATCGATGTGAAGACATCATTTCTTCATGGTGATCTTGAAGAAGAAATTTATGTCCCAGACGGAGTACTTTGTGGAAAAAGGTAAAGAAAGACTGGTTTGTAAGTTGAGGAAATCTCTGTATGGGTTAAAATAGTCTCCTAGAATGTGGTACCAAAAGTTTGACACTTTCGTTTTGTCATTGGGATTTGTAAGATCAAAATTTGATCACTGTGTGTATTACAAAGTTGAAAGTGATCAAGTTCTTATTATTGCTCTCTATGTAGATGATATGTTGTTCATAGCAAATAGTAAGCTAATGATTTTTGATCTTAAGTCTCAGTTGTCTACAAAGTTTGAAATGAAAGATCTTGGTGCAACAAGGTATATTCTGGGAAAGGAAATAACCAGGGATAAGAAGAATAGAAAACTTTTGCTCAGTCAGAGTAAGTATATCATGACTATTCTAGAGAGATTTTGTATGACTGATTGCAAGTAGCTCGTTGTTCCAGTTACGCAGGGAACAAAGCTATCTGTTGAAGACTATCTGAAATCTCCTACTGAGATGGAGGGCATGACCAATGTGCCATATGCTAGTGCGGTTGGCAGCCTTATGTATGCAATGGTCTTTACAAGGCCAGACAATTCCCAAGCAGTGGGAATACTTAGTCGGTTTATGGTTAATCCTGGAAGGACACATTGGGATGCTGTAAAGAGAGTGTTTAGATATCTGAAGGGCACTTCAGAATATGCTTTGTGTTAAGATGGTAACTTGGTTGAATCACAGAGGACTCTAATTATTCGAGGTTATGTGGATTCTAATTGGGTAGGGGACATTCACAACAGAAGATCCACCAATGGATATGTTTTCATGATGAATGGTGGTGCAGTGAGTTGGATGAGCAAGCGGTAGGCTGTAGTCACTTTTTCCACTACAAAGGAAAAATACATGGCAGCTACACATGCCTGTAAAGAAGCAATCTGGTTAAAACATTTGTGTTTTAACATTAGTTTTGATGTAGGAAAAATTTTAATTTACTGTGACAGTCAGAGTGCTATATGTTTGGCGAAAAATCCTACTTTCCATGCCAAGACGAAACATATAGATGTACAGTATCATTTTGTACGGGATATGGTGGAGGATGGGAAGGTCTCTTTGGAGAAAGTGGATACTCTGGAAAATGTTGCAGATGCATTGACGAAGCCTATGAGCACAGACAAATACAGGTGGTGTACCAGTTTGATGGGCCTCTTGGCCCATGAATTTTAGTAGTTTTATTATGCTCTGAAGTTGTCAGTAAGGTCTTCGTCAAGTGGGAGATTGATGGAATATTTACCTCAATCCATACTAACATGGAACTCCTAAAGGGAAAAGTCGCTGAGACATTATTCATGTCTAGCCAACTAGCTGCTCTAAATCTTTTGAAATGTTCATGTCGCTGAGACAGAGTTGATGTCTTTCCGACAAGTCTATCGCTATGACAAGAAGCATTCACTGTGACCTTTTGTCGAAGGAGACCTCTAGATGACAATATGTTCTTATTGGGTTTTAGGGAGACTCATAGCTCGGTATGAAGTCCTAGCAACTGAAGAAAGTCTTACTGATAGCATATGGTCTTTGCGGTGATACTAAAGGGTTTCGGTATGAAGTCCCTGTGACAATGGAAGGTCTCACCAACAGGGATACACTTGGGGTCTTCGCGGTGACTCAAAGACTTTGGTATGAATTCTTGGTGACTAATGGGGAGTCTCGCTGATAGTCTTCAGTAAGACATGAGCGCTCAGTGGAAGGTCTTGGTGAGGGTCAAATGTCTTGCCGACTCAGTAAGAGATGGGTGCTCGATGTGAGGTCTCAACAAAAGACAAAAGTCTTGTCGACTAGTGATTGGGGCACTCGGTATGACTTAGGACCTTAGTATGAAGTCTTGGCGAAAGTGATGAGTCTCATCGACTGGTGGGTGCTTCGGAGTAACATAAGACATCTTGGTGAAACCTCTTGGTGACAGTTGAATGTCTTAGCGATAGATGGGTGCCGATAGAAATTCTAATGAGCTCTATGTGAGGTCTTGGCAAAAGATGTTTGTCTCACCAAATGGAAAAACTCACGACGGCATGACTTGAAGACTTCGGTATGAGGTCTTGGCGATCTGTTGCAGTCTTCCTGATGGATTTTTTGAGATTGATATGACTTAAGGCATTCGGTATGAGTCTTTCCGATGGAGAAACTCTTTTCGATAGGAATGAAATGGATGTCGACAGATTCGGTATGACTCAAGGCATTCATTATGTCATCCTACCGACTGTTGGAACCTATGGCGATATTGATAGTGAAGACTTTGTGGCATTGGGGAGACATTATTAGTGTCCCACCGATATGCCAACAAATTCTGAACGCCCTTGACCATTTGAACTTTCTATATGGCGTATCGTGGACCAATCAGAGGAAGCAATTTTCAAATGGATGGCAGTTAGATTTTTGCAACAGTTGCGACACTGGAGCTTAACTACATGCAGGGAAAAATCAATGCTCAAGAGGAAACTTTCTATGATGGGGCAATGGCGGATAAGGATGAGCAGAGGATAAAAATTAGAATGTGATAAGATAAAAGTAGATCAATTCTGAGGATGAAAGATGAGTCAGATTGTTCAGAGAAATTTATGTAAAAGATTGAACAGTGAATGAAACTACTGTGAACTAATACTAGAGAGTTGTATGTCTGATTTGTATGTAATTTGTTGTTACTAAAATACAAAGAGATTCAGCTTGGTGTGGTGGGGTTTTCCCAATAGGGTTTTCCCACATAAATCTGGTGTTCATTTGTCTTTGTGTATTTTTTTTGTTTCTGTAAATATTTCATGTGTGTCTTAATTGGATTGTAATTTGGAAATTAAAAGTATTGTATACTTACTTCCCTGTGGTTTTGACATTAGGAAAGTTGCTTCTGCACCTTTTCTTTCCTTACAATAAGTATGGGAAAGAAGAGGTATCCTTTCCCATTAAAAACACCTTATTTCACATGTAAAAATAATCAGAAGGCCAAATATGTTGAAGGACTTCTTAAAGAGTATAACCTGCAACATTTATTCTTGAGGGAAAATTTTGATAGTAAGGGTTTCGTGAAAAGAAATTTTTATGGAGGAAGTTCATATCAGCATCAACCTTCTATTGAGGACTTTTGGGAAGATTGTGTTGATGAAAAATAAGTCCTAAAAATAGATTACATGAGGTTAACCCTCGAGAAGATACAAAATTTTGGTTTTCCTTTCTAGGTTCACAAGGGTATAATTGATGATTCGGTGGTCATTGACCCCGAATATGAAAAATTGCCTAATAAATATCATCCCAAGGTTGACTAGAGTAAGGTTGAAGTCTTGGATATGAATATACAGACTACCCTAGTAATGAAAATAACTCAAGATTGGCTGGAAGGAAAATGGTGACAAGTTGCAGGTTCTACTCAAGAACCAAAATCTTCTCAGAAAAATGAACAGGGGTCCACTTGGACAATTACAGTGGGCACATAATTAGGGAGAATGGCTACAAGGTCTTCTAGTGCAAATTCACAGTCTAGGGGTGATGGTTAGAAGCTCGAGGAGATGGTTAAACTAATTCAATATCTAAATAGCATAGCCCATTTACCCCTACTCCTAGAAAGAAGGTCAATCAAACAAAACCTGTGTCTAAAGATTTTGATTCTATTTTTAAGCAAATTGTTGAAGATAATAATTTTCCTACATTTTCCAATGTACTCTCTTCCCTAGTGGAGAATATTCCCATTACTCCTAGTGAGTCTAGAGAAATTTCTCTAGGGAATAAGGATTTTTCTTTCATTGAAGCTTTCAAGTATGGTTGAGAAAAGCAGTAGAGAAAAAGTGGAAGTACACTCCTATAACAACAGTTGGACTAGATATAGTTGCAAAGTTGCTCCAGATTTCTTCAAGGCCGAAGAAAGCTTAGAAGATGTCAAGGATGCTGACTGATCCTACATCTGGTAATCAAGTGTTGGAGATTTTAGATCCAATAAAAGATCTAAATGAGAATGAGATAATAGTAGCTAACTACAAAATCACACATGTTGACATGGGGCCTCAAACTCTTGAAGGGGATGTGTATCATGTTAATTATTTAGTCAATTCCTTGATTAAGCGGGTAAAAGAAGAAAGAAGAGAAGAAATGGCATTATAGTCCCAGGTTCTTGATTTGAAGAACTTTATTTGTTCTATAGTTCCCTCTTCTATATCCAGTGGAGCCTCAATTTCTCAAGAAAAAATTATTTATGAGTCCACAATGCAATTGATCAAAAAGAGCCTGAGCTATTCCAAAAGTGTCAATGAATGGATTGATCAAATGCTTGAAGAAACTATCCTCTTTATCAATAAGTTTGTGCTTTTCTATACCCAAGTTGTTGATAAAAGGAAGGAATTGCTGGTAGAGCTACAATAGATTAGAAAAGATTAGACTAGTCTCTATGTGCTTTCACAAGAAATCAAAGAGTTTATTTCCATGGATCGAATGAAATTAATCAATGAACAAATCATGAGTGATCCAAAGGAGTTAGACCCTTCATGGCCCAATTCATTTGAATGGAAATTAAGTGTTTATGAAACCTTGGTAAAGGAGATTTGTATAGTCCTCAAAAGGTACCTAGACATGCTAGTGGAGGTCAAAGGAAATTGTCATGACCTCAAAGTCGAGATAACTGATGAGTTTGATGAGAAGATTCTAGATTCAAAGGAATTTTTTTTGAAATTTGAAGAAATATTCAACAAGGAGATGGCCGATCCTATCACCATGATTAAAGAATCTTACTTGAAGCTTAGTTGATTGAAAATTTATCTCACTTCCTTTAAAACTAAAGCAAGTAGAAGGTCTAACACTTTTAACGACTCTAAAGTAGTTCTAACCAAAGTAAGAATTGGGTTGTAGATTACCACAACTCCAGGGAGCAAAGAGTTACTTGCAATTATTACAAAGTACGAGGACTACAAAACCAGGATGAAGGTGGAAGAAAAGAAATTGCAGCAAGAAGTGGTTGAAGACTTGGAAGATGAAAAGGATGAGGTAGCAGAAGATGATGCATTGTTAATTTTAGTATTCCATGATACTTTCTTTAATTTGGCTCTTTAAGTTTAAAACTATTTTAATCATTCGGTGCGGTCACTTTCAAGAAACCATTACCAAAGACAATTTGTTTATGCTTTAAATTTGGATTTGACTGATGTGATTTAGATCATTTGGGAAAACTTTGATTTTCTCATTAGAGAAAAACTTTGTTATCAAAATATTTGCTTTCTGTTATTTTAATATAGAAGACAATGGCAGAATTTGTGCATTCATAATCTTTGAATTATGGAGTATGAATATATTCTAATTATGTTAAATGTTTTTCCATCGTTTAATCTATGATTGGAGTAATAGATGTTTTGGCTTGTTGCATCACTGTAGTATCATTTATCTATGAATAAATATTTTGTGGTGATATTTGATTTTATTCTAGTTGTGAAGTATTTTTCATCTTTAGTGTATGAAGTTGTGAAATACCTTTAAAGAATTCTAGTTAAAAGCCCCTTCCTTTATTTTCTTTATGGTTAAAAGCAACAATAGTTAAAAATTATTCCTTGAATATCAAATGAAGGTAGCTGCCACCTTTAAAAATAAGTAGAGAATCTATCTGAAAATTACATGATTACCGATTCCACTGTGGTTACATTTTTTACCTTAGTGGGCCTAAGAATATAGAGTTAGGTGATAAATATGTCAACCAACATGAAGCAACTTAGCTATAGTGGAAAAGGATGTGGTGCTCACAAACAAGGTATTTGCAACCCTATAGATCCTATCACACAACAAACAACTCATGGCCTTGGTTATTGTCCTTTGATAGAAGTAATCAAGCCTTCCCTCAACATCAATACTATCACAAGAAATTCTTTTGAGACAACTTTAATGGTCGTACATCTTGAACCGATAGACACTAGTGGTCTTGAAAGTTCTTTCCAAAACATGAAAAAAATGATGAAATATTCACTTAATGTCAATCTCATCACGCAAAACACTAATGAATTGATTTTTTTAGATTTTACACCCTCCTATAAAGGAGAGAAAAAAATCTCGTAGTTTACAGAGTCTTGCACAGGTATGGCAACTAATTATAAGCAAGATATATCTTTGAAACAAACTATAGGAATATCTTCTCCCATTGATAAGGAGGGTATCTTGTCAAGACTCCTCCAAGATCATTTGATATCCCTTCCTCCAAGAACTCGAAAGAAATTTTCTGACACGAATTCATTTTGTAAATATCATAGAGTTCATGGTCATTCCACTAATGAATGTAAGGCTTTGAGTTGTGAAATCCAACATTTAAACAAGTTTGGTGTTCTTCCTTATGGGGGCACCTAATCCTTCTAATTGCACTCAGTGGGGGCAAGAGGTTATGTAGCCTTGTCCTCGTATGTCACTCTTCATTGCCTCTTTTCACTAGTCGTTAACCTTTCATGAACATAGAAGACCAAGCTTGGGATGTGGATGACATGCCTTAATTTGGCTCACACATGACATACTACCTTTTTCATGACATAGCTTATCTGAAACATATAACTTGGCATAGGGATTTCTGAGTAAGCTCTCATTTCTCCTTCTACTTTAAATAATTTGCTCACAGTAGTGGTGTTTTTAACCACTTTAAAGTGGGGGCATACATCACCACTCACATTTCATTGTGTTATTTTATTTTTCTTGTAATATCCTCTCTTGGACACATTTGGCACAATGTTCTCTAGGATGAGACCTTGCACTTGTCCTCTCTTGGAAACAAGATGAGACTGTTTGCACTTATCCTCTCTTGGAGACATTAAGAATGATGTTTCCTAAGATGAGACATTGTGTGAACAAAGAAAAATCCATTTGAACATTCCTTACATTATCTTGCATTTACAATGTTTATGATTGTCAAGCATATGAAGTTTTGCTTACCTCATAGAGCTCGAAAATAATTTTTCCTTCTGGCAAATTATTAAAGTTATCAGGAGGTATAATTTTGGTATGGTTAAGCGGCAAGCCCAACCAGCGGCATGAATTTTCTCCATAGCAACCTATGTGTTTATGAGCACATATCGGTTGTATGTGTCTCACCTTTTGGGCTTTCTCACCCCATAGACAACCAAAAGTTTTGTGGCCCCAAAGTGAGTATACAAGGGTTTTCTCACCCAGTGGACAACCAAGAAGTTTCGTCAGCCCAGAGTGAGTACACATTTTCAAACAAACAAGACTAGATCTAATCCACAATGTGTTGGATAGACGGTTGAAGCTTGATCTATCCCATTTTGATTTCTTTCTAGTTCTTGCCACTGTATGATCATCTATCCTGTCTTGCTACAAATCATTCACCTTGCATGTGTCTTTTCATACTTATGTTGGCTTGACTTAGGATCCTAGATCTTGAGGACTTGCGTAATCTCCTTTGATCTTTGTCATTCATTTTCATTTGCATTGGTACAATTGGAATCCACTTGAATGGCTACTATAGCTAGAGTTTGAAGTAAGTTCATCCTCTCACTAAAGTGGGGGATAAATGTGTTGCCAAAAAGTGTATACTTTGCTTGATATGGGAATAATTGATGATAAATTAGAGTTAATGAGGCCTTGATTTAGTGTTGTGATGTGTTTTACACATTCACACTAAGTCTTGGACCCTTGCAAACTCAATAAAATTGCATTTAATGACGACTTGTAAAGGTGTTGTAATGTGTTTTTTTTGGGAAGTTTTTATATATTTGGATACCCATTTGGCCAAAACGAGCTCAAGACCATTTTTTCCAGATCTGGGACTAAGTCGCCCAAATTCGCACAAGTGTCCCAACCAACTTCTGCAACATTTTATCAATATTCCAAAAATTGATGCCATCCTTTTTCAACCTCCAGGTGGTTACATTCTATTTCATAGCTTTCTGTCTAGTTTTGTTTTCATTTCTAGGTCATTTATCATATGTTTGCATATCACAATGTATTTTCCAGCAATTTGTATTCCTTATGTTTTATATTAATAATCATCTTTCTTTTTCAGTTTACTACACTTAGGACATTACATTAATATTGAATTTTTACTTCACATTTTGGCCCATTTCTCTCCTTTTAGGTAAAAAACCCTAGAAGTGTTAGAGAGCATTAGGGTACCAAAATATTTGTTTACATGCACCTACCCCAAAGAACCCCAAGCAATTTACTAAAGTAAAGGCATTGGAGTTGTTCAACAGGAAAAAGGAAGCTAGTATGTCCCACATGAACAAGAAGTGGTTAAGAACTGACAAGAAGTCATTAAACAAAGTTCTTGAACTGCCCAAGAGAGGAGACCTCAAGAAGGAGATAGATGATCTAATCATGATGCTTTCCATGATATTTTGAAAGGACTCAACATATTCAAGGAATGGATGTTTCCATTCATTCAAACCATTTTATATGGTAGGCAACAATTTTATTGGGTATGATTTTATTAGACAACTTGCATAGCCAAATGCTCAAGGTGGGATAGACCAAAATCTTCTTCATGACTTCTCATGTTATATATTCAGCTACAAGGAGGGGCATATTCCCTAGATAAAATGCAGTGGAAACATTAGGAGAGGCTCCTAGAAAAAACAAGGCATGGAAACACTATGATTAGTTGACCCTACAAACTTCAGAGTTGCACTATAGAAAGGTCAATGATGCATTCCTATATGCCATCATCAACCGGTTGACAGGGGATGTTGGATTTAGAATGAGTAGGGAGGCCATGGCTTTCATTGTTGAATGGGGACATTGGTACATCCAATACCCCAAGTTCTCCTATTTTATATTAGAAGTATTTGATGGACATCCTCATCAACTACAAAGGTGTTGCAGTGATGGGATTATACTTATGGAATTCATTTATCAAGCTCTGAGGGTTAATGCAAAAATTTCCAATAAACACAAGCCTAGATGCCACAAATTACCCATGAAATTATGAGAATACTACTATGCTCATAATTTGGCTGCCAAGGCAGTATGTGAAGAGTTGAGATTTCTAAATTTGGGGTTGTATACATCAAGCAAACATTTTTACTTGGAACACAAGATGAATGGTATAGCTCCACCACTTTTTAAGAAACATTTTAACTTGTTAGAAGATTTTTGGATTGATAAGCAAGATGATTATGATGTGATGAAAAGAAATTATGAAAGTCTTACCATCCCACAGATGATTGAATATGGGGTGAAAGAAGATATTCCTAATGCACTATCAAATGATGGTGTGGTTTTAGACCCCGGGTGTGAAGTTGAGAATATAGGTACTAAAGGCTTGGACCCAATAAATTAGGATGAAGAAGAATTCATTGATATCAAACAACTATCCAGATAGTGATGTATAGAAGCATCCAATGGGTAGTTATGAAGATCAAGGAACCAAAGGATCAATATTCAAAGAAGAGGAAAGCTAAAGGTACCCAAGGATACAAGATGACAAAGATGAGGACAACTCCTAAAGAAAAATTGGATTACTTTCCCTCTAGATCTAGAGGATATTTTGATCCAAGGGTGACTACTCAAGAAGTTCATGAGTCACAAGGTGTAGAAGTTGCTACTGCTGGAGAAGGAGCTTCATCTCAACCTTCCCTTCAACAAGAGTCCACTAGGAAAGTACCTACAGTCAGCATTCATGAGCAATCTAAAAAAGACAAGAAAAAAGAGGTTGAGATTCATGATATTGAAACAAATTTGAAGGCTACACAATTAGATCATGAGCCTCTTGTGACCACAACTACTTAATATATTCATGATGTTGGAACTGAGTGTGTTTTAACTGTTGAAGAGCAATGGAAGTTTTTTGAGGATTCCAAGAAAGAGGTTGATTCCAAAGCACAAACTAAGGCACTTGCAAATCAACAAGAAGTTGAAGCCATAGCCAAGACTGAAGAGTTTGCAAGGAATCACAAGGAAACGTAAGACCTCTTGCAACACCAAAAGGAAAATGAATGGAAATTCAATACAACAAGGGAGAAGTTGGACCTCTTGCAGAAAATTCATGACCTTGAAGAGGAAAAGGCCCAACAGAGAAGAGAAAAAGAAGACCTTGAGGCCAAGGGCAAGGATGCAAAGGAGGCTCAAAGGAAAAGGATAAAAAGGAGCTCTTGCTAAAGAAGAAGGAAGTAGAAGAACAATCCAAGCATGAGAAAGAAGTAGCCAAAATGTGGGAAAGAGTTAAACAATTGGATAAATAAAGAGATGACATGTATGAGCAGATGAGATTGGAAGAGGAAAGAGAGAAAGCTGAAGTTGATAGGTCTACAAAGGAAATGGTAGAAAAAGAACAGGAGGTTAATTCCCAACCTGAGGTAACAATTCTGAAACCTCTCTCCTCTACCACTTCTTTTTCACAACAAGTGGTCACTCCTCATGCTACTCCAACATGGTTGAAGCTTGACCTAGAGAAGAAGCAAATAGTCTAGCCCTAGCCCCTGAATTGGGATAACATGATGAAAGAGATTGAGAAGGAAAGGCCCAAAAAAAGAGACTTGATCCTTCACTTCACCAAGCTGATAGATACTAGAGAGATTATCACTAAATGTGCCATTCTTGTACTGGATAAGGAAACATCAGAGATGCAGTTGACTAATTATCAACTAGGAACTATAAACTTAGGAAGGCTTATAAGAAACAAAAAATGGACTTGATTGATATTGTGGCAACTTTCACCAAGTCAAGAATGGTAAAGGACAAGCAAAGGAAGGATGAGCTCAAGGCTCAATTAGATCAATTGCATAGGTTCTTAAAGGACCTATCCTCTCTGGTGTCTATACAATATGTTGCTCCACAAACACTAATTTTGTTAAGCAAGATAAAAGCTAATGATCTTCTTGAGCTGAGAAGCAAGGTGAAGATGTTGGATAGATGGATTGATAGGTTGAACCAAGAGGTGGAGGAGTTATTTGTTGAATCCCACAAAGTTCATAAAGAAGCATTGGAGTCATCCAATGATATGACTACATATGCTGAGGTCTTTTGAAAGGAAGAAGAGGAATATAGGAAGAATGTGAGGAAATTGAAAGAAATTGCTAAACTGCCTCAGCAAACCCGCCTTGACCAATCTATCCTTGAAGAAGGTAATGAAGATTTCATTAATAAAACTATTAATATTATCAAATTCAGGACTTCATTTATTTTTTCCCATAGAAATGAGGTACGATAGGCTACCAAGGATTTCATAGATCAAATTGTGGAGTTGGAAGCAATCATAGCTATGATGGTGAATGAAGATGTCCTTGACAAGGATGGTTTTCCTCTTGATGAGTTAAGAGAAAAATGGCATAATAGATTTCAAGAGGAAATGCAGAAGGGAGATGATGGTGATGACTTATTGATTGACAAGTTCATGGACATCTTGAGGAAGTAGTGAAGATTGCTTGAAAGGAGCTTTCCAAATTGACAGATATGCAAAATTTCACCTCTATTGAGTTGGAGAGAATAAAGTTTGAGGACAGTTGGGTAGATGGGCTGGATGTGGACATGCTCAAAAAAGTGTTAGAAAGTTATGATGAGTACTTGCTTGAATAGAAGACACAGGAGTAAAGTGTATGGAATATTCTTTTTTGAATGAAGCATCAGATTATACAACCAGTTGGGCAGCTCTCCCCTATTTTCCAGGATCATAACACAAGTTTAACTGAAGATATCCCAACAGTTTGACCTTCTCCTTATGCATCAAATTTTGATATAGGTTCA
Source organism: Sequoia sempervirens (assembly GCA_007258455.2). Classification (NCBI taxonomy): domain Eukaryota; kingdom Viridiplantae; phylum Streptophyta; class Pinopsida; order Cupressales; family Cupressaceae; genus Sequoia; species Sequoia sempervirens. The sequence goes on along the minus strand of VDFB02047230.1, from coordinate 523,404,783 downwards.
TCAATGATTGAAGTGAAGATCAAAAGGGCAGCCATCTCATGTAGCTCTAGTTGTTCCCTTAATTTGTTGATCTCAATTTATTATTGGAGAAATTAGTGTTAGGACTTGTCTATATGTAATTTTTCTCTCCATGTTGTAAAGGTCAGCTAATTGAAGAGAGATTGGCTACCTAAGGAGAAAGTTAGGATAATTTCTACAGTTTCATAAATTTTTTATAGCTTTATGCAAAGAAACTTAGACATTTTTACAGTTTCAATACAATTCATGTTATTTCAAAGTTTTAGTTTTAATGGTGATGTCAATGAATAAATGATCATTCATATGCCAGTGAATGTTGTACATAAATGTTTCTTATTTGATGAAATTCAATAGAAGATTCTGAATCTAAGACTATTTCCATTGAATTATCTATGAATGAGGTTTCTTTATGTTTATTGATCTATAAATTTTAATGATGAGCTAATGATGTGTTCTTGTTGATTTTGAAGTTTATGAATGGTGAATGATTTGTATGTTTATAATTTGCACTATGAATGAATACAATGGTATGGATTATTCTATTGATTGTATTATTTTATGGTTTAGTTTTTTGGAAGGAATGCTCATTATGAAGTTTGTATGTCTGAATTGAAGGAAATCTACATTTATGTTTTGTTGTGTTGTGCTCTATTCTATCTTTTGACATTTATTTACACCCCCCCCAAAACGTTAGAATGATTTGTACTATGCAGTTTGTATCCCTTTTGCCAGCAGACCCCTTGAACATTATAGTTGGATAGGCCACTAAACAACATCAACACAGTTGAGAATGAACTAAAAAGACCTTATAAGATAGGTTTCTATAAGTTATTTATCTTTTTTAGGAGAAATAGGATAGAAATATTATATTTTAATGTTGCTATTGTTGGAGTTATGGACAGACACTGAGAGGGGGGGGGTGAATCAGTGTCAACATTTTTTCAACTTCGACCAATATTTTTCATTCTGATTTCCTTTTCTTTCAACAATAGAGTAGAGTAATCACTTTTGAAAGCACAAAGATATGAAAACATTAACTCAGTCTATTAGACAACTTATGAAAATATTATTTGAGTGAGATGTCTTACATTTTCCAAAACATAGCTCAGATTTGATCTCAATATTACTCTGATTAATGCATTCATGAGTTGAATGTAATCATTCATAAACAAAATTGAGAATAGTAATAATCCCAATAGTGAATTGAAACAACACAGAAAAGCAGTGAGCACACAGAAGAACAAAGAGACAAAAGATTTTCCAAGTGGAAAACCCTCCTAGGGTAGAAAAACCACTCCTAAACTACCTTACTGGCTTAATCTTCAAAAACCATTGTTAACAATGCCTTATTGGCTAATTTCTGAGCACCAACTCAAGGAGCACCAACCCCTTACTCAAATTTTAGAATTACACTCATAATATCAGAGGATCTCTCTATTTTTAGTTAAGCACATATTTCTCTATTTTCTTGTCTACAGAATACCCTAAGGATTACAACCAGAGAACTTACACTCTTATCTACCTCATGCTCTAAGAATCCAACTCTTGTATTACATAGTTTTCCAATACATCTCTTGATACGGCCAAAATAACTATCTCTCAGAATTATAGGCCAACAACACTCACAGTGTTTATAACACTGGTTTTTATACAATACTTCAGTATGTCTATCATGAAGAAGATCTTCAAAGAATGTGTTTTTCACAAGAATGTAAAACTCACTTGCCAATTTTAGAATCTAAAGCTGAATAATGACAATCTATAGATGATGGAAAAAATCAAGAGTAACACCTATCTAGAGGACTGCAAATAATCCATTTTTTCAAAACCACAACTGCCCACAAGCTGAGAACCATAACCTCCCAATTCTCAAAGAATATTTTTCCATGTAACCATTCTAAGATTCGATGGCAACCAATGATGTCGACCTACAACTATATTTAGAAAATCACATGTCGGCCATAGTAATTGAGTCTGTTAATTATTCACTAAGACAACTAGATAGTCCTGCCAAAGGAAATTATAACGTTGATCACTCCTTTGGTCCCTGTGCATCGCCATGACCTTCTGCCATTGGGGAGAAACCATATCAAATATATTTATGTTTCCTCGAGATCACATTTCTGTTAAATTTGTTTCAGTCACTGAGACACAAGAGTCTCTCACTGAGACGTGCCCTTTTGTTTCATTCACTATCGCTATAGCCTTTTGATATCGGAGAGACATCTTGTAGACAAGTCTTTGTTTTGCTGAGAGCCCTCGTGATCAACATGTTGCAGAAACAATTCAATACCTATGTCGAAAGCAACTTTATCACTATCATTCATCCCTCTGTTTGTTGCTGTGACATTCTGTTGTCATGGAGATGTTATGTAGATTGCCCCACGTTTCACCGAAAGTCCACATGATACACATTGGTCGCCATGACACATGGTTTTTCTTGCCGATGAGCCTTCTATCTTATGAGTGTTGCTATAGCATACCGTCATCGAGCAGACCTCTCATAGAATGCTTGAGTCATACTGAAAGTCACCAACCATCTTGTGTGTCACTGAGAAAAAATGAACCTTCATGCCAACAAACCATGGAACCATCTTGTGTGTTCCATCGGCGAGACCGGAGGTCACTTGCTGAGACCTCATGCCGAAAACCCTAACTCTTACTGAGATGTATACCTTTATATTTTCTGTCAGTATAATAATTCAAACTCGCCAAGACCTTTCTTCGAGCATATGAGTCATACCAAAATGTTCCTTTGGTTTTATGCATCGCCGAGACATATCAATGTCGGGGAGACCTCTTGGAGAGCACACTATGTCATACCAAAACAATTATGTCATCAGTCACTCCTTTGTCTTATTTTCCTTCGCCATGACTTTCCACTATCAGAGAGATATTATATCGATCTCAATATGTTTCACCGAGAGCCCTTAATGTTTTCCTAGTCGCCAAGAAGTTTCTCACCAAACTGCACTTTTTGTTTCACCTACTTTGCTATAGCTTTAAGATATCAGGGAGACCCAATGTAGATCACTTTATGTTTCCCCAAGATTACTTCATACACCCTGAGTCGCTGAGATAATACCATCCTCTCATCAAAAGCCCCACATAAGACTTAGTCAGCAAGACCCAACAAAGTCGTTGAGACATTACTCTGAATACAACACTCTTGCCGATAGACTTCCACATGCATTAGTCGGTGCGGCATAACAATCTTGCTATGACACTTCACCGAAACCTTAAACTCATGCTGATATGTTCCCATTCAACCTTTGATCGGTGAGACAAAGCAATTTCGCTGTGACCACATACGGACGGTATAACTTATGTCGATATAATCCTTTTCTGTCGCCAAAACAAAAGAGAATGTCACGCTGATAGATGCCTAGAGATGGATCCCAATCACTATGACATCAAATAAGTCTTGCCAATATGAACTTTCAATAGAGGTCGGTGTAACACACAAATTTCGCTAAGACATCATATCGATGCCACAACTCTTGTTGATATAAACTTTCTTGTGTCGGTCGCCAAGACACAAAGCGCTCGATGAAACAACATACCGATAGGGATTACTTATGCCAATGCACCACCTCATGTATTAGTCGGTGAGACCTGACTCATTCGGTAAGACCTCTCAGTGGTGAACAAACCTCATGCTGATAGACTTTTATTCTGTCACCAAGACCACGATCAATGTCACGCCGAAAGCTACCTGTATGTAAAATCAAATCGTTATGACATCAGAAACGTCTTGCCGATAGGAAACACAGACATTTATCAGAGAAAAGGATTGGGGAGACCCTAGCATTTTCATGCTGAAATGTTCTTTTTTTGTCACCAAAAAAAAGTACAAAAAGATAACCAAAGACTGCATGAAGCTCAAACTGATCAGTACCATAAGATATTAAAATTTTGAATGTAAGCAGTCCACTGAATGCCAAGACAACTAAACCATATAGACAAAGTTGTACTAGGATAAAGCATGAGAAACCAAACTGAAACCAGTGTCAACAAGTAGAATCAACAAAAAGGTATTTTGACATCAAGGACAAACCATATGATCACAAATAAGAACCAACAACTATGTTACTTTGACCATCAACAGAACTGGCACTAGAAGGAGGGCCTGGAGGAACAAACTGGCTCGAATTGAGTCATTTTCACCAAAAAGGGTTGAAAGAGTTCTCAAATATACTACAAATCCTTAACAGTTAGTTGAACTCCAAACCCCTATTAAACCCAAAGCCCATAGAGTTTTGATCCCACCGTTAACACCACTAGTTACTCCACCTAGGTTTCCACCAATACTATAGGTGGTACAACCAATTCCACCACCACCACCACCTATGGAATTATTTTCCAACAATCCTTCACCACTAGGAGTCATTCCTGGTAGCATACACGAAATGCCCAAGAACCTAGAGAAATTTTTCCCCTGGTATACTCATGGTGAGTCACGAAGTGCTAAAGAGCACATACATGCATTCAAAGATGCATGTACTTGTGCTCAGATTTCCCACCATGATGTTGCACGTAGTTTGTTTCCTTATTCGTTGGGAGACATAGCTTATAACTAGTATTTGAACCTACTTACCGAATCAATCTTAAGCTAGACAAACTTAGAGGAGGAATTCATTAACCAATTTCGGATTTACATGGATCCTACAATCTTATACCATCAATTTTCCACTATTAGGAAAGAGCCACACAAATCATTACACCTATTTAATACCAAATTTCAGAGAATGTATAGGAGGTTACAAGACCCATACTTGGTGGCTGAAAATATTGCTATCCAAGCCTACCTGAAGACTATAGATCCCCTGATTGGCATGTTTCTGTAGAGAAAATACAATTGAAATGACATTAATTCTCTTTCCAAAGTTTATCACCTTGCTATTAAATTACAGTAGCAGATTAGTTCACAAGCAGGAGGTCTAGGAGGAGTCTTTCCTCCTCTAGGATACTCCCAAGTGCCTAATCCCACCTCGGTATTTAATACAATCCTGAGGATGTATCATTATGCATATGGACCCTTATCTAAGTTACAATCCCCATCTCAACAACTATTCTTTAGTGGTCCAACTCCTGACCCCTCGTAGCAAGTTCAAAATTCTCATAATCAAGCTAGAGGATCTAACCCCATGACACATACATCAGTTGCAACCACTGCAGAATGTGAACGTACTACTCACATGACAACAAAGTTTGAGACTCTTAAGAAAACATTGTCTCAGGTGACTAATGATATGGAACAACTCAAGTACAAGCCCCCTCAAAACCAAAATCAAGGAGGGTATTCCAATCAGGGTAGTTATTCCAATCAGAACACCAATCAAAACTAGAGACTTTCAGAATTAGAATTCCCCCAATGAAAATTACCAAAACCAAAATAGGGGATACAACCAGAAAACCAATATCAACAAACAATGGAACACAAGGCCAAACAATGGGGGAGTTTCCCATAACTACCAAGCTAGTGATGAAAAAACACATTGCAAATGTTACAGATCTTAATTTCATGACAAATTGGTGTAAGCTGCATGACACTACAACACATTATGAGCTTAACTATCCTGAAATGGAGAAAATGGTTAAGATTGCACAAGTTGATGCCCCATTACAAGGTTCTCCCAACAAAAATGGTGGATCCAAAAATACAGCCATGGCTTATGAGCTCTTTGAAGAAGAATCTCATTTCCCTAGACAAGAAGAAAATGAGCCAGAGGAGGATGTATATGATGTGCAAGCTTTCCAATCTAAAAGGGGTCATTTCCTGAGGAACCAGAATAAGGGACATTCACCACATCCAATCCTCCAAATACCATGGTTCCACCCAACCAAAATGTTGGCAATAACCCACCTCCACCAATCTTTTGTTTCTAAATATCTAATGAAAAATGACATGGAATTTTATTTTATTTTAGAGATGCAGAAACATAAGACCTCGTTGTCATTTTTTGACATTCTAGAGTGGTGCCCTGCTTAATGAGATATTGTTTTGAGTGCTCTGGAAGAGGTAGATCAGTCAAAAGGAAAGAATAAGGTGACTCCAATGAACGAAATAAATGCAACTTTGTACAAAGGTAAGTTAGGGACCCCACCATTCCTTCTAAGTCTAAGAATCTTCAAAAAGAATTTTCACAACTACCTATTGGATTATGGAGCATCAGGTAATGTCATGCCCTTTTCTATTTGTAAAAATTTAGGTTTGAATCCACTTCAAACTCACAAGAAGGTAATTCAGTTAGATAAAAATGAGGTTAATGTGGTAGGGGAACTAAAAAATATTCATGTGTAGGTCAAATCTAACCCATGGATCCAAACTTATATGGATATTCAAGTGGATGATATCCCCAAGACATATGGCATGCTTCTAATCTGAGACTTAATGAAAAGAATTGGGGGTATTTATCCTTAGACCTTTCACACATGTGGCTACCATGGAAAGGGGTAACAACACAAATTAGGATTGAGAGTGAGCCTCGTTACAAACACATGATCACTGAGTATGACTATCCTAACGAGGTAGCTTACTTTGAAACTAAGATAGGAGTATATAAAAGAGAGGAAATCTTGACCTTTTCAATGTTCAATCCTGATAGCCTACAACCTTTAGAGCATTGTGACCCAATGACCACTGTCAACTAGCAAGTTCTGATTAGAAAGTTGTGACAAGATAGGCTAGTTTTAGGAGAAGAGGTTGATCTTTGGAGTCTGTTTCTCCCTAACTATTGCAAAATTCATTACCAAAATAATTTTGAATTGACATGTCAACCTTGTGTAGACATCCTAAACCATGTTTGTTAGTCAACAGAAATTTTTGAATGCCAACCTAAAACACCCCCGAATCAGTTTTCCTTTGAGGCTAGAGATGCCACCATCTTGACAAGGACCAATAATACATAGGAAGAAGTCCTTCCCCCAATCGGATAGACTCAAGCTTTATGTTCTGCCTTAGGAAATGAGATTCTAGAATCCTAAGAACTATCAGATACACCAGCCCCTACCAATCTTCCAATTCCAAGGGGGTTGCTGAAATCGATAACTAATTGTAAACTCATTGTTCAAGATCAAACTCAGGAAGAAGTGTTGGCACAGATCCTAAATTTGAGTAAAATCTTTGACGATCATTGTTCACATCACTCCCTGTGTCTAAAAGTCTTAAACCAGTCCAAGCCCCCACCTATTTATTGTCAACAAATAACCCTGGCTCATCCTAGGAAGGCAATACCAACCCCAGATCAATTGTCGTTCCTCAAATTCGACGGTTCTAAGTCTAAATAAGGAAGTGGAGTAGGAGTTGAACTAACAAACCTGAAAGGGAAAACATCCTTTTCTTCTTACATGTTGCAGCTTGGCTATACCAACAACATGGCAAAGTATGAAGCGTTGGCCAGAGGACTGATATTTGCACATCAAAAAAGGTTACAGCTCTAACAGTCATCGGAGACTCTGAGGTCATTATAAAGCAGGTTCACAGTCAATACACATGCCATAACAAGAGGCTGGCTACGTATAGAAATAGAATATGGAATCTGATAGAGGAATTTTATGCCTTTGGGATCAAATTCATTCCCAGAGAGGACAACCAGATTGCGGATGTACTTGTTGTTGCAAGTACGTTGGAACCCATGCAAGATTCCAAGTTGAAGATATTTTCAGTGGAGTTAGTCTCGATCCTAGCCATTCTAGATAACATTCAAAATTTTAGGTCTTTGATGTGACCAACATATACTTGCCTTCTTAGCAAGTTTGGACATCTTTGAAGGATAAATTATTGATGAATTAGATAGAGACCAAGGAGAGTGGGATTTGGAAACATGTTATGTAGAAGGGATAATGAATCTGGAAACAAACAACATTCTTAAGGGAATGGTAGCATTGGAGAGGATCTTTGACTCTTATCCTCGAGCCCATGAAAACCTTCCTACTGACACTGATGGAGGAAAGTATGAATCAGTTAACTTGGTGGATTTAGGCCCTGAGAAGAATGTTTTCATTGGAAAAACTTTCCCCAAACACATTTGACAGAAAATCCTGGCCACATTAAAAGTGGATATAGTAGCAATTGCTTGGGGATACGAAGACTTGAAAACTTTTGATACGTCAGTAATGACACATATTATCCCCTTGAATCTTGAAGCAAAACCTTTCCACCAAAAGAAACACCCAGTTAATGCCTTGATCGAGCCCTTAATTCAAAAGTGCAAAATTTGTTGTCTTCAAGGATAATCTTTCCAGTGAGACATTTGACTTGGGTCACTAACTTGGTTCCTATTCATAAAAAGAGTAGAGAGATCAGGTTATGTGTTGACTTTAGAAACCTTAACAAAGCATCCGAGAAAGAAAATTATCCTCTTCCTTCTTTGGATGAGGTGCTATAGATAGTAAATGGTTCTCAAATGATGTCATTCCTAGATGGATATTCAGGATACAATCAGGCAATGGTCAACTATGAGGATAGGATGAAGACCGCCTTCACTACTAAGTGGGGGACATTTTCTTATCAAAGGATGCCATTTGGTCTTATCAACATTGGAGCTACCTTTCAATGAGCAATGGACATGGCATTCAAAGATTTGGTAGGTAAGTGTATTATTATGTATGTGGATTATTTGACTTTGTTTTCAAAGAATAGAGAGAATCATCTTACAGATATGTCAAAGGTCCTTCAAAAGTGCATAAGTTATGGAATCTCCCTTAATCTGAAAATGTGCATGTTTGGAGTTTCAAAAGGAAAATTACTAGGCCACATAATATCAAAGAAGGGAATTTCAATTGACCCAAACAAAGTGGAATCCATTCTAAAATTAACCATGCCTGGTAGCAAAAAGGAGATGAGGTCCTTTTTTGGGAAGATAAACTTTGTACAAAATATCATAACTGGGTTTGTGGAAATCGTCAAACCCCTCAAAGAAATGATGAAGGATGCTAAGATTGAGTGGAGAAATGAGGCTAAATCTACATTCTCACAGATTAAACAGTATATTTTAGAGGCACTGGTTCTAACTAGTCCTAACTATCTGAAGCCTTTTTATATATATTCTTTTGCATTTGACCATTCTTGTGCTGCTATTTTGACATGGTGAAAAGGTGATGGAGATGAAAGGATGATTTATTTTATGAGTTCTCCATTCAAAAATGTTGAAGTTAGATATCCACCCTTGTAGAAATAAGCTTTTTTACTGGTGCAAGCTTTCAAGAAGTTCCAACACTATATCATCCGTAGTCAAATTATTGTCATATTCCCTGACCCTGTTGTGAAGTCCCTTCTTATGCAAAGTGAAATGGGGGAGAGATGAGGAAAGTGGATGGAAATCTTACAAGAGTTTGACCTTGAAATCCACCAGATGAAGCTAGTCAAAGGACAAGGCCTATCCAAGGCAACGACAGATGTTGATACTAATATTACCTATCAACAGTACATGATACAATCATTTACAAATGATCCTTGGTATGCTGATTTGATCTTTTTGTTGCTAAATAACAAATTCCCTGATGGGATGAATGCCACTCAAAGGAGAGAACTCAGGCTAAAGAGTTCTCACTACATGCTAAAAAGAGGGAGCTTTATACTAAAGAAACTTTGAGGGCATCTATTTACACTACCTTGATTAGGAGCAAGTGAAACAAGCCATAACAAAATTTCATGGCAGACATGGTACTAGACATGGTTCTGCTGATTCCATGGCTCACCTAATTCTAAAATCAAGTTACTGCTAGCCCCTTGTGTTCCATGATGCACACCAACATGCAAGGATATTCCATACATGTCATATTTCTGCATCCAAATAATGCAATCCAATAATTTCCCTACAACTAGTATATGAGGTAAGGCCATTTACCCAATGGGCATTAGATTTTGTAGGGGTAATTAAGCCCAAATATCCTGCAAGTCACAAATTTATTTTGATGAAAACCAATTACTGTATGTTTTGAACTGAAGCTCATCCTTGTAAGAATAGCATGACTGAATTCATCATCATATTCCTTAATGAATGCATCGTTACTAGGTTTGGAGTACCATTGTCCTTGGTATGTGACAATGGCCTTGCTTTCTCATCTGCAGAATTTATTCAATGGGAATATGAACATAAAATTGTGTTAAATTATTCTTCTAATTACTACCCACTAGGGAATGGAGTAGCTAAGTCTATGAGCAAAAATTTGTTGGAAGTAATTAAGAAGCTATTAGAAAGTAATCCTAGGGATTGGCATACTCAACTCAAATTTTCCTTATGGGCAGATAGAAATCGAATCAAGGCCACCTTAGGAAACTTGCCGTTCAAGTTAGTCTACAACCAAGACTCAGTGTTCCTATCCATTTACAGATACATGTTCTTAGGTTTATGCAAGAATTCTACTCAAATGATGATAGGATAGAAGTTAGGCTAACCAGTTTATTGAATCTAGAAGAACAATGAGATGCTACTTTACAATAGATTTCTAAACATCAAGCTGTTGTCAAACATTGGTTTGAAAAAGAGCAAAAATCAAGGCTTTTAGAATATCTGACGTTCTACTATTATGGTCCTTATCAAATTTTTGAGATCCTCGATGAAAATGCCTTTCAATTGAGTACTGTAACAAGAGAGCCTACTCCATTTCCTATTAATGGGAAACTTCTCAAACTTTTGGCCATTGAGGGTCAAATGTTCTGATTGGTTGTACATATGTAATTAACTGGCTTGCTTGTTTGTTTGTTTGTTTGTTTGTTTGTTTGTTTGTTGTTTGTTTTGTTTTGTTCTTGTGGTTTTTGTTTTTGTTCTTGTGTCTTGGGGTGATTTCTATTTTGCTCTATTTCAAAATATAGAGTGGCTATTCAATGTATACTAAAAGTACTAGGAGAGAAGTTGATTTAGGTATTTTCAGGTGTGTTTGTGGAAATTTTTTGTTTTAAGACCTGTGTCTTGTGTAATTTTTAAGTAGCAACCTAAAAGGTTAAGAAAAAATAGGTGCATTGTAATTAATCTCATAGACCATCACTAAATTTTTCACAAAATAGATAGAAACATCTATTACATGAAGGCCTATTTGTCCTAGGATAATTTTATTTTCTATTAAGGTGAAAAATCTGAGTCCTGACACTATCATGAAATCCATGGTAGTTCTTAACCCAAATTTTAGAATGATATATTTTAGTATTGAGGAAATATGACAAGAGAAATTATTCAAGTAAGCCTATACCAAGAAAAGAAAAGAGAACTATTAATTGATGGCAGAACTCAATATGACAAGGGTAATTCAAGTATCTCTACCAGGGCTATGAATGTTTGGCTGGTAGTAGAGAAATGCTTTGAGAGAACTAGAGGTATCTCTGTTAGGGCTATGTACACCTATCTGGTAGTGGAGCAATGTCAAGGATATCATTGCATGACAGTCATAGGGATTCAACTCATGTAGCCTAAATCTTTAATATAGTTATTTCAGGATGATAAGAACCTTTACTAGAATAGATACACCATGCATGCACAATCTCAAATTCAATATGGGTATTGCTGATTTACATTTGAGATTCCAGCTCAACCTTGTTTACCATAACTGATCATAATAACATTTAAAATGTACATGAACTAGAGGTTTTGGGTGACTAAATTCTTCAGTATCTTGAAAATGGGTAAACCATTTTCCCAGCCGAGTCACCAATTATTATGCCTTGCATAACCACACCATTTTGTTTTTGATCAAAATGGGTCCCCCTTGTGTTTGTTTTCCCTTGGTTTTTTTCTTTGGGTCTTAGGAGTTCTTCTTTTTCCTCCTAATTCTTTGATTCTTTGTTTTTGCGGGTTCAAAAGGCAGAACGAAACTAAACTTAGAACCTATTGTAAAGTTCTTGGTCCAATTTTTATTTTGTTCCTGGCCCTGTCTCTTGTCTTATTCTTTTCTTTGTTGTCTTGTTTGTCTTGGCCTCTTGGGATTGTTTTTTCGCTTGGGTTTTCTTTTGTTTGTTCCCTTTCCTTTTCTTTTCCCTTTCTGTGGAACCCAAACCAGAAACTTTGCAAAAGGTTTTGAGTCCAACTTTTGTTCTGATCCCACTCCCTTTTTTCTATCTTGCGTTTTGTCTCATTTTGTGTTCTATTTTGGGATGGTTTTTTGCCCCGATCCTGTTTCCCTTTCTTATTTTATTTTTTCCCTTGGTTTTATTTCCCTTTGTCAGGAGCATAACTAGAATCGGTTATGAACCTAGAACTTTGCTAAGTTCCAAATCTGGATTTAGTTTTGTTTTTTCCCCCATTTCTTTGTTGTTCTTTCCCTGCCATAGGACCGAAGCCGAATCCGGGATGGAATATTGAACTTCCACAAAGTTCCTAGTCCTATTTTTTCTTTGCTTCCACTCCCATTTTACCTCTAACATACATGTTGGTTGTGTACTCATTTTCACCCCAATTCTGCCCCCGACCAACTGCATTAAATGGTATTAATTAAAGCCTCCTCACACGCTTGAAAAGGTTTTAAAACCTTAATCAAAGGTTATTTGGCTCATCACACATACTCAGAGCATTTTAATGAATAAAGAGCTGAGAGAATTAGAGGAGGAGAGCGATTTAGTTGCAGGCGAACTTGCGTGGGCAGATCCCTATCAAATTTTAACCTTTCTGGTAGCATTTTGAGGTAGGTGGGATTTCCCTGTTTTGTTCATTTTGTGTTCTTCACACATTCATGGGATTTCTCCTATGGGTCTTTGCCATGTTTCCTTCCCTATTGTTGGTGTTTTCATTTGTTTTTTTATTGTTTTCTTTACGTTTTCCTTATGTTTTTTGTTTGTCTTTTTGTGTTCCCTGTTGTCTTTTCTCTGTCGCCTATCATTTTCACCATTTTCGGCAACATTGTCATTTCACCATGCCCTAGTTTCAATTAGGGCTTTCCTTTTTGATGGGTTGTAGTGCCTTAGAATTGTTTTAAAACCTTTTTTGAACCCCTTCGATCTTTTTTTTTCGATCTTATGAATTTTGATTGTAGGGTTTTGGATGCCCTAATTTGAATATGAGTTGATGTGCCATACAAGTTAGGGTTTTTCATTTCACACCCTTTTCAAGTACTTTCCCTGGCTTGCTCTATCTAGTCCTTCTAGTCTAGGTGAAGTCGAGCTCGATTTCCGCCTGCCCACATCCTTTTTTTTAACTCATGTCCAAACTGGTGTCGATGTGTGGAGAGAATCTGCTTAATTCTAATGGTACATGGAAGAATTAGATCTAGAAATGAATTCATCCATTGAAATTGCACACAAGGTTCTGATCCGATTTTTATCCTGAGTTTGCCTCGGATGTGTCTCGATCTCGATCTCAATCCCGTTAACTTAGCAATGTCAGGTCGTCGAACGTTATTAGATATTGAAACTTTAGGAGTTTCAATTTTTGATCTGGTTCTGGTCTTAGTTTTGATTAAGGTCATTTGTTTCACCTTTCTGGTTCCTGATATTCTCCCAGTTCCACTCCCACCAAGTTTAAAATTTTACTAAGTATGGAGGGTTACCTAGGGAAGAATAAAGAAGTGTGAAAGGATAACACTTGTGATAATGATTTTTTATACCTTTTGTTGGTCTAATCCAAGCTTGTCTTGTAGGAATAAACAATGTTAGGAGCATCAGAGGAAGTGTGACAAAGAGAACAGCAGGTTGTTGAAAGTTCAAAGGGAGCAAAGCCCAAGAAGATCAAGGTGGAGAACTTTTCGTACACCTTGAGATATAAGCATCAAGATGCTACCCTTATAGCTAGCAAGTTGGATTCTGAGTGTGTAGAGATCACGAACACCAATCAAGGCCCATTCAAATGTGAGGATCTTCTTTTGGAAACTTTCTATGAAGAAGTGAGTGGAAGGACTGAAAGAATAGCCTAATCTGGGTTGGCACATGCTACACTATTCCAACTATCAGTCTAATGCCCGGAACTCATAATCATAGTAGCAGGGGATTATAACCCCTTATAAAGTAAATGTATGGACCTCCAAGGGAATGTGATCATTGATCTATCCCCACAGATGATGAGGTTCATGTTTAATGCACCTACCCCAAAGAACCTGAAGCACTTAACTAAAGCAGAGGCATTGTAGTTGTTCAACAGGGACAAGGAAGCTAATAGGTCCCACATCAACAAGAAATGGTTAAGAGCTAAGAAGTCCTTAACCAAACTTCCTAAACAACCCAAGAGAGGGGACTTCAAGAAGGAGGTAGATGATCTAATCATGATGATTTCCAAGGTATTTGCAAAGGACTCAAAATACTTCAAAGAATGGATGTTTCCATTCATTCAAACCATTTTAGATGGTAGGAAACAATTTGATTGGGGTATGATTTTATCAGAAAACTTGCATAACCAAATGCTCAAGGTGGGACAAACCAAAACCTTCTTCATGACTTCTTATGTTATATATTTAGCTACAAGGAGGGGCATATTCCCTAGATTAAATGCAATGGGTACATTAGGAGAGGCTCCAAGAAAAAACAAGGCATGCGAACACTATGATTAGTTGACCCTACAAACATCAAAGTTGTACTATAGAAGGGTCAATAATGCATTCCTCTGTGCCATCATCAACCAATTGAGAGGGGATGTTGGATTTAGAATGAGCAAGAAGGCCATGGCTTTCATTGTTGAATGGGGACATTAGTACATCTAATACCCCAACCTCTCCTATTTTAGATTGGTAGGATTTGATGGACATCCTCATCAACTGCCAAGGTGTTGCAGTGATGGGATTATGCTTATGGAATTCATTTATTAGGCTTTGGGGGTTAATGCAAAATTTTCCAATAGACACAAGCCTAGATGCCACAAATTCCCCATGAAATTGGGAGAATACTGCTCTTCTCACAATTTGGTTGCAAAGGTAGTATGTGAAGAGTTGAGATTTCTAAATTTGGGGTTGTATACATCAAGGAAACATTTTGACCCAAAGCACAAGATGAATGGTATAGCTCCCACCATTTTTGAGAAACATTTTAACTTGTTAGAATATTTTTTGATTGATATGCAAGATTATTATGATGTGAGGAAAATAAATTATGAAAGGCTTACCATCACATAGATGATTGAATATGGGGTGAAAGAAGATATTCTTGATACACTATCAGATGATGGTGTGGTTTTAGACCCCGGGCATGGAGCTGAGAATATAGGTACTAAAAGCTTGGACCCAATACATTGTGATGAAGAACAATTCATTGATATCAAAAAACTAGCTAGGACAGTGATGGATAGAAGCATCCAATGGGTAGTCATGAGGATCAAGGAACCAGAGGCTCAATATTCAAAGAAGAGGAAAGCTACAGGTACCCAAGCATAAAGGAGGACAAAGAGGAGGACATCTCCCAAAGAAAAATAGTAGTACTTTCCCCCTAGCTCTGGAGGAGATGTTTATCTAGGGGTGACTACTCAAGAAGTTCATGAGTCACAAGGTGTAGAAGTTGCTACTACTAGAGAAGGAGCTTCATCTCAACCCTCCCTTCTAGAGGATTCCAATAGGGAGGTACCTACGAGTAGCCTTCATGAGCAGGCTCAAAAAGATAAGCAAAAAGAGGTTTATATTCATGATATTCACACTAATTCAGAGGCTACACAATCAGATCATGAGCCTCTTGTGAACACAACTACTGGAGGCATTCATGATGTTGGAACTGAGCATGTTTCAAATGCTGAAGACCAGTGGAAGTTCTTTGAGGATTCTAAGAAAGAGGTTGATGCCAAAGCACAAGCTGAGGCACTTGCAAAGCAATAAGAGGCTGAAGCCATATCCAAGACTGAAGAGCTTGCAATGCAACACAAGGAAAAGCAAGACCTCTTGCAACAACAAAAAGAAAATGAATCGAAATCCAATGGAGAGAGGGAGAAGTTGGCCCTCTTGTAGAAAATTCATGACCTTAAGGAGGAAAAGGCCTAACAAAGAAGAGAAAAAGAAGAAATTAAGGCCAAGGCCAAGAATGCAGAGGAGGCTCAAAGTAAAAAGGATGAAAAAGAGCTCTTGCTAAAGTAGAAGGAAGTAGAAGAACAAGCCAAGCATGAGCAAGAAGCAGCCAAAATGTGGGAAGGAGTTAAACAATTGGAGAAATAGAGAGATGACATGTATGAGCAGAGGAGATTGGAAGTGGAAAGAGAGAAAGCTGAAGCTGATAGGTTTGCAAAGGAAATGGCAGAAAAAGAGCAACAAGAGGTTGATTCCCAACCTAAGGTAACAATTACGCAAACTCTCTCCTCTACCACTTCCTCTTCACAACAAGTGGTTACTCCTCCTATTGCTCCAACATGGTTGAAGCTTAACCTAGAGAAGAAACAGATAGTCCAACCCTAGCCCCTGAATTGGGATGACATGATGAAAGAGATTGAGAAGGAAAGGCTCAAGTCCTTCACTTCAAGCTAACAAATGTTGGAGAGATTGTGGTTGAATGTGCCATTCCTATAGTGGATAAGGATAGATCAAAGATGCAGTTGACTGATTATCAACTAGGAACTGTAAACTTAGGAAGGCCTATAGGAAACCAACAAATGGACTTGATAGATATTGTGGCATCTTCCACCAAATGAATAATGTTAAAGGACAAGCAAGGGAAGAATGAGCTCAAGGCTCAATTAGATCAATTGCATAGGTTCTTAAAGGACCTATCCTCTTTGGTGTCTATACAATTTGTTGCTCCACAAACACCAATTTTGTTAAGCAAGAAAGAAGTCGATGATCTTCTTGAGCTGAGAAGCAAGGTGAAGATGTCGGATAGATGGGTTGATAGGATGAACCAAGAGGTGGAGGAGTTACTTGTTGAAGCCCACAAAGTTCATAAAGAAGCATTGGAGTCATCCAATGATATGACTACATATGTTGAGGTATTTTGAAAGGAAGAAGAGGAATACAGTGAGAATGTGAGGAAATTGAAAGAAATTGCTAAACTGCCTCAACAAACACTCCTTGAAAAATCTATCCTTGAAGAAGGTAATGAATATTTCATTGATAAAAATATTAATATTATCAAATTCAGGACTTCATTTATTTTTTCCCATAGAAATGAGGTACAACAAGCTGCCAAGGATTTAACAGATCAAATTGTGGAGTTGGAAGAAATCATAGCTATGATGGTGAATGAAGATGTACCTATCAAGGATTTTTTTCCTCTTGATGAGTTAAGAAACAAATGGGATAATATATTTAGAGAGGAAATGAACAAGGGAGATGATGGTGATTACTTATTGATTGACAAGTTCATGGATATCAAGGAGGTAGTGAAGATTGCTTGGAAGGAGCTTGCCAAATAGAAAGATATGCAGAAGCTCACCTCTGCTGAGTTGAAGAGAATAAAGTGTGATGACAGTTAGGTACATGGGCTACATGTGGACATGCTCAAACAAGTGTTAGATAGTTATGATGTGTACTTTCTTGAATAGAAGATAGGGGAGTAAAGTGTATGGAATATTCTTTTTTGAATGAAGCATCAGATGGTACAATCAGTAGGTAAGCTCTCCCCTATTTTCCAAGATCATAACACAAGTTTAACTAAAGATCTCCTAGAAGTTTTACCTTCTCCTTGTGCATCATATTTTGATATAGGGTCATCAACGATTGAACTAAAGATCAACAAGGCAGTCATCTCATGTAGCTCTAGTTGTTCCCTAAATTTGTGGATCTAAATTTTTGATTGGAGAAATTAGTGCTAGGACTTGTCTATATGTAGCTCTTCTCTCCATGTAAAGTTTGGCTAATTGCAGAGAGATTGGCTACCTATGGCGAAAGTTAGGATAATTTCTATAGTTTCAAAATCTTTTTACAACTTTATGCAAAAACACTTAGACATTTTTATAGTTTCAATACAATTCATGTTATTTCCAAGTTTTAGTTTTAATGGTGATGTCAATGAACAAATGGTCATTCGTATGCTAGTGAATGTTGTGCATAAATGTTTCTTATTTGATGAAATCCAATAGAAATTATGAATCTGAGACTGTTTCCATTGAATTATTTGTGAATGAGGTTTCTTTATGTTTATTGATCTATAAATTTTAATAATGAGTTGATGATGTGTTCTTGTTGATTTTGAAGTTTATGAATGGTGAATGATTTGTATATCTTGAATTTTCACTATGAATGAATGCAATAGTATGGATTGTTCTATAGATTGTATCATTTTATGGTTTAGTTGTTTGGAAGGAATGCTCATTATGAAGTTTTTATGTCTAAATTGAAGCAAATCTACATTTATGATTTGTTGTCTTGAGCTCTATTCTATCTTTTGACATTTATTTAGAGCCCCCCAAAATGTTAGAATTATTTGTACTATAGTTTATATCCCTTTTACCAACAGGCCCCCTTGAACATTACAGTAGCATAGGCCGCTAAACAACATCAGCATAGTTGAGAACCAACTACAAAGACCTTGGAGGATAGGTTGCTTTAGGTTATTTATCTTTTTCAAGAGAAATAGGGTAGAAATATTCTATTTTAACATTGTTGTGTTACTTTGACCATTAACATGACCACCCCTCTTTTCTAACTTGTTTCTAGGGTAGCAAGTCTCTCCTTCATTTCTCTCATCTCCCTTGCATGTTTCTCCTTCAATTCAATCATCTGTTTAACTAGTGGATTCCCTTTTAGAGGCATCTTGTTCCTTCTTCTCTTCAACTTTTCCTCTTCAAATCAAACCTACACTCTGATACCAATTTGACGTAGAGCAAGGTTGGTCAACTACAAAACAACCTCAATCAACCAATCTTTCAATCTCTCAAACATCCAATGGTGGGGTTTGCTTCACAAGCCTTCATTCTCCTAGTAGCCTTTCAAAATTGGTTTTTCAGACCTAACTTGCAAAGTAAGCATGACATTCAGAATGTTATACATTTTCAAATACCCTTTTCCTCATTTACAAACATATCTCAAAACTAGGGTAGGGTCCTTCATACATATTCCTTCAAAAATTGACTATCCTCACTCAAATTAGGCCTAATTGCTTGAATAGGCTTGGTGGCAACATGTTTTTTGAACTCCAAGCTCTATATCTCCACTCCAATGCTCCAAACATGTCATATAGGGTCTACTCAATCTTCTTCCATCAAGTATATCAATCTTCCAAGGCTTTTCAACAAAGATCCTAAGCCACTAGGGTTCCCAAGCCTATTAAATGAAGATATTAGGCTAGGGAAGCAATCTTGGACATTCCACGCACCATCCTCTATATCTATAAGTTTGTGAAATCAAAGCACACACCTAATTCTTCATTTCCACCAAGTTTCAGGAGTCTTCACTAGGTGGAATGAAATTTATTGCATTTTATCTAATTCAATGGCTACCCTAACCAAGGTTTCAATTAGTTCAAAGTAAAATAGACACAACTTGCTTGAAACTTGATGAAATTACATGAAACCAATGCCAACAGAAAGTAGATTCACAGCTTTACCAAACACAATTAATTTGGATTCAATATGGGATTGTGCAATTTTGTACTACATCAAAGAACAATAATTTAATGCCTATATTTACAAAAAATGGTATCTGTAGGATCATGATGGGCCAAAAAGTGGCAATATAATGGGTATGTGTAGGGCATGTGGCTGACGACCTTTTTTTACCCAAAATTGATGAAACGAAAAGGGTTTTTAAAGGATATTCTCAACTTTTCACCAATATAAATTATGCTTTACTCTGAATTTAATAAATTATTATTATTCATTTTCTATTTGAATTACGACTAAAGTCTTGATTGATAAGCTGATTGAAAAACATCTATAGCTTTCAAACTGTATCACATTTTTTGAATTTGAAACATGTGTCACATTTTATGCTTCACATACTATAGGATTAAAAAAAAATGAATTTCGTGAAGTTTTGACCAAGTTAAGGTGGTCAGACATACTAGTGTTTATATTTTTTAAAATTTGTAATAAAAAAATCATAATTAATTATTTACTTCGAAAAAAACTACAAAAGAATATGCATCACATCAGGACATGAGTCCTCTACTTATATCTAAAATCTTATAAAAAAATACTATCATTTTATTACGGTTAGGGTGGTCAGGAAAACACCTACTTATTTTTTCCCTGAAATTAAAGTACTACTCCATTGAAATTTCAAATTTTCACCAAATAGATTTTTTTTTTAATAAACCTAGCAGTTTAGAAACTAAATTCAATTTGCTACATATTCTATTCTTACATATTTTTGAAATAATATAGATAACTTGTTCAAATTTTTATGTCAAGTTTCCTAACTCTGATTTTTTTGAATTTTTTGCCACTTAAGGGCCTGTTTTTTCCATTATGATCCTGCACATACCCAAAATAGAGATATTCTTATTGCTTCAATTCAAGATTCCAACATCCAACCTTGCTCTAGACCACACAAGGTATTTTTTTAAAAAATCAACAATTTCCCAATAGTTCATAACTACTTTTCAAATTACAACTAACTAAACACCATTCTAATCACTTTTTGCAAAAAGCTACAAAAGTTGCTTTTGCAACATTTGTACAACTTTGACAATTTCTTGTAACTAGACCCTAACTAACCTCCAATGACCCAAAACTAACTCAAACACACATGAAATAGTCTTAGAAGACGTTATTACACACAAACAACTCAAACAAAGCAAAAGATTATCTATTGACCTCTTTTTGGGCATGAAGACTTGGGTGCCTCTACACCATGTTGGCATTAATGAAAAGTGTCATTGATGTCAAGGAGAATGTAATTGATCATGCAAGGGAATTGTTAGCATGATCATAGATCAATGGTGTGCCTAAATTTTATAAAGCTCAGAGGATGAATGTGAGAGCAATGAACCTAGTTCTAGAAGTATATGGATTGGTTGTTGGTGTAGAAGAGCAAGTTGCTCAATATGTTGCATAGTTGACAAAATATTGTCATCTCTTAGCAACAGTTGCTTCTAGGTATGTGATGAATAATTAGGTGCCATATTCGATATGGGTATTTCAAGAGAATTCCAATGATGTGCTCTGCAGTTCTAGAAAGTGAAGGATATGCCTAGAAATGAAGTATATTCGCCTTCAGATGCTTTTTGTAGTTCTAGAAAGTGAAGGATACGCCTAGAAATGAAGTATATTAGCCTTCAGATGCTTTAGGGTTTATCTCTTAAACCCTATGGTTGTTGCAGACATGATGTATTAATAGATATTTTATTCTATCATTGATGTTGCTTAAGTTTCTTCTTAAGCCTTTGAAGTCGTTTGGGGAACCAACCCCTTCACCTTGCATTTATTGGCCGACCAAATATTTTTTGTGTTTAATATTTTTTAAGTAATGCAAATATTTCCCTTAAGCTTGATCAACAGTGGAGATCAGGCCTCAGAGATGGAACGGTGCTCACCAAGCCCACTAAGGTTTTTGTGGGTCCCGGCTAAGTCTCGTGGGTCAGTGGGGAACGATGGTGATTGAATGTTGAAGATTGATGGTGATCACAATATGCATGGTGGGACCTACATAGGTTATAGACATAGTTAGTGGAATTTTATGTCACAATGATAGGTGGAAATGAATGATTGCATGAAGCTCATCAATAATGGTGTATTATCAATGGTTGCAATCAAGAAGATCTGACGATGCCTATAGTGTATCGTGTGGGACCTGATAAATGAAGAAGCAAAGGATATGATGGTGACATTAGAGGTGTATACATGGTAGTTTCCTACATATCTCATTGAGAATTTAGTGGGTCTCGATCAAGACCTACAGGGCTAGCAGGGAACGATGAAGATTGATCCTTGGAGATTAAACAATGCTTGCTATAGAGTCTGGTCAGACTAGACTAAGTGAAAGGTGACAATGATGGAGGATGACGTGCATTCATGGTACTGTCATAAAGAGAATGACAAGATGACACCAGATGAAGCTCAAGGTGGGACATGATAGGCAGACAATGGAGGTTGGTGACTTGTGACGACAAGTGTTAAAGAATTATTTGATTAGTAGGCCAACTCACATCATTTTTGTGAGTTGTGTGGTGATGATGTGGATGACAAATGGCAATAGCCCACAAGCCATGTAAAGCTTGTGTGGGCCTATTGTTAGAGCTCGCGTGATAAGCATACTTTGGATGTGTGTCCTGATGGACCCCGCATATGGCAAGCGATGTATGAAGGAGATCGACGACACTGATTATTTGTTGATTGATGCAATGGTGATCATCAATTGGTGGAAATCGATGGCACATGATTAAAGGTAATTGATCTAATGGAAAGGTTTTAAAGATATGACATTGAACATGAGCTAATGGATCATGGTTCAAAGAAAGAGATTGATGAACTAGATTCAAAGATGAAGATCTCAAACAGCTAAGTCTGTGTGAACAAAGTTTCAACTAGTAACCAACACAAAGGAAGGAATGGAGGAAAATTAGGGTTTGACAGAGAGAATGGAGGAAAATTATCTATATCAGAATTAAATTTTGTGTGGATCAATGGAGAGGTATGGTGATATCTAATAAACCTTATCAAATTTCTTTATGATGAGCTAGATGATGGCGTGTAACTCGATGTATAGGTAGCTTGTTGGTGGAGATGGCAGATTGGTGGAGTTAAGAAAAAATAAAATTAGAGAATTGTCTATGTTGTTGCATCTATTGTAAGTGTAGTGTGAAAAATTCTACAAGTGTAGAGAGTGTTGAATAGAGTAATGTATAGTTGTGTAACTATGGGAAAAATCTAGGTTAGCAGATTAATAGCTAAATAAATCAAAACCTAAAGTAATAATGAAGCACAAAGGAGGAAATAACATGAAAAGAGAAAGCTATCACCTTAAGTCTTCAACCTCCATGATTGACCTCCATTTCACCTTCTCTATTTGCTGAAATATGAAGTTTTCCCTTAGATTTTGAGTGAGAAATATGTGACAATGCCAAGACTAAAGCAAAATGTTGAAGGATTTGAGATTAAATGCAATACTATGCAACTATGTAACTAGTAAGCAACTATGAATTATGACTAAAATATGTCAAAATTCCAAAATGCTAAGATGTCAAGAGTGCCTAAGAAAAGATTGCATGAGATGTAGATAGCATGAGGTGACAAAATGAGAGCCAAATTGCCATTTTATTGAAAATACAATTTTGGATGAATGGCCAAGATTGAATATTGACAAATCCCCTTGAATTAATGGACAAGATTCAATGTGACAACCCACAATTAGGGTTAGGGCAACATTAGGTCAAATTTGAAATGAGTGGACAAGATTCAATTTGAGAAAATTAAATCAAGGGTTGACAATGCATGTGACAAGGAGATAAGAGTGGCAAACAAAAAGAGAGAGTTGGAAAATCAAATAATATTAGAAATTACTTGATTTTTGGAGGAAAAAGGCTATTTTGAATTAAAAATTAATTTAATTCAAAAGGTGGGGTCATGTGACAATAAATAATTAATTTGAATTATTTACTAATAGAGTGAAAATTAGAAAGTGGGACCATTTTAAATAAATGATTTTATTTAAAATTGGGAAAATGCCAAAGTGGACAATAATTAAATAAATTAAAGAATTTATTTAATTATAAGAAGACTTTTAAGAATTAATGATGTATTTAAATAAATAAATAAAATTTATCTATTTAAATAATCAGAGGAATAAGGTCATGAATTAATTAAATAATTATTAATTGTTGAAAATGGACCAAGGACATAAATATTTTAATTATGTCAAGAAGAAATATGGTGACAATAGAGCTTGCAGGCCTAGATCATTTTTTTAAAGTCTACATTTTGCCCCTCTTTGTCATAATGCAGCCTGTCGCATTGTGACAAAGAAAATTCAGCCAGAAACATGCCCCAACGAAGGTACAGAGTATCTATGCCCCCTCGGGAAAATTTCAAATTTTGGCCTTGTGACAGAAAAAATTGGAAAATGTCTCTACAAGTTAATTTGATGACTAGAAAAGTGATGGCATAGGTAGTTTCAAATTTCAACATATTTAAAAGGTCAATGGCCTAGTCAAAGGCGGTTAAAAGAGCTCTAGTAATAAAAAGGTTGAAAAATCCCACTTTGACCCTATAAATAGGTTGAAAATGGGGTAAAAGTCAATTCATTTTCACACTCACACTTGCAAATTTGGAGAGTTCAAAATGAGGAGAGTGCAGGAGAAGATGGTGATTCTAGTCACAGAGCACCACACCTACATCGTCAGGACATTGTGACGGCCAGAGGGTGTGGACCCACCAGTAAGTACCTCGAACTCACTTTGTCATTTTTCGTGCATTTTGAGGGTTTTAGGGTAGTGAGGCGAATGTGCTGCGATGCATATGCATTCACGTAAGTTGCATTTGAAGTCGCAATTGACTCATTTGATGTGTCGTGATGCAAAATAAAAGTGTCTGTTAGATTCTCACTTTAGTGCAACACATTTGACAAAAGTCGAAACGCATTCATCTGCTTGTAGCGCAAATGATACGGTCAATGACGCATACGTAGAGCAGAGTGACACATTTGTTTTGACAATCACGCATTTGATTATGGGATGACACAATTGACTAAGGATGACACATTTGTGATGCCAAATGATGCAAGTGCCATAGTGCAAGGAAACTATTGTACGAAATGACGCAAATTCCAAACTATGACACAAATGAAGTCAATGTGACACATTTGACCTTGACCAGGGTTGACTTAGCTTTAGACTTACTTTTTGCTCATGTTTAGCTAGATAGATGGTAATAATGATTTTCAAGAATGTGCTAACTCTTGTTTCTGCATGTGCAAAAACATCTAGCGTCGATCTACATGTGAGAGTTTAGACCATCTACATACACATTTTGGGACCAGTTGACAGATTGAGAGTGGAGGAGATTGATGCAAATTGGGTTATACTATGTCACCTATATGTCCATTATCTGGGCTAATAGGAGACTGCTGACAACACTGGCCGAGAGATGGCACTCTGAGACTTGCTCCTTTCACTTGCCAATTGGAGAGGCGACGATCACCTTGGAGGATGTGTACTAGATTTTACATATTTCGATCAGAGGAGAGTAGGTGGTTTACGATCCTTAGTAGGGCATGCAAGACATGACAGAGCTATATGAGGTAGATGATGGAAAGAGCCTTGGTGTTGACAGGTACAAGATTCGGTGGGAGAACCTTGCAGAGAAATACCCATAGTGGGATGCCATGTTGTGTACATTGATTGTCGGGGTCCTGATTCCAGATTGTCAGGCACATGGATTCCCAATCTGATGGGGTGATGTGCTAGTCTGAATGCAACGGGACAGATTTTTTTTGCATGGGGGCCTTGTTTGTTTGGCATGCTATACCACTAGTTACATGAGGTATCCTATATGGGTGGGAGCATCATTAGTTGTGTCATGACTTTACTGATGATCTGGGCTGGGCATGGGAACATATTCTCGTCTTTTGGCCACTAATCCAGAGGCCATAGCTAGCAGATGGGATTTCGTATGTATATTTATATGTGGGTTCCCTACAGCAAACTAGGGTTGGCGAGATGGGATTCTAGAGACACATGATTAACATGATGACTGCATTTGTTTGGAGGCCATATAGAGATTGTGCTTTGTGGGCTGATGAGGCCGATCATTTACCTTTTTACAGATGGTTTCGATACTTGATTGGTCGGTTTGTTCAGAGCCAGCTGATCATAGAGATGCACCTACCCTAGCAGGTTCTTTGACAGATTGGTGAGCAGTATGGTGTACCTATGGGGATAGTCGAGTATGTGAGGACATCACAAGAGCCTGGTTGGGGGCCTGCTATATCAGTGGCATTTGCATAGAATAAAATTGATGGATTGGTGGCACAACCATGGGGATCGAGTGGAGGAGCAATAGATCCAAGGATGACTCTAGATTATGACTTGTGGTGGAAAACTCACAGGTTGATTCCCTTGACTAATCCTAATGCACCAATCCCTATTGACTGGAGATTTGTTATCATGAGGGTGGAGTGAGGAGGCTGAAGATGTGGAGGGAGAGGCAGATATGGAGGCCAAGGAGATGGCATTGGTGGAGGGCAAAGGAGGAGAGGAGGGGATAGAGGGAGATAGGCTAGAGGAGTTAGACAATGCATGGAGAGAGTACCACTAGATGCTATCCCCGAGTTGGAAGAGGAGGAGGAGATAGATGAGGAACTGAGACAGGAGGAGGCAAGATAGGAGGGTGAGGGAAGATAGGAGGAGGTCAAACAAGAGGAGGGGAGACAGGAGGAGGAGGTCAGAGAGGAGACAGAAATGGAGGTGCATGTAGCGGAGGAGTCCCTTGAGGTCAGAGGAGGAGAGGAGGGAGTTATTAGGGGTGAGGAGGATACTGGTGATGAGGAGGACATGGATATCAAGGATGATATGGATGAGGCAGAGAGGTAGCTCTACGAGAGGATGATCGACGGGGATCTAGAGATAGCCAGTGTGCCATGAGATGCCACCATAGATTAGTGATTGGAAAATATGCAAAGGAGGTTAGATGAGGCCATAATGGAGATCATTTCCTTACTAGAAAAGCTTGAGGTGACTTGGGTGGAGAGGGATTAGGCAGAGATCTAGCAGTGAGAGACAGAGCTAGTGCAGTCAGTTTGCACAGCTATGCACAGGGCCGGTTGTAGATGTTTCCTAGAAGTTGACCAAAGTCAGTGTGAGTAGAGGGCAATACAAGATGTTGTATGAGCACATGGTGTTAGTAGATCAAAGGGATCTTGGATTTCCTAGATCATCCAACCAGACTGGGATAGAGTTAGGGAACAACCACACCCATAACAGTTGTATCCAGAGTAGTGTGGGTGGCTTGACTTCCTCAGGACACACATTGGGTCACAAGTCCCATCACAAGAATTCCTCTAGTCACAGGTCAGGCCATTCACATGGATCATCAAGTTCAGGGCATAGATAAGCACACAGTCAGCTACCAATGACAAATCCATTAGGCTCACAAACACACAATGTCGTATCCTCATAGCCGCATGTCACTATAGAGATGATGCCATCAGTGTCGGTTTTGTCATCCTCATAGACATAGGTTGTTATGCCCTCATAGGTTATGTCAGTGTTAGATATAGGTCATTAGTCACCATGCTCTTCTCCATGGCGGGACGAGAAAAGCACAGCATAGGGGCATTTGTCATTGTTCTCTTATTATCATGTTTCAGACATTCATTGTTATGACACTTTATATGTTGACTATCGAGCTTGCGAGCTCTATTTTTGGGATATCTCATGACTATCATGCGACATTATATTTTTTTTAGATTATATATGCGATGAAATTTTGATGCAGCCTATATGGTTTATGTTATGTGATGATGCATTCTGTGTTGATGATGTTTTATTATATATGCCTATCTGATTTGATTATGATGACTATATGATGCCTATGTGATGTGATTTATGCATTTATGATTCCTATGATGATGTCTTTTATATGCTATTCCATGTATGCAATTTATGATATCTACTTATGATGAGATGTCATGATGATGTGATGGTTATTTATGCTTATATGCCATGACGATGTTATGTTCTAATGATGATGATATGGATGCATAATGTATGATTGTAATGGATGCCATGTTTATGATTATGTATGTTGATGTATGACTATATATGTATGGACAATGCAATCTTATGATGTGATATATTTAGTTTTATGATATGGATGATGTATGTATTTACATGTAATGCACAAAAACCTAATGCAATGCCTATATGATCATGTATGCATTTATGTTTTTGTATGTCATAGGATATCATCGTGAGATAGGTGAGACAAGGTGACAAGACAGAAGGAGATGAATGTTAGCGTGAAGACCAAATCCTTCAACATGTTACTAGAGGACTTAACAATTATTGCTCTTAATCATCATTGGGTGGATTATTGTAATGGTCAACAAACACCATGATATGACATAGATCAAGGTGTGCAAGGTTGTACCATCACATAAGATAAGTAGTCACAGATAAGGATGATCATGACTCATACTAAGAGTGCAATTTCCCTAGTCTTTTTGTCACCATCAACCACAAGCATAAGACAAACAAGAAAGAAAAGTCATTAAATGTTGTTTCTCCTCTAAATCCTATTGTCAAGACATCCTTGAGGAACTAGCAACATGACTGCCTGAAAATGACAAGACAAGCCAATCATCCTAATACATCGCTGCTTCTCTAGATTTTTTTGTCAGGACATCATGGAGAAATTAGTATCATGATGAAATATCTAAGTAAAAATATAGTGTTTGCCAAGTGTTTTCCAATTGTGTTTGAATGTCAAGAGTTTTAATGTCAACATGCCAGGTTTTGACAGTGTCAGATGCCACAGTTGCCTGGTTTGATAATGTCAAGGTGTCAAACGTTAGAGTTTTCCAAATTCGGGAAGGAGATATCCTGAATAATGTTTATGTGGAGAGGATCCCTCAGAATACTAGATGACGGTGACGATACCTAGGAAGGACACATCCTAAGGCATAAATGATAGAGGTTGTTCTTCAGAAGGATTCATCTGAAGGATAACCAAGAGTTTGACAATTTGATTGGTTGTGACAATGTGACTTGTTTTGACTAAGTTTGACTTTTTGTTCACAGAGCTGACTTGCTTTGACCAAATTGACATATGTTGACAAAATTGAATACATGTCAATGTTTGACATGCTGATGTTCTTGACGTGTTGAATAAATAATTGCCAAAGTTTAGTGTAAGAGTTTATCTATTTTGGAATGAGTTTTTTGACTTGAAGATTTTTGACGTGTGTGCCAGTACAGTATCATGAACCCTAATGGATTGACCTAGTGCAGCCTCGAGGGCTCATCGACAGATGGCCTTTCCTACATCATACACTTAGAGACCTCATAGTTCGACACCACCAATGACTTTGTCATAATGACCAAAGATTAAGTCATGATTTTTATTTTGACAAACCTAAAAGGACTAACTTAATGTCTCGGGGGCCTAGAGCTGAGCCTTACCTATGTAGAAAATGCACAGATACAACGTTGTTCGACAAATGACAACGACTAACTGACATGACCGACTTGATAAGATACAACTCTATTTTTTGTGTTTTGAGATTTATTTATTTTTGTATTTCTTCAGGACGTTTTTCACTTTTTAGGTCTTTTTTCAGGTCATTTTATAATTTTTAGGTATTTTTTTAGGACATTTTATGATTTTTTTTTTATCTTTTTTTTTCAGGACATTTTTCGATTGGCATAACCATGTGTGATACCCATTGCAATTGGATGATAAAGGAATGCCCCCATTCAGGTCCTAAACTAGTCAAGTTTGAAGGATGTGTAAAGGACATGCTTGGGGTGACAAATGGACGGTATGTAGGACTTGATGTCAACCATTGTTAGCCATGAAAGGAATGATGGGGTCTCACGATGTGGTGTCAAGATGGTGTTAGAAAAGTGGGTGTTTATTATGGACTAAGGTAGATAGAGTGACAGTAGATGGTAGAGCAAAACTGACTATGCACATGGCGCCTACTTGCCAAGTTTTCACCATGGTACTTATCCAAAGTGCCTATTTACCAAGTTTTCACTGTTGGATGAATTATTTATCTTTACTATTTTTTTCATTTTTTTGGTGTCACCAAGACGCCTGTTTTCCATGTTTTCATCAGGGTGACAATTTTTTTATATTTTTCATTTTTTTTTGTATTTTTAAGGTTTTCAACCCGACTTTCTGATGCTATGCATAGAAATTTTGAAGATGTAGACTGTTGATAGGATTTGTCAATTGTTCATCATCTGGAGTAGCTAGCAGATATACTCAAGAACTAAAAGAGGACGTGACAATGTAACGACCCAATCAATTTGGTTCGAACTTGC
The DNA here is from genome assembly GCA_007258455.2 of Sequoia sempervirens. Taxonomy (NCBI): domain Eukaryota; kingdom Viridiplantae; phylum Streptophyta; class Pinopsida; order Cupressales; family Cupressaceae; genus Sequoia; species Sequoia sempervirens. Next base: position 523,375,013 of record VDFB02047230.1, on the reverse strand, counting down.
TAGGTTTTTCTCTATTAGACTAATTCTTGGTATTTTGCATGAGGACCAAGTCACCAATGTCAAACTTTCTAACCATGACTCTTTCATTATAATTGTGACAAACTCAATTCAGATATGCTTGTAAATGATTCAAGGCATTATGTCTGCATTCCTCTAGCATTTCCAATTCATGTAGTCGTGATTGTCTATACTCCTCATCATCAATTAGACCCTTTAGGAAGACTCGCAAAGAAGGAATTTCAACCTCAATGGGAAAATGGCTTTAGATCCAAAGACTAAGGAAAATGGAGTGGCTCTTGTAGGTGCATGGATAATGGTGTGGTAAGCCCACAAAGCAGGGTTAAGTTGGATGTGCTAGTCACGACTATCGTCATTGACTGTCTTCTTAAGAATCTTGATGATAGTTTTATTGGACACCTCAGCTTGACCATTTCCTTGCGGGAAATATGGTATGGAGAAATGATGTTGGATACAAAATTGTTCACATAACTCATGAACGTCTTGATTTTTGAAAGGACGCTCGTTGTCTATGATGATGGATTAGGCTACACCATACTAGCAGATGATGTAATTGAGGATGAATTTGGAAAAAAAAAAATCGGTTATGTATGTAAGGGGGATGGATTCAATCCACTTAGTGAAGTACTCAGTGGCGGTGATAATGAATTTGTGATCGTTGGAAGAGGCATGATGGATTTTTCCTGTGAGATTGAGTCCCCATTATGCAAAGGGCCATGGAGAAGTGATTGACCAAAGTTCCTGTGTTGGCACATGAATCAAATCACTATGTATCTTAAGTTGGTGACAAGTCTTGAAAAACTCAAGTGCATCTTTTTCTATAGTCAACCAGTAATACCCAAGTCTCATTATCTTCTTGGCTAAAGTAGGACCACTCGAATGAGATCTGCATATACCCTCATGTAGCTCGCGTAAGGTTTTTCATGCTTTATTAGTGTCAAGAAATCAAAGAATGGTATTGTCAAAGCTACGATGGTATAGGGTGTCACTGATGATGGTGTATTGGGCAGCCTTGCAGATAAAGGTCTTTCATTGGTTGTTGGAGAGGTTTGGGGGAAGGGTTTGGGACTTGAGATAGTCATAAATGTCTTGATACCATGGAGAATTGGGACCAACAAGCTCACAAACCATCTCTAATTCTGGTATGTCATATGCAAAAAACAAAAGTTGTTCTACCAAGAATTCAAATTGAGGGATGTTGCTCGAAATGTCTAAGAGAGAGCCAATTGTAGCCATTGTGTTTGCTGCCTTGTTTTGTTCCCTTGAAACTTGCTCAAAGGTCAGCATGTGGAAATATATCTGAAAGTTGTCAAACATTCATTTGTCAGGCATTAATTTCTTGTCCTTCATGTCATAGTCATCATTAACTTGGTTGATGACCAATTGAGAATCTCCATAGACATGAAGTGTTTTAATTTTCCATTTTATTGACATTCTGAGTCCCATAACAAGTGACTCATATTCTACAATATTATTTTCACATGGAAAAGAAATGCAGAATGACTTAGGGATGGAGTCTCCTTGTGGCATGATAAACAATATTCCTGCTCCCAAGCCATGACTAGTATGAGACCCATCAAAGTATAGCCTCCAAGGTGACTTGGGTTCTATATGGAATATGGACTCATCAGGGAAATTTTCTGCCAATGGGTGATCACTTTGTACAGGTGCATCTTCCAGTTGGTCTACTATCACTTGTCCCTTTATAGCCTTTCATTCTACATATTGAATGTCGTACTCACTCAAAATCATGACCCATTTTTCCAAATGACCTATCAATGCTATGCGACTTAGAAGATATTTCAAGGGATCAATCTTTGCAACCAGATGTGTCTTGTGATTCAACATGTAGTGCCTTATATTTTTGGTAGTGAAGACAACTGCTAGGCAAGCACATTCAATGGTTGTGTAATTTAGCTCATATCCGACTAGTGTCTGAATGATGTAGTATATGGCCCTTTCCTTCTCATCATGGTCATTTTGCACCAGTAATGCCCCAAATGCTGAGGTTGTTATAGAAATATATAGAATCAAATGTTTCCCTTTAATTGGTGGTATTAAAATAGGTGGTGACAATAGATAATCCTTTATTAGTTGGAAGGCCTCTTGACATTTATCTGTCCACACAAAGGGAATATCCTTGCACAAGAGATACTGAAATGCTTGACACTTGTCAACCAATTGTGCTATGAAGCATTGGATAGATTGTAACCTACCCTGTAATGTCCTGAGTTCACTTATCCCTTTTAGAGGAGGCATGTCTAATATGGCTTTCACTTTGGCAGGATCGACCTCAATGCCTCTTCGAGAAACTATGTATCCCAAAAGCTTCCCAGATGTCACACCAAAGACGCATTTCTTTGGATTTAGACAGACTTTGTACTCTTCCAGTTTCTTGAATATTTTATCGAGCACATTCAAATGATCTTTTCATGTCAAATATTTGGCCAAATGGTCATCCACATAATCTTCCATTAGCTTGTGCATCATGTCATGAAATATTGTTTTCATAGCTCTCGGATACATGGCACCTGCATTCTTGAAACCAAAATGCATGGCGTTCCAATAGTATGTACCCCAAGGACATGTGAATGTTGATTTATGTTGATCCTCAGGGGCAATATGAATCTGATTATAACCTGAGAAACCATCCATGAGGGACAACATCTCATATCCTGGTGTAAGGTCGACTATGATGTCTATGTTTGGCAACAGAAAGTAAAAGTCTCTAAAATCTATGCAAATGCAGATCTGACCATTTGGCTTTGTGATTGGCACAAGATTGGATATCCATTTAGCATAGTCTATTGACCATATAAATCCCACATCCAACAATTTCTTAAGTTCTGCTTTGACTAACAAGGCAATCTAAGGATGCATTTTACGTAGCTTTTGTTTCACTAGTTTAGCATCTGGAAGTAACGACAAATGGTGTAAGACTAGTTATGGATCCAACCCAAGCATATCGGCATATGACCATGCAAAATTAATCTTACGCTCTGAAAATAATTTGTCAAATTCAAGTTTCTCTTCTTCTGTCAAGGATGCCACAAAGAGGACAATTTTGGGATCTTCTATTGTGGACCTGTTGAGTTCCATGGTGTCCTCTATGAGCATTATTTATCTATCTTGAGTCATGGGAAGAAATTCCAATCCTCCATATTTGGGTGCCTTAGAGAGGCTTTCACCCACAGATACATCCTTTATTTTTACTTTTTTATCATCAGAAGGTCCCTTTCGGTTTTCACCTAAAGACGTGTCATTTCTTGTTTTATTTTAATTTTTCATTTTGTGACTAGAGGACAGAGCAGTCTCCCCAATGTAAGCTACACAATCTAGGTCAATGGAAAATCCAACCTTGTGATCTCCACTTGGTACGCCCTAATGTAGTCCCATGAATTATGTAATGGCCTCATCATTTTGAAATATGTCCATAACAGGCAAGCCTTGTTCATCCCAATCAATTAGTTGCTGGTAGACTAAGGAGATACCATCATCAGTATTGGTGAATAGTGGGGAGGACATGGAAAGCATGCAGATGGATTTGGAGACATTGAAAATGAAGTTGTCATCATCCAATTCCCAATCGGACTCTATCCAATATTCTCCTTCACTTGATTCATACTCATTGTCAAAATAAGGGACAAAAGGACTATCATTAGGTTTGGTAGTGTCATGTGGAAATTTTGATGAATTTGAATGGTGGTCACTAGGTTTAGATGACTGGGAAGCTATATCAGGGTTATGGCCAAGAGGACTAGAAGATGATTTAGGTTTGTCATTGTTCCTTGGGAAAAATTTCATCTATCCCATTCTTCTCATTTCCTTGGGATCTTAGGATTTTCATTATTCTTTGCTAGGTCAAGCTAAATGTTTTCCAAAATCTTTCTTCAGAAGTGAGCTCTCCAAGTTCAAGGAACAATTCATCAAGGCAACAGTCGCTTAGGGATCATTGGGAGCCAAATTCCCATTCATGGGGATCGGTTTCAGTAAGGGATTCTTCAATAGTCTCGAGACTTTCTGAAGCATTCACACTCTCACTTGAAAGTACATTGGTATGTCAATCATCATTTTCAGGTAGTCCATACCCTAACCTAAGAATTTTTGGTCTATGGGGAGGCATGATTGGTTCATGCCTTCCAGTCTTATTTTTGCCAAGGCCACTAGTTCCATCGTAGCCTTTTTCCTTCATTATATCATAGCCTTTCTCATATATCTGAACTAGTAATGGGGATGGTTCCTCTTAGTCCTTATAAATCCATGTCGATATATCCTCTATGTCTTCTTTGCTCATTTCACCCCATTTTATAAAAATGCGTGATAGAGGAACCTTAAAAAATTTCTTAGGTTCCATTATAAAATAGGGTCAACCATAGACCTTAGGATGCTTGGGCATCTTGGTGATATAGTAGGTTTGCTTGATTTAAATTCTCCACAACCTACGTCCTGGATCTTGACAGTGGGCTCAGCCTTAGGAAGCGAGGAGGATGGTGGTGTGGCAGAAGACATGGAAGGAGAAGATGTGGTCGATGAGGCAAGTGTGTATGGGTCAATGAATTTGGAAGAAGATGAACTTGGAGCTTCTCGATTGATGGGCACTTGATGTTTTGAAATACCCCTTAGATTGGTGTAATACTAAAAGGGATTGTGGTCTCCTTATATGGTGATTTATGTGTCATCAAAGGGAAACTTCAGGCATCAGTGGTAGGTTGATGGAACAACTTTGAGGGTGTGAATCCAAGGTCAGCCAAGTAAGATGATATAGGGCAATTCAAGATCCAGGACTTGGAAAGTTGTGTCTACAATGACTGGCCCAACTCTAATAGGAAGAGTGATAACACCTCGAGAGAAACATTCTTCATCATCATCCACCTTTTTAACTATGCTCTTTATCGCATCTATGCAAGAATCAAAAAAGCCTAGGGCATTAACTAGTTTTAAGGAGCATATGTTTACTCCTACTCTACCATCTACTAAAACTCATTTGACCTTATTCTTGTGGATGAAAACTTCAATGTGTAATGCATCGTTATGGTTGGACTTTGGTGACGAATAATCTTGATCTGAAAATGTTACATGATGGGGGGTAGTGAGGTATCCCACCATGGCTTCAAACTGATTAAAATCGGTGTCTTGAGGGACAGAGTACTCTTGCAAGGTTTTTTCAAGTATAGCTTTGTGTGCAGGAGAAATGCGTAGTAGCTCAACTATGGAAATCTGAGCAGGTGTTTTGCCTAGCTATTCGATAAGGTTAAACTGACTCTTAGGTTGCGACTGCTTTGCAGATGAGCTTGATGGTGATTTCCTAGCAGATGGACTAGGTATTATAATTTATGGCTACTTAGGAGGAGTACAAGCTATGGTGACTTTTCTACCATGGGTAGTGACATTGCATTTAGGTACTCTTTTGACAGTAATGGTATTGACATATTCATCATCAGTTTAGGCATGGTTGATAATAGTTCCTTCTGAATAGTCAAAGGTAGTGCGGGTATAGTTAGCATAGTTATTATTATTCTTAGGACCTGACGTAGAAGGATTATTTGAACAGTGGTCTTCCAGTGGGTTCTTGTTAATAGTATGGTCTACATTTGATGCAAATTGTTTTCCACCTAGTTGAATTGTGTGATTTTCAATGAGGTCTTGAACCAAATTCTTTAGTTGTCAATAAGAGGAGGTTTATGTCCTTTTGTGTGGTGATAGTCATAGAATGCATTGTCATCCCACCAAGATGGCTTAAATTGTCCTGGATCATATGGCTTAGGGTCTTTTAATGTGATGACACTATTTTGAAGGAGTTGTTTAAGGACGTCTTCGATTGGCTCACCCAAATAGGTGTATGTGCAACCTTTCAAAAATTATCTAGGTTGATGAGGCTACCTTTGGTTTTGATTCTTTTGATTCTTTTGAGTGACATTGGAAGGAGGTGTCTATGTGATTATTTGTGTGTTTTGTGATGGAGCTCCTTTAAGGGTAAGCACTGGACCCATTGTGTTCACTGCCTTAGCATCAACAATGCCATCATTGGTAACATGTTTATTCTTTACCCAATATTTTCTCTTGTCTATGGGTGGATTTGCGTTTGTGATTTTAGCTCCATATTTTAATTCTCCTTTGGCAATAAGAGCCTTCTCAAGTTGGACCCCCTTTTCGCCTAAGTCTGTGAAGGTTGTGTAGCAGTGAACTTGCAAGCCATATTTCAATGGTCCTAGGAGGGTTTGGACAAACATGTCAACCTTCTCTTTTTCAGGTATGTCAATATGGCAATGACTTGCTAGGATTCTCCATCTTTGGAAAAATGGTATAAAACTCTCACCAGCATCCTCTTGTGTAAGTGTGCATAAGCTAGTGATGGAGGTGTCTGTGTCAATGTTATAGGCATAGTTTCGCATAAATTTGTCTACAAGTTTGTCCCATGTTTTTATTCCCTTTAAAGTGGAATATCATTTAAGTTTGGGTCGTGTAAGACTCTTAGAGAAGAGTCTCATCAAGTAAGTATGTTCATAGGCAATGTCCATGCAGTTAGTCATGAATTATTGAACATGTTCAATAGGATTTTTCTTTCCCTTATACTTAGTGAAATTTGGTGCTACATACCCTAGACAATATGATATGTGTGACTTTTTGTTGGACATTTGCATAGTCTCTATGGTTTTTTGCAAGTTCTCCACTTGTGTTGTCAAGGCATCAATTATGGGATTGTTTGTTGCATCACACATGGGAGTGATGGGTATTCCATGAGTGTTAAATTGTTCAGATGAGGTGTTCTTATTTTGTTGTGGAATGTGTTGTTGTGAAATGTATGATGTGTTTTGATTTCAGTGTTGTTGGCATTTCCAGTTTTGATTAGGGACATTTTGATGGGTATGTATGTGTGATGCATATGTAGGAATGTGCCCTCCAACCATTTGAGTCGATATTTCTAGGATATGTTGGCCATGAATATTTTGGTGTCCAAATGAAATCATATGCTATGTATTTTGATTGCCTTGTCCAAATTATTGGAATTTTCCATGGGGAATGTTTGTGTTTTTCCCTTGGGAAGCATTGGTATTAAGTTGTGATGACATGTTGATGTTTGGTTGTGGTCCTCAAATGAAAATACACCATTTACTTCCTCCAAAGGGGTTGAATGAAGACCCAACGAAAGGATATGATGATGATTCTCCCATGGAACTAGATGAAACTCCAAATAGAGGATTTGAAGAGCTTTCCCCCATTGATGAGGATCCAAAGGTAGCTCTAATTGACTGTGAGGATCTTGTTGACATTATTGGCATTGATTGTGACATGGCTTGTGACATAGTTGGTGTCCCTCCAACGGATGTTGCATTGATTGAGTTTTGATTAGATGTGTCATTAGAGGTAGTGTTGATAGTGCTTGTAGCAATTTGTGATGTGGCACCAATGTTATTGTTGACATTGTCTTGAGGTTGACTAGTGTTGGAGGCATTGTTTGTGTTGTTGGCATCATGATTGGGAATGGCTGCTCTTAAAGTATTAATGTCAAATCCTTGTGGTAATTTGGCTCCTTGATGTAAAAGTATGGCTAAATATTTCTCTCTATCATGTTAAACTGTATCTTCTACAAAAGAGGCAACTTTGGGATTTTGTATTGCAGCTTCTATGTCTTCCTCAAATACGTTTACATGTTCATCTCTATGTATGAATGGCTCAAAAGGGTTACGTGACAAAGATGGCATGTTCATGTCACTGAAAGGAATGATATAGGTTGTGTCTTGGTTCATGTTTTGATTCATTTCATTGGAAAATATATAGGTGTTGGTGTCTTGTCCAAAATTAGCCATTTGTCTTCATTTTCTTTGAAGCCTAGTCTCAACCATATAAGGAGTTGCTCAAATTAGGAAAAGGATGAAAATGACAACTAGATGATGACTTATGTTTTTGGATTTTTTTGACAATAAGGGATAACAATGCAAACTATGTTTTTGGATTTTTTATTATAAGGGACGACAATGCAATATGACAATTTTGTCTGAAGGAAATGACAAATGCCAAATGATAATGAAGACTATTATGAAAGGTATGACACTAATTTTTTTTTCTATTTTTTTTTTAGATTTTTAGAATAATATATGCAAATGAGGACTAAGATGATTTGAATGTTTCTAAGGTATGTAAATGCAAAGGTATAAGTGATTTGAAGGAGGGTTACTCAACCAATATAAGCTTGATCTATGTCTCAATTTGGGTCATCAAAGGACTTGTTAATGTGACTAAAGGACAAAATGACAAAGTGAGGTTTCCTAACTAGTCTCTTGAGTTGGAAAATCTCACAAAAAGGATAATGACTAAAAGAAATTTTGTTGACTAAGTCCAATGACCACCTACTTTTGAAGGTAATGATTTTGTAAAGTATGGTAAGGTTTCCTAAGCCAAAATCTGCAAATGAAATGAGGACCTCAAGACTGGTTTGTTTCTAAAATGAAAATGATGGACCTAAAGGATGCAACTAAAAGCTTACAAAGTTAAACCTATAGGTAAATGCAAGCTCTAAAAATGCAAATGATTGAAGATTTGAGCAATTTTCTTTCTAGTTTTTAACAGAGACTACTAGAAAAAGATGTTTGATGACAGATTGGACAAGTTTTCTCTCGAGTTTTGGTCTACAACAATGTTTTATTTTTTGTCAAGAAAATGTGTTGTTCCAGGTTTCGATTGCATTGTAGTTTGGCAGATGTGTTTCAGTTTCAGTGAATGTGGTTTTCTAGATGGAAAATGTGACTCGGAAAAGTAATTGCGGCATTTTGTAAAGAAAATGTGATTCATACCAAGAAAATGTGTTGCCAAAAATGAAAAATGCAGCTTAGTAGAGCAATTACATCATAGAAAATGGAAAATGTAGCTTAGAAAGGCGAATGTGTTTCAACAAATGCATTGCAGTAGAATAAGTCAAGTTTTTTTGTAATTTTTGTCAAAATTTTGAAGTTGTCTCAAGTTGAATGTTTCTTTCCAAATGTGTGAGATGGTGTTTGTTTGTTTGAATGTTTCAGAAAACACTTGGAAAATACAATATTTTGTCTTTGAAAACAAGCACAATGAAGACAAGCACAATCTTAGGTTAGGCAAGAACATTATTTGCTAGATTCCACATTGGTTTCCCCATCCACACTTATTCTTAGCAGATGAATCCAGAAGCTTGGCCACACGAGCTCCCTCTTACAGTGCACTACTTCTCAGGTCAACCAAGCTTCCAACCCCCATAAATCTCTAAAGGTGGGTTGATCACATCTACTAAGAACTACAAGAATGTGGATTCCTTCACAATGATCATTGTTGCGCTAGCAAATAGAAAGGATTTTGGCTACTACACAAAAGATTTTAGTTTGGGACCCCCATTCGAGTGGCCACACATGGGGCAAGATTAGCTTTGATAAGGAGGAACTCCAGCCTAAAGAGGTTATGCTCGATAGGGTTTTGGGGAGTTCACTTGTCCGTGTGACACACCTGCACTAGTATTCCTAAGTTTTCCATTAGGATTCACACTTATATATCGGTCGAGGGTAGCTCGGCCAAAGAGCCCCATTGTTCATTTGAGTTGTCTTGGGGTGAGTACTTTTTCCCACCAAAGAAGGCCCAATTCCTAGAGTCAGTAGTCATTTCTCTTTCACCCAGGATTGCACAAGTGCACAAGGGGAGAGGATACTTTGATTATTGAATGAGGGTGACACATAAAATAGATGGGTCTAGTTTTTTTATCACTTAGTTTGCACAAGGTGAGAGCATAATCACCTATCACCTTCAAGCACAATCAAGAAAAGTTTTGTAACCTCCTAATTAAATATTGAGACAAACAAATGTTCTTTTTAGAGCACCAATGGAAGTGTTTTCTAATCTTAAAAAAACAAACACAAGTGTTTCAAAATCAAATCCTCAGACAATCAAACCTACAAAACCACTTGTTAGTAGTCTCAAAAAGATTCCTTGGACCCACGAAAATTCGATGCCACAAGCTAAAATAGTAGATTAGTAACCAGAAAAACCTCTAAACAATTTTCTTGAAGCAAGAAATCTAGAAAAATCTGAAATAAATTGAAAGAAAAAATTTACCAGACGAATGCGTCATAGCAAAGCGAATGCGTCGCTCTACACAACAAATGTAGCTTGGGTCTGTATGCTGTAATTTATCAAATGAATGCATCGATATGCAGAACAGATGCGTCATGGTCTACAAATGTGTCTCTCTGGATGTCAAATGCATTAGAGGATTGGCGGATGTGTCTCTGCAGATAGAAAATGCGGTTTGGGTCTACGGATGCATCATTCTACTTGTCAAATGTGCTGCAACACAATGATTGTGGTGTTGTAAGTTGTGATTGTGGCTTTCCGTACATGTACCTACAAAACACAAAAAAAAGTTGTACGGAAAAATTGAACATGCACGATTTTGGCATCGGGTTCACTAATGTAACTATAGGAAAAATCTAGGTTAGCAAACTAGTAGCTAAATAAATTAAAACCCAAAGTAATAATGAAGCACAAAGGAGGAAATAACATGAAAAATAAGAAAGATATCACCTTAAGTCTTCAACCTCCATGATTGACCTCCATTACACCTCTATTTGCTGAAATATGAAGTTTTCCCTCAGATTTTTAGTGAGCAATATGTGACAATGCCAACACTAAAGCAAAATGTTGAAGTATTTGAGATGAAATGCAATACTATGCAAATATGCAACTAGTAAGCAACTATGAATTATGACTAAAATATTCCAAAATTCCAAAATGCTAAGATGTCAAGAGTGCCTAAGAAAAGATTGCATGAGATGTAGATAGCATGAGGTGACAAAATGAGAGAAAAATTTCCATTTTATAGAAAATGCAATTTTGGATGAATGACCAAGATTGAAGATTGACAAATGCCCTAGAATTAATGGACAAGATTCAATGTGACAACCCACAATTAGGGTTAGGGCAACATTAGGTCAAATTTGAAATGAGTGGACAAGATTCAATTTGAGAAAATTAAATCAAGGGTTGACAATGCATGTGACAAGGAGATAAGAGTGGCAAACAAAAAGAGAGAGTTGGAAAATCAAATAATATTAGAAATTACTTGATTTTTGGAGGAAAAAGGCTATTTTGAATTAAAAATTAATTTAATTCAAAAGGTGGGGTCATGTGACAATAAATAATTAATTTGAATTATTTACTAAAAGAGTGAAAATTAGAAAGTGGGACCATTTTAAATAAATGATTTTATTTAAAATTGGGAAAATGCTAAGGTAGACAAAAATTAAATAAATTAAAGAATTTATTTAATTATAAGAAGACTGTTAAGAATTAATGATGTATTTAAATAAATAAATAAAATTTATCTATTTAAATAATCAAGAGGAATAAGGACATGAATTAATTAAATAATTATGAATTATTTAATTAATAGTTCAAAGTAGACCAAGGACATAAATATTTCAATTATGTCAAGAAGAAATATGGTGACAATAGAGCTTATAGGCCTAGGTCATTTTTATAGTGTCTACAAGCTGAGTATGCAGCAAAGAAAGTGTAATGAGTGTGAAGTGCAACAGATAGTGAATGCATTTGAGAAGTCCTAGACTATAATACAAAACATCTTCTAGGTGTTTGTATTCATGGTGAAGATCGAGTGTACTATGTAGCAAGATAGAACATTGCTTTTTCTGTGTAGAGGAGAGTACAGAGAAGGGGTGTGTTGTTAAGAGTGCAACTTCAGTAGCAGTAGTGTAAGTTGCAGAGTGTACAACAATTCATTAAATGTAATCATGCATTTTTAGGTTGAGTAGAACCTAATTGTATGCATATATGAATTTGTAATTCTTTAGAGGTTTTAGTCTCATTGTACTGAGTTTTAGCTCAGCTTAGGTGATAGTTATCTCCTTGGAGTTATAGCTCCTACAACAGGGTGTAGCAAAATCCTTGAAGTTGTAGCTTCTAAATAGGGAGTTGTTTCTTCCTTGGGTTGTAGCCTTAAACATTGTCACAAAGATTTCATTTGTGACACTAGATTTGAGTTGTAGCCTCAAGCAGCTTTTGTCACTGTGGTTTTTCCCATCATGGGTTTTCCAAGTATATCTAGTGTTGTGGGAATTTGTGTTGATTGCATGTTTATGTTTGCATCTTATAGTTTTCAATCTAGATAGTAAGAGTTTGAGTAGGAAATCTACACAAAGTATTTGGAGCTAAGGAGGTAGTATCCATTAAGTTTTTAAGGGCTAAAGTTTTAGTATATACTAATTCAACCCGCCTCTCAATAGATCATTGTGTTCCAACAATAATATGCCAAAATGGAGTCCTAGGATCTAGTGGGAACCCATTCGCCAAGTGGGAAATGGGTCCTAGGTCACTAGTCTAGGACAAATTCATTGTAAAATTAAGTGTTGTGAAATAGTATTTATGAGTGTTGAGTCTTATCCCTAAGAATCTTCAATAAATTAGGTTTGGATTTGAATTGAGGGGGTCAATTAATCTCAAATTATCCTTAATTAATTAATAAATCCCTAGATTAGTTTGAAAGTGTAAAGATACAATTTACAACACCCTAAATAAGGCACCATTAAGTCCATTTTACTAAAAAGGGTCCTAAACCTAGTGTGAATGTATAAAACACATTACTACACTAAATCAAGGCAACATTAGGCTCATTTATTATTAATTATTCCCAAATTAATTAAGGAAAAGGGATAATTTTTCCATTACAATGTACAAGAAGATAGAAGAATGTCACATAGAGAAACACTTCTCAATGCAACAAAGAGCCCACCACAATTGCTTGCAAACTTTCACAGTCACACATGAAAGATTTTGGATGCTTTTAGTTTATTGCCTTTAAGAACCCTAACATGAAGTTCACACTGCTATGCTCAAATTCACATGACATACACCTTACTTGCATCAGTATTTTCATCTATCTTTATTCTTACTCTTTCACCTCTCTTGCATCAACACCATTCATTATTATATCAACCTATACCTCAAAAATTTCTCCAATGTCGGCCACTAGCCGCTATACATTCAAATAAAATCTTGGTCGACACCCAAACATTCCCGTAGTGGATAGGAACAAAAGGTGACCTTAAAAAATCCTTAATTAAGACCCAAATAGATCCTAGTACACCTCAACATGATTCTATGATCCTTCCATGAATTCTTAATCACAAGGTCGACCAACACCCATGAAAAACACCATAAACATTAAGTACACGCTTCCTTAGATCAAGCCAAAAGTTTTAGATAACATAATTTACTTCAACTCAATCTAGAACAATCCATGAAATACTTAAGATTCATCAAACACTCCAACAAATCTTTGCATCACCAACTACTTTAACTCAGGATAATTAATGACCCTTGTTCGCACACTAACAAATGAAACTTACATTGTATTAGAACAAATCAAGTAAAAACTTGATCACAGAAAGATAAAAACATTAAAAGAAACTTCCCATATCCATACAACTTGGAACTAAATAGCAGAGAAATGTGGAGTGAATACATTTCTCCCAAACCACAAAAAGAATACTAAATAACTGACTCACACACTGGTGAAAATATCTTGCACTGTACAATAATCCAAAATCCCAAATTTTAAATATAGCAACCTTTGTCATCCTTGAATAACCTGTAAGAACCTCACAGGCATAGCATCAACATAGAAATAATTTGGAGTATAATATGGGATCTCATTGTGATAATTTTCACAACATAGTTTACTTTGTTTATCAAATTTTCTCAGAAGCACTTGGAACCCAAGTACTAGAACCAACATATCACCTCATTCCAACTCATCTTCAGATTCTACAACAAAAGAATAGCTCCATGTACTCACAAAACTTCCTCAAGGTCTCAAATATACATGCACAACCTATTTTACTCTTTTTATAATTTTATCAATATCCTCAACATCTTCATCCCATAGTTGACATCAATTACAATACCAGTTAGTAGACTTCTTGTTGACATCAATGACAACACCATCATTATTGCAACCGTAATGGGGGTATATCTGTGGAAAAAATTTGAGTTGTAGAAAGATATTATTGAATAGTACAATTGAGAAGGGGGGTGAATCAATTATCATAGATTTTAACCTTTAGTTCAATCACTGTAACTAATACTTAAAACTACTTAAATGATTAATCATCAAATGCAAATGCAGAAAATCAAATCCAACACATAAACATAATAACACTAGATTTATGTGGAAAACCCAATGAGGGAAAAAACACAATGATGGTTAACTCACACTATAGAGAATATCAAAACTGATTACAAAAAGGCTCACTACCTAAAACAAGGCTCACTACTTGAGATAAGGCTCACTGCCTAAAATAAGGACTCACTGTCCACAAGGCTACAACCTAGAGGGCTCACTAACACAAAGATACAAAGAAGAGAAAGAAGACTTGCTACAGAGAGACTAAAATCTCAATGCAACAAAGGATTCCACCACAGTCACTTGATCAACTTGCATGAATGATAGAGTTCACCTTCTACTCACTATATTCGATAACTCAGCATTAAGCTTTGCACTGATCTGCCACACACAACTCACACACACTTTCTGAATAACATCAAAGTCATTCCTGCTCTTTCACTTATCTTATTCTTTTCTTTAGTATATTTTTCATTACTAGCTCATCCTATATTTATACTATAGGCAACCTTGAAAAAGATACAAAGTCAGCCATCCAACTTCAAATTCAAATTAGGTGGGTGCCAAACATCCTAAGATGGAATTAGGATGAGGGTGACCCAAAGACACACTTCACTGAGACCCAAAATAGATCCAACACACTTCATTAACTTCAAAGATAGTGCTTAACACATGGTTGGCCAAACCAGTGTAAAACTCATAGAACAATTAAGCTCGGAACTTCCAGAAACAAAAAATATCTTCAATTCAATCAAAACATCTTAACTCTAGAACCACAAGTCAAAAGACTTCATCAAGGAGAAATCTGGAACAACTTTTCTCCTGGACCTCAACCAAAACATAGAAAAATATAGTTCACAACTAGTGAACACAACTCAACCTTCACAACGAACCAACAACCAAACATCTAGATATAGAAACCTTCAATGACCATGACCAATGTATCTGAACCACATGAACATAGGGGAAAATACCAAAGCAACAACTAAATACCTGTAAACTTCCTTTAATACAATTTTCTCAATATCCTTAACATATACAGATAGTAACTACTAGATAACTAGTTGACCAATTGACATCAATAACAACACTTTCATTCCTTTCTTCATTCTTGCAACAATCTCCCCCTTTGGCATTGATGGCAACACATGATGTGAAAAACCATCAAAGACACCATACTAGATTTGAATATACTTCTCAAGAGTTTTTTTTTTGCTTCTCCCCCTTAGAAGGTCATCTTCCTCATTACCTGCTTTCTCTCATTAGATTTTTCTCTTTTTCACATGATTTCTCTCCCCCTTTGACATCAATGGAAAAGTAAAAGATATGTTCATTGAATCTTCCTTTGAAATGAAAAAAGAATACTTGCAATGACAATAGTTGAAACTACTTGCCCCCCTGAGAGGTAGCCACCAAAACATCAGTCTAAAAAGATAGAATGATGGATCCACGGATTGATGCATCTCCAAATTCATCTTAGTTTATGAAAGGAGGGGAAATAGCCCCTAACTTCTCCTAGAGATACCCAAAAGTATCTTTAGGAAGAGCCTTTGTAAATATATCTACAATCTGATCCTTTGTTGGAACATATTCAAACTTGAATTCATTCTCCATGACCTTCTCTCTTAAGAAATGATATCTAATAGATATATGCTTTTTCCTCGAGTGCATCAAAGGATTCTTTGAAATGTTAATTGCACTTGTATTATCATAGAAGATAGAAATAGGATCATCATATAGCAATGTGATATATTTCAATGTCTATTTCATCCATAGAACTTGTGTATAGCAAGATGCAGCAGCAATATACTCAGCTTCAATAGTAGACAAAGAAACTGGATCTTGCTTCTTACTCAACCATGCCACCAATCTGCATCCAAGAAAGAATGTACCACCACTTGTACTCTTTTTTTCATCTACACATCCAACCCAATTTGTATCTCTACATGCACTAAGTGTAAAGTTAGTATCTTTAGGATACCATAATCCATAATCCAGAGTGCCATTCAAATATCTGAATATTCTTTTAACTACAACATGTTTTTCCTTTGGATCTTCTTTAAATCTAGCCACAAGATAGGCTGCATGCATAATATCTAGTCCAGTAGTAGTCAAATACAGTAGTCCACCAATCATAGAACTATACTTTCTTTGATCATCCTTAGGTGAATCATCATCTTTACCCAATTTGCAACCAGTCACCATAGAAGTACCTACCGGTTTAGAACCATCCATCCTAGATTTCATCAACATCTCTCTTACATACTTAGACTATGAAATGAAAATTCCTTTCTTTGTTTGATTAATCTTTAACCAAAGAAAGACATTTATCTCCCCAAACATAGACATTTCAAATTCCTTTTGCATTTCTTCACAAACATCTTGCACATCTTTTCATTTCCTCCAAAGATAATGTCATCAACATATACAACTACAATCAAGATTTTGTCATTTTCAATCTTAAAGTACAAATTACTATATGTCGTTACACCTTTGTCAAATCCTTGTTGAATCAAATACCTGTCTAACCTTGCATACCAAGATCTAGGAGCTTGCTTCAAACCATATATAGCTTTCTTCAATCTGCACACCATATCCAATTGATCTATCAACTGAAATCCTTCTAGTTGTTCCATGTAAACTTCTTCTTCTAGCTCACCATTCAGAAATGTTGACTTAACCTCCATTTGATAGACTTTGAAATCTTTATAGTAGCCAATGCCAAGAACATCCTTATAGCTTCCATTCTTGCTAATGGGGAAAAAGTCTCCCAAAATCCTATGCCTTCTATTTGTGAGTAGCCTTTACACACAAGCCTTGCTTTTTTTCTAACAAATTCTCCATTCTCATTTAACTTATTTATAAATACCCATTTTGATTCAATGATATTTTTATCTGTCAATCTTGGGAACAATTCCCAAGTTTGATTCTTCTCAATCTACAAAATTTCTTCTTTCATTGCTTCACTTACTGTCTTCAGCTCAATCTCATAAAGTAACACCCCTTTTGTCTTGTCTCCAATAATTTGATTTTTTGAATGATTCCTCTATACATATTTTGGTGTTCTAGGGGACATCACCAAAGCATCTTCTTCTCTTTCATTCTATTCATCCTACTTCTTTTTTTCATCTTTCTCCTATTCTTCCATAATTCATTCTATTCTTGCATTGTCATGTTCATCAGACACATATCCATCAATATCAATAGAATTCTTCATAGTCTCATCAACCTTCACATTCAAGCTCTCTACAATCTTTCTCAGTCTTTTATTGAAACATTTGTATAAATACCTGTCTAACCTTGCATACCAAGCTCTAGGAGCTTGCTTCAAATCATATATAGCTTTCTTCAATCTGCACAACATATCTACTTGATCTATCAAATGAAATCCTTCTGGTTGTTCCATGTAAACTTCTTCTTCCAACTCACCATTCAGAAATATTGACTTAACCTCCATCTAATAGACTTTCAAATATTTATAAGCAACCAATTCCAAGAACATCCTTATAGCTTCCATTCTTGCTATTGGGTCATTTAACTTATTTATAAATACCCATTTTGATCCAATGATATTTTTATATGTCGGTCTTGGGAACAATTCTCAAGTATGATTCTTCTCAATCTACAAAAATTCTTCTTTCATTGCTTCCTTCCAATGTTCGTCTTTACAAGCTTCACTTACTGTCTTTGGCTCAATCTCAGAAAGTAAACACAAATTTACTTCAGTAGTAGCTTTGCTTCTAGTTAACATGCCTTTTATCTTGTCTCCAATAATCTAATTTTCTGAATGATTCCTCTATACATATTTCAGTGTTCTAGGGGACATCACTAGAGCATCTTCTTCTCTTTCATTCTATTCATCATGCTTTTTATGTTCATCTTTATCCTATTCTTCCATAATTTCTTCTATTCTTGCATTTTCATGTTCATCAGACACATATCCATCAATATCAATAGAATTCTTCATAGTCTCATCAACCTTCACATTCAAGCTCTCTACAATCTTTCTCGGTTTTTTATTGAAACATTTGTATGTCTTTCTTTTAGTAGAGTATCAAAATATGCCTTCATCACTTCTTGCATCAAACTTACCCAAAGTTTCCTCATCTCTTCTGATATAGCATTTGCTTCCAAATACCTTGAAATATTTAGCTGTAGGAATTCTTCCATGCCATAGCTCATAGGGAGTATTTGTGTTGTTTTCTTTTTCTTGAGCTTGATTGAACACATAAAAATAGTATGAATAGCTTCTTTCTAGTAAACTTTTGGTAATCCAACTTCAGTGATCACTGATCTAGTAGCCTCTTAAACTATTCTATTTTTCCTTTCAACAACTCCATTCTGCTAAGGAGTTCTCGGAGCAGATAATTGTCTCTTTATTCCATACACTTCACAAAACATATTTAACTCATGGGAGGTGAATTCTCCACTTTTGTTTGATCTTAAGCATCTTATCTTCAAATTCACTTCATTTTCAAGCATAGCCTTGAATACCTTGAATCTATCTAATGCATCTAATTTCTCTCTAAAAAATGTAACCCATGTATATCTAGAATAATCATCAATTAAAAGCATAAAGTACCTTTCACCGAGTAGGCTTCACACTCTCATAGGACCACATAGATCTGTATGAAATAAATCTAGTAGTCCAGTAGTAGAATTTTCTCTTGATCTGTAATGATTTCTTGGTTGCTTCCCAAACTGACAATTCCTTCAAATAGCATTAACGAGCTTTGTAATTATTGGTAAATCTCTCACAGCCTAAACAACACTAATCCTTGCCAAGTTATCAAAATTCATGTGACACATTCTCCTATTCCATAACCAACTGTCATTTATCTAATTCATAAAGCATCATCCATCAACACCCTTAATTTGATAAGTATTTCCTTCATATTTCTTTCCTATAGCAATCAATGTTTTGGATCCTTTTCAGATCTCACATTTCTCATTCTTAAACAAAAGATCATATCCTTTTCTACACATCTAACCAACGCTCAAAAAATTATTCCTTAAACCCTTAACATATTAAGCATTTGTAGTATGATACTTTCCATCAAAACTTACTGAACCTATCCCATAGATTTTAGCACCAGTATCATCTCCAAACATAACCAAGCCTCCATCCTTTTTCTTAAGCTTAGCAAAATTACTCTTATCACCAGTCATGTGATCTGAGAAACCACTATCAACTACCCAAAAATTCTTTTCTTTTATAGCATGTAGGGCATAGATACTCGTACCTTCATCTTTCTTCTTCTCCTTCTCTAGAGGGCTTTCCTTTACCTATTTTTCTAAATTAGTATAAGTAGGTTCATCCTTAACCGCCAAGAACAAGCATTCATTGTCATTTGGATCTTCATATTCTGAATCCTCATCTGAAATACTAGCATTCTCATTCACATAGTAAGCTCTGTTAATCTTCTTTCCTTTCTTTTCTTTCTCATATCTTTATTTATTCCTTTTAGTTATTTCCAAACACTTTGCATCATAATGACCTATTTCTCCACAACTAAAGCATTTAAAGGGAAACTTGCCTTCATACTTTCTGGAACCTTTTCTCATTCTTCTTACAAAGTTATCTTCTATTTCATCAAGTTTTTCTTCATCCAAATCTTCAACTTTTGTAGCTTTAAAATCAGTTTCTGATTTGTTTCCATTTCTTAGACTTGGCTTCCTCATCTCATAAGATGTCAAAAATCCTAACAGCAAATCCTCAGTACAAGTCTTATAATCTACAGTCTGCTCAATAACACTCACTTTCTCACTATAATCATCAAGAAGATTTATGAGAATCTTCTTTACAATCTTGGTTTCATCTATAGTAGCACCATGTGATCACATTCCAGTTTCTACTTCATCCAGTCTCTATACATGAGCTTTAATATTTTTATCTTTGGACATATGTATAAGATCAAAATGTGTTTCCAAATAATGTAAGTTCATAGGTCTTTAACTCTTTCATCACCATCATGCACTCTTTCCAAAGCATCCCATACTTCCTTAGCTTTCTTAAAATTTTGAACCTTAATCAACTCATAATGTACCAGACTATTCTTCAAGATGAACTTTGCCTTATTATTTGATTCATGTGCTCTGATTTCTTCAGGTGTACTCGGTCCATTAGTAGGAGGAGTGTAAGGATTCTTGTAAGCTTTCAACACATCATATCTGCAATACTCTGGATATTCTTCCATCAATACTTTCCAAATACCATAATTAGTTCCATCAAACCTCAAATATCAAAGACCATTTTTCCATCCATCTCGAACCTTCCTCAAGTAGTTAAGTTCTTCACCAAGGAACCAAGCTCTGATACCAATTGTTCAATAGGACAACTGAGAGGGGGGGTGAATAAATTATCACATATTTAACCTTTAATTCAATCACCGGAACTAATACTTAAAACTACTTAAATGATTAATCATCAAATGTCAATGCAGAAACTCAAATCCAACGCATAAACACAATAACACCAGATTTACATGGAAAACCCAATGAGAAAAAAACCATGATGAGGGTTAACTCATTCTATAGAGAATATCAAAACTGATTATAAAAAGGTTCACTACCTAAAACAAGGATCACTACCTAAGATAAGGCTCACTGCCTGAAATAAGAACTCACTATCTAGACTCACTGTTCAAACTCATTGTCCATAGGGCTACAACTCGGAGGGCTCACTTCCATAGAGAAGACAAAGAATAATTGCTACAAAGACTACAATCTCAATGCAACAAAGGATTCCACCACAGTCACTTGATCAACTTGCATGAATGATAGAGTTTTCCTTCTACTCACTGCATCTGGTAACTCAGCATTAAGCTTCACACTGATCTGCCACACACAACTCACACATACTTTCTGAATAGCATAAAATTCATGTCTTCCCTTTCACTTATCTTCCTTCTTTTCTTTAGTATATTTTTCATTAGTATCTCATCCTATATTTATACTATCTCCAACCTTGAAATAGATACAAAGTCATCCATCCAACTTCAAATTCAAATTAGGTCAGTGCCAAACATCCTAGGGTGGAATTAGAATGAGGGAAACCTAAACACATGCTTTACTGAGACCCAAAATAGATCCAACATACTTCATTGACTTCGAAGATAGTGCTTAACACACAGTCGTCCAAACAAGTGTAAAACACATAAAACAATTAAGCTTGAAACTTCCAAAAACCAAAAATATCTTCAATGAAATAAGAACATCTTAACTCTATAACTACAAGTCAAAAGAACTTCCAAAAACCAAAAATATCTTCAATCAAATAAGAACATCTTAACTCTATAACTGCAAGTCAAAAGATTTCATCAAGGAGAAATCTAAACTAGCAACTTTCTTCCCGAACCTCAACCAAAACATAGAAAAACATAGTTCACAATTGGTGAACACAAATCAAGCTTCACAACTAACCAACAACCAAACATCTGGATATAGAAACCTTCAATGAACATGACCAACGTATCTGAACTGCATGAACATAAGGGAAAATATCAAAGAAACAATTGAATACCTGTAAATTTCCTTTAATACAATTTTCTCAATATCCTCAACATATACATCTAGTTATAGTAACCAGTAGATAACTAGTTGACCAGTTGACATCAATGACAACACTTTCATTCCTTTCTTCATTCTTACAACAAATATATGATATGATGACATGTAATGTGACGTGCATGAGATCTGATATTGTGTGAACTTGTGAATTTGTATGTGTGAGATCAATATAAGGGTAGATTTATTGTGAATATTGAGTGACTGGTAAGAAGAGTAGTATTTTGTATTCAGAGCTTCAAAGGAACTAAATTCAGTACAAGGAAGTTGCACTTCAAGTATCAGTTCACATTTTGGATGTGAAGCCATTTATGTTTTGTATCTATTTCTAGTTGTGAGCCTTATAAGGATAGTGAATCTTTTGAGTGAGCCCCTATAATATCTTATAACCAGTTATAATATATTATGAGCTAATCCTCACCATGGTTTTTCCATTTTTGTGTTTTCCATGTAAAAATCTTGGTGTTCATGTGTTATGTTGTCTTGTGATCTCTTTCATGTTTACATTCATTACTACAGTTAGATATACTTTGTTAATTGAATGGTTTGTGATTAATTGGTTATATAGAATACTGACTCACCCCCCTCTTAGTATTCTAGGTGTCCAAGAATTGGTATCAGAGTCTAGTTCTTTCTAAGAATCCAAATAGCTTGAGGAAGATCTTGAAATTTGAACACATGTCTAACAAAAGGTATCCTATTTCTCTGGAAGAAATTTCTGCAATTGAATATGAATAAGATGATTGCATGTTTGATAAAGAACTTAAAGCTACTATTGAATATCTTGAAAAAGTTGAAAGTGAGAATAAAAGTCTCAAAGAAATCCTAGGGGAAGCAAATGAATGCATCAAAAAGTTGAGAGAACAAATCAAGAAGTTCAAAGAAATACATAGAGAAGTCAATGAATAATTGAAGAAGGCAAATGAAGATATCGCCAGACTAAAAGTGCAAGTGGAAGAAAAGAAGACAATTGAGGATTTTTTGAATGCAACTTTACAAATCAAGACTGATGAATGTACAAAGCTTGAATAAGAAGTGGTAACCTTAAGATCAGATTTGGAGAAAGTAAGAGCTCATGAGGAAAAATTTAAAACAAGTACTACAATGCTCGATGAACTAATTGGTATAAAAAAACCATCTAAGGATAAAGGTGATTTGGGACTTCAAGAAGGACAAAGCTCAAAGGAAAATCAAATCCCTAACAAGGTTGATAGTCAAAAGAAGACTCAAGGAAATAGTAGAAAATTCAAATATCAAAGAAGAAATATTGGAAGACCTATCAGAAAACCAAATGCTTAAACCTATACCCATATTTCAATGGTATTTGTTTTTCATAAAATAAATTTGGACATAAAGCTATAGAATGTAGAAATAAATGAATCAAAATGTTGTATCATTTTCTAGACTTTTTTTTGTATGCAAGAAATTTGGACAAAGAGATACAAAGTGTATAAGTTAGATGATGAATAGATTTAATATTGATAGAATGTTTCAATATTTCAATGGTTACTGTTATACATGCAATTTATTTGGACATAAGGCTAACCAATGTAGATCAAGAATGAATGGAATTTAGTTTGGTCAAAAAAAGTTGTATGCTATAATTGCAACAAACCTAGACACATTTCAAGATTTTGTAGAAGCAAGAATGGAAGGAAAACTAATCTAGGAAAGAGGAATGAACCCATAAAGAAATTTGATCATACCATTGTAATGAAGGAAATGGAGAAGATTTGGAGAGAAAAAGAGGAACTTAAGAACAAGGATGAATAAAATTCATTTGTACCTCCCTCCAATGTAGATAATCTCCTAAAAACTAAACCTAGGCATGGGCCTAACAGGAGTATTAATAGAGAAATCTAGCAACCCCTTAAAATATGAGGTTTCAAGTAGTGAGACGAAGATATATGGTGTAAAATGCTATTATTAAGCTACTAGAAAAGATTTAGGTAGAAAATATGCAAATATGAAGAAATGTGGAGCTTTTTAGGGTTTACAATGTATCAATGAAGAGTTTACCATCTTTCTAGAGCTTGAAGAAATGAATGGGAAATTATGGAAAATTGATACGGTATTAAGTGAAATTCTAAGTTGTTTTAATCACTTTTGCATATTTGAAAGAGAGAAAAGAAAATTGAAGAAGAATTGAAGGTGATTTGAAGTAATTTGGTGGAAACTCTAGTTACCGTTGAGCACATAAAATGTATTCATAGCAATTTGTACTTTGTAGGTTTGAATTCGAAGATATTTTATAAGCATTTGAGTAAGAATTGAGGTTATAATGGCTATGCCAACTGTAGTTAATATCACAGAAAGACCTAGACCAAAGTTCAAGATATTTTCATGGAAAGTCCTTAAATAAGACCTCGAGGGTGCTTTGTCAAAAATCTCTCCTAGGGTTTTACCTATTGAGGACACAAGGGTCTACATACATGGAAAATTGGATGAATATTATCATCAAAAAATCAAGTTCTTATGGACTAAGGAATTGATTGGAGATGATTTCCTAGTGAAACCATAATACAACAACCTAATACGAAATAAATTGGATGTTTGGAATTGGTTTCCCAATTATAGCAGTGAATTGGATACAAAATATGTGAGGATGGTATTGATTAGAATGCATGAAAAGTTCATATGGATAGATATGCTTAGACTAATTTCAAAGAAGTGATGAAGGTCATGATTGGTTTGTGTGATACAAAACTTGTACCAGTATTGAAGTCTATAAAGAATGAAGTGGTTATGCAACTGACTAGTGCTACATTTGATATAACAGCACTTACAACTAAACCTATCAATAATCCTACTATAAATTATACATCAATCATGATAGGTCACAAGATTTATTTCACCAACATAGATAATTCTTTATCTACAACTATAATATATGTTGCCCATGATATGGCAGTGAATGGGAAGGACTATGAACTATGTGAATTGCTCCAGAAATTTTTTTGGAGAACCTCAAACAAACAAGAGAGAAGTATGCTTTCAAGTTAGGAACTCTAATTATGTGTTTGTTATTTTACTTTTTGATAGAGCTACTTGGAAAAAAAGACATGGTTTGGGATAGAAGCAAGCTTGTAGGTCATTAGTTTTTTTACTACAAACACAACATTGGTTATTTCAAGGCTCAAGATAATGCATTGGCTACATTCTTTGAAATATTCCAAAATAATATGTATGATAGAGAAACGATTCCTCAAAATATTGTGGAGAAATATGCAAATGACATCACTTTTCTTATTTCCATTGATGAATGCATCATAAAGGTTGTTGAACCCAGGACTATATGGATTGAGCCTCTTGGTTATGAAGTTTCAAAGAAAGATGTTGAAGGATATGTTGAATTATTGTTGAATATTCCTAAGGAATCCTCCTTGCCTAGGCATAAAACATATGAATAAAAGTCAATTGAGGTGCACTTGGAAACATCAGCACTTGCGAGAACCAAAAGATTAAACAAAAAGGTAGAACAATACTTTGAGTTGCATGGACTTTCAAAAGGTGAAGTAGATAGGTTAAGAGAAATTGTTGTAAAAATGGATGCCAAAGAAGCTGGTATAGCTGGTGAGTCCTTCAGACCATGAAGATTGGGAAGAACAGCTTCCACCCTTTCCTTTGCATTACCAAAACCCTCTAGTTTTATTGTTGCTAAAGGAAAGAAAGTGGAGCCCAATGCTCTGATATCAAAAACTTTAAATGCACCCTCTGGTCCTAGAATGCAGACTTCAAAAAGAAAGAATGTACCTCTAATAGCACCCCTTGATACCTATAGAAGGAGAAAGAAACAAAATGCGTCAAGAGGATGGAATTTGAGTGATGTAGTATAAGAATAAATTGAACTTGGATTGGAAGAAGAAGAAAATCTAAGGATAAAAAGAAGTAGTGTCTCCACAAGTGGTGAAGGTGCCTCACAAGAGGCTAGCACTAAATCAAAGAAGGAAAAAATAAATATTGTGGATACCTCTAAAGAAGAGGAGATAGAAAAGGAGAATGAAGATTTCATAATACATATTCACAAAAATCTTGAGAAGCAAAAGGAGAATAATTTAGAAGAAGGTACTTCAAATCCTAAGAAGAAGTCTAAGAGTCCTCTGATAAGAGCACATTCACCAATAAAGCTAGAGTCTTTGGTTAACAATATGTTAGAACATGATGGTTTACTAGAATCAACTACTAAATTGTATGATGAAGTAGATGAAGAAGACAAGGAAACTATAATAGATTCCATCATTCAATACATGATCATTTTAGATACAATTATGGATAACATGAAGAAGAAGGTGACTAATGTTCTGTGGAAAGCTTTGGTAAAAAGAAGGCATTAAGCTATTAAAGCTGAGATCAAGATTTAAAATAATTCCTTGAATGAAATTTGATCCTCCCTATATGAGGATGACAAGGCTACCTTGTTGGAAGTGTACACTAAACAGTTCAGAGTAAAGGGTCACAATTCTTATGGCTAGAGAAAAGAATAATACAAAGAAGCTAAAACAAGAAACTATGAATATAGTGAGAGGTATAGCAAATAATTCGAGATGATTGCTTCATCATCTAGTACAATTCAAGGTAAGGAGCTTGATAAGGATAAGTTTACTGATGCAGAGGAAAATATTCCTCTTCCTATTTTTAAAGAAGTTGTAGAAGTGAATGTTTAGAATGTAGAAGTCATTTGCAATTTTTTTGATACAAAGAATGTTGTACTCACACCACCACCAATTGATGATACAAATGCTTCTTGAGAGACATCTTCTCCTTTGGAAGATGCATACACTACTACTGGTGCTAACACTGAAGAAAAGAATGTAGGACAAGACAAGATTAGGATAAAAATGATGATGATAATGTTGAGGATCCCCTGACAAACAAAATGAGGATGTTGGAAATGAAGTTGAGGAGAATCAAAATGGAGAAGAAGAAGAAGAAGGATAGGGAGAAGAGAATAACAATAAGAAAGATGATGAGGAGAAAAAGGAGGATGAAGATAAAGAGCAAAAAGAAAAACCCTTCGATAAAGAGGACAAAGAAGATGAAGAAGAGAAAGAGAATAATAAAGAAGAAATTGTGGTTGGAAAGAATGAAGAAGAACATCAAAAGATAATGGAGCTAAACGAGTCATCTGGAGAATCCTCTAGTAATGCATTTAAGGGTATTTGACAAGAAATAAAAGGTTCCAACTAGCCATTCCTCCCTAGTTGATTTACCTCCTCTCACATCAAGGCTATGTAGATTTGAATAAGATCTCACCTATTCAGAGGATGGAGCTTTGGGATACTTTTCTTACCTCTAGAATAAAGGAGATCATTGAGACTCATCATAAAGGGATTGTGTTGATAAATGATGCAATCAAGTCGCTACAAGATGTTACCCTTGATGCTACAATTGATAAGTCTTTGAAACCCATTGAAAATTTGATTTTTTTGGTTGATTCTCTCAAGGAATATGCCTTTAGTCAAAAGGAGTAGACTGAGAAGGAAGTGGATTCAAGACTTTCTGAGAAGAGACTTCTTGAGTTACAGAACAGATGTGCATCCACACATGGAAAGGTAAAATAATTTCTAAAGGATGTGTAGGTATGTGAAGATGAAGCCAAGACATTGTTCTTGTATTGCATGAGGTGGTCAAATGCCACTCAAGGCATTAAGGACTTAATGGAATCCATCAAGTCAAAGATATCTAATGCCTTTAGAACCTTTTACCCTACACAAGATATAGAATACATCTCTTGGAATGCCATCATAGATCTACAAAGAAAATTATTTACTCTTCAAAGGAAGAAGGAAGATATAATAAGGAGATTTGGACAACTTGGGTACTTGGTGAAGACCAAGCACATTTTGGTGTCAAGTTCCCTTGTTGATACAAAGAAGCTTAAGAAGATAAATCTAGTTCCAAGTACTGTAAAAGGAGAGGAGAGCTTAGTTGAATTGGAAGCATTGTACATGTCTCTTGCCAAAGCTAAGAAGATTTGGAATGAAAGAAAATCTTCCTATCAAAAAATTCTTGATGAATTAGAAGGTATCTCTTTGGGTGAACACTTTCTTGTATACTAGTTCATTATTTTTAGTTTTTTCCAACTTATCCTTATACATATGTTCGATTCAAATTCTGAGATAACTCCCTGAGGGGGAGTCAATACATTTTAGCTACTTCTTCAATTGTTTTAGAGCTTACATGTGTGTTACTAACACACCCTTTATCTTTAATGTCAAAGGGGGAGAAGATTTGAGAAGAAAATTGGAATTGGGTAGATGTTTTGAGATAAGTTTAGGGGGAGATAATGTTTAAAGAATGAGATTGAATGTATGCCTAAAGTTTTGGTGGTGTATGCTTTTTGAAGATTCATTTTTGGAAAATGTTTCCATCAATTACATAGGGGGATATTGTTGGAAGAATGAAGAAGAAACCCTTCGATGTGTTGTCATTGATTCCAACATTGTTTGTTGATAGTTTTGTCTAATTTGGTAAACAATTTTGATGACATCTTGATCCAGTAATTTGGTCCAGAATTGCTTGTGTTATAAGATTTTATTATGAGGTTACATCATGTCATTTAGGACTACTAAATTCATCTCTAATCAAGATTCCAATGATTTTGGGTGACCAAGCTGAAAGTTTCAAGTAATAAAAGTTTGACATATATTTTTTGGCTTTATATAGTGTAAATGGGTATGAGTTATCTGGTATGTATTCCTTTGGTGTTTGGTTTCAGACTATACAATTTTGGGAGATAATTTATAGATGGTTTTACACTATATATTCTATATGGTGCATGTTTATTTCATTAGATGGATTGTTGGTGTGAGATCAGTTGGTTTATTTTATGATTAGGTATAATTCTTGGCTGACTTAATACTTGATATATGTACTATGTTCAGACTAACATGTATTTTGGATATTAAAGGGATCTATTTTAGATCTATGCTAACCAAAATGATTTTTTTCACGATTGGTTTGGGTGCGAAGAAGTTTTTGTTTCAAGTATGAAGCTGACAAAGTGATTTTGAATTAAATAGGGATACATCTAACTAGGCCAACCTAATTGATGTATGTAGATTTAATAGGGTATATGTGTGGAAAATTTTTGAGTTGTAGAAAGATATATGATATGATGACATGTAATGTGATGTGCACGATATATGATATTGTGTGAACTTATGAATTTGTATGTATGAGATTAGTATAAGGGTAGAATTACTATGAATGTTGAGCGACTGCTAAGTAGAGCAGTATTTTGTATTCATAGCTTCAAAGAAACTAAATCCAACACAAGGAAGGTTCACTTTGTATCAATTCACATTTTGGTTGTGAAGCCATTTCTATTTTGTATCTATTTCTAACTATGAGCCTTATAAGGACAGTGAGTCCTAGGAGTGAGCCCCTATAATATCTTATAACTAATTATAATATATTGTGAACTAATTCTCACCATGGTTTTTCCCTTTTTGGGTTTTCCACATAAAAATCTTGGTGTTCATGTGTTATGTGGTCTTGTGACCTTTTTCATGTTTACATTCATTACTACAGTTAGATATATTTTGTTAATTGGATGGTTTTTTATTAATTGGTTATATAGTATACTGATTCACCCCCCCTCTCAGTCTCAATATTTTGGGTGTTCAACAGGAAATAGAGTTCTCTTCAAAAGAGCCCAACTCTTCATCCACTTCATCCTTTCCATCAGAGTCATTACCCATTTCATAACTAGGGGGGCTTAAGCTTGTGAGCTCTCATTAATTTTGGGACTTCAAGCACATACTTAGCTTTTACATATTCCATTATTGGGAGCCTTAGATACTCACGCAAAAAAGGATTATTGTGGTTTTTTCTAAATTTTGTAATCTCATTTTCTAATGAAGGGTGCTGCCACAATAGTGGTTTACACTTTCTGGGAGATCCTGATTTTTGTTGAAATCACATATTTTTAGAAAATATAATGATTTAAGCCTTGAAAAGTTCCATTTAAAGGATTCCAATTGAAGATTTTTTTATCAAACCACCTTAGACCAATCCCCCTTGGATAGAACCCCACTAGTTTTAAACCATACTTATAACGGAGTCTCCTTTACACCTATAAAAATGCTAATAAAAAAACCACTTTTGATTTAGCTTTTGGGGGATCAAATGAATTCATTTAAAATTTATTTTTTGTAAGTATGTATTCCTTATTATAAGCTTCCAAAAAAGTATAATTTTAATTAAATTAAATTTGATTATTATATTTATTTTTATTTCTTGTGAATGTAGGTTTTTCACTGAAATTCAAGCTCTTTGTTCTGCACATGTGGAAAAATAGCATATTATCAATTTTTTTTTTTGAAAAATATGAGTACACCAGATATTGAAATCCTTGATCCAACAAAAAAAAAATGCATTTCAATACATACAAAAAAAGTTACGCGTTATACGGTCACGCTATGTCTGAATTGTAATTGGTTTGACTTCAAAACTTGATTAAAGAAAAAATATTAAATAAAAAATTATCTAACCAAGTGGAAGCACTAGATATCGAGTTAAAAATATAAATTTGAAAGACTTCGAATTTTATCCTTCATGGAAAAAAAGTTGTGTTATACGGTGAGTGTCACTTTTTTAAAATGTTGTTTTCAAAAAAAAACTAGTTTTAGGGAGATGGAAAAAGAAGTGCAATCTAATTCCAAAAATTTTGAAAAAAATATATTTAGAATCTATAAAAAAAAATCGCAAAAATCTAGTTTGCATCATCTTCAAATTCCTCACAGTTTAGCCACTATAGGTGCTTGAAAGTGAAGATTTAGTTAAAAAAAATTATTTAAGTGTCATTTTAGTGTCCAGTTTGGCTAGAAATTGTAAACCACTATTGTGGGATCACCTTGAAATGAGAAAATAAAATAGAAATGACACCAGTTTATTGTGCCAAAAGTGGTTAAGCATCATGAAATGAAAGCCATAGAGGGCAGAGAATTTACCATATAAAGTGAAATACCTCATAATCACCATGGAAACTTCCCTCCAAATAGGCTTAATGTAATGTTGATCATATCCTCCATAGGAAAATTTCTTAAGCTTCTCCCTTTCATTCCCTTTAAAGAAACTAGCCAAAGTTGTCTTAGAATCCAAACTTTCCCTGTACTTACCCTCTGAAGATAACCTAGTAGTCTTTGAAATAAATTCCTCCATGATACTAATCTCCACACCAAAGACTCTCAACACCCTATTACTCCAACCATTGACAAATTCATGGGAAATTTGTGTATTGAACACATGAAGCTTCGAAATGAAAAGGGAAACCCAAGCCTTCTCTATAATTTCCCAAACTAAACCATTTTCTTTAAACTCTTCTCACAGATAACAAGTTCCATCCTACACTAGTCACCCCCATGATCAACAAAACACAACTAAATGCAAATTTCTCCTTGAAATGAAACACGGGAAAATGAAAGAGAAAGTTCCAAAATCAAAGGAAGGGGAAGAACCAAGCACCCACAATCCATGTAAATCTAAAAACATACAAGGACTAAAAATCATCATGGCCACAACAATTGAAATATTTCTATAATCTTTGTCATAATTATCAATGTTAGAGTAATTGGTTTTACTTGATTAATTAAACAATATATGGTTAATTAATTATGTTACCTTTTATCTCTTTTTCACTTAAGCTAACTTTAGGTGCATAATAATTAATTATTTTATTAATTATTATGTGCAAGCCTAGGGTTTCCTTTTTTTAGGTTTTTGACCTATATAAGGTTGTAATCTTTTCTTTGTAAAATAACTCTTTCTACAATTGGCAATATTGAGCTCCATGTTTTTCAGCATTTTTGTGCTGTGCATCTCCCTTGTAATAGGTGTTTTAGCTTTCAGTATTCTTTGTGCTCCTTCATGGTATCAGAGCAAGTCTTAAGCTCCCGGTTCTTGTGTTTTGAGTTTTGCATTAGAAACTGGTTTTAAAAAAAACCAGGCAAATTTCCAAGAGTTCTTAAAAAAAAAAATTTAAAAAAAGAATTGCGTGGGTTTGCACCCACGGTACGAGTTGTACCACCTTCCCTGCGAGTACTATAGGTACTACAAGTAGTAGTACAACCGATGCTGTCCACAGCTCCCATCAGGATCCATTTCCGGCGTCGCCGTCGCCCCTGCTGGTTCGCTATTGCTGGTCTTTCTCTAGCCGCCGCCGCAGCTTCCTCCACCGGCGCCGAACTCGTTCGCCCTACTCTCTTGGTTCTTCGACCGCCGCCCGAGCTCCCACCATCACTATCGACCTCCCGAGGTTCTTTATATGTGTGCCCCTGTTTCTTCTAGGTGTCCTTCAGTCGTTGGCGCCTTGGTTTTCCAGCTGCTATGCCCCTATTTTTTTGGCTGACGTGCCTCCAGTTCCATCCGTCACAGCGCCGCCCTGATTCTTCGGCTGCCTCCCTGGTTTTTTTCCAGCTGCGCCCCTTGGTTTCGCCCAGCCGCCACCGACCTCTCTGCTCGTTCCCCGATTGCCGCTGACGCTACCGAGCTCACCGGCCACCTCCCGAGCTCCCGCTGCTACTCTTTTCCTGGTCGTTGCCACTGCCGAGCCCACCATCACCGTCTTCACCGAGCTCACCCAGCCCGGCTTGCCGGACCTGCCCCCAGCCCCCTAGTCACTCACTGGACCAGGGGCTCTTTTTATTTAGCCCACATGGCTTAAAGGAGGCAGTATTGTTCTTTTTTTGGAGGCTTCACAAAATCGGGTATAAAATGGGCAAACGGTCTCCGTTCTTTTCAAACAAGATACCGTTGGAAAGATAATTTTGTGCCAGACATGATGGAATTGGTACTTTTTACCAGATTTTCTGTTTGACTATTTTTTTTCCAGTCAAAGTGGGGTCCTCTTTCTGCACTTCCAAGGCCATAAAAGGTGCAAACAAACTCCATTTTTCAAAAACGAATAGGCGTTGGAAAGCTCTCAGCCTACTCTATTCAGCTATGTGATCTTTTTTCTTAGAATTTTATTCAGGTACATGAGAATTTTTTTTGAAGCTTTTTTTCTTATGCATTGCTTCCTCTTTCTCAGTTTGTACTAGGTTTTGGGTTTATCTTTTGTGGGGGTGTTTTTTTCTTGCTTTCTGTCATTTACATCAGAAAACCAGAACACCAAAACTCTCAAAATAATCAAACCCTTCTACATCTTCTGTCTGTTCTGAAAGATCACATAATAATAAAAAAACACAAGCAGGTATAGGTATAGGTACAGGTATAGGTACAGGTATAGGTATAGTTATAGGTATAGGTGCAGGGTTTCATGGTAGACTCCTTAGTTGAGTTACTCACATCACACAACTATCACACCTAGAAGTCTCACATGACGAGCCTTCTCAAGTCATGAGGGTTGTGGTCTTGTCTAGATGAGGTACAACCTTAGTTGCAATGTCTTTTTGAGATTCTTCAGCACAAGAACAAGATGGATGAAGCTATGGGTTTGCTCTCTCTACACATTTTAGACAGCCTTCTATTTAACCTTGATGCTTTGTTCTCTCCTCACACCATTTGGTTGAAGTTTGAGACACTTTTTGGGACCATTAATGAGTTTCACGCATTACAGATTGAGGCAGAGCTGACTTCACTGTTACCTGAATCATTTCCCACTATTGAGAATTTTTTGACCAAGTTCAAAACAATCTGCACTATTTTACAGGGTTGTGGCAAGAATAAGTCAGACAAAAAGTGCATTTACTTGATCCTTTCGAAGCTTCATGGACCATTTCTGATATTTACTTCTTCATTCTATTCCACCATGGATGGTTTGGGTACTCATTTTACCATGCCTACCTTTGATGTGTTTTGTGAGCATTTGTATCGTAAGCAGTCACACCTTTCTTAGATTGATATGCTCTTAGGATCAAAGAACAAAGCATTGGTTGCTTAGTCATCTAAGGAGAAACCGAAGCCCAAGAAATATTCTATAGGTAGTGAGCATTCCTCCAAACCACCTCCTAAGTATGACTCCAAACCACCACTTAATCCGAAATAGGGGAAATCTTCGAAGTCTGGTGAGTCTTCCTCCAAGACTAAAAAGAAATCAGGAGACACTTGCACCTTCTGTGGCAAGGAAGGACATCCACTTTCCAAGTGTTGGAAACAATTAGAGGCTTTAGAGGAAGCCCTACAATAGTATCACATCTCCTCACCTCAATCGTCTTCTCCTTCCACATGGAAAGGTCATGCTCTCACTACTCACACATCGACCTATGGGTCCACTTGGATTCTAGATTCTGGTGCTTCTCACCATATGCCTCACACTTAGCAGTTGGTCACTTCTCTTGCCTCTTGTGGTACTTCACAGATTGTAGTGGGTGACTCTACACAACTTTCTATCTTGGGTTTAGGTTCTGTCACTTTGGATGGGGTTACTCTACAGGATGTTCTAGTTGTTCCTGACATCTCGATGAACCTCTTGTCCATTTATCAGATTTTCCATTCTGGCTCTGGTAAGATAGTTGAGTTCTCACCACATCATGTGGTTATTCGGGACCTCCATGACTCTGATTTGATTGTGGCTAGTGGGTATGTTGATACTGCATCTTGTCTTTACAGATTTGATGGATTTGATCCTTCTAGGGGTACAGCTTCATCTCTTATAGCACATGCAGATTCTATGAGTAAGCTTTGGCATAAGTGTTTGGGCCATGTCAATTACAGATATCTTCAGCAAATGAGTACACAGGCACTTGTTCTTGTTCTTCCTCCGATTTCCTACACTGATGGTGTTTGTCATGGTTGTGTGCTTGGAAAGCATCACAGGGATCCCTTTCTGAAGGGAAGCACCACTCGTGCTTTGGCACCCTTGGAGTTGATTCATAGTGACCTCATGTCATTTCCCACTCCTTTTTCTGGGGCCAAGTATGTACTCACATTCATTGATGACTTCTCCAGACACACATGGGTGTACTTTCTTAAGTACAAGTCTAATGTCTTTGATTCCTTTCGAATCTTCAAGACCTTCATAGAGAAGTAGACTGGCCTTTCTATTTGGTAGATACGTATAGATAATGGGGGGGAGTATGTGAATCAGGCTTTCAGAGATTTGTGCATTGAGCATGGTTTACAGCATCAATTTATTGTTCCCTACACCCCTCAGCAGAATGGTGTCGCTGAGAGAAATAACAGGACTTTATGGGAGATGGCGAATTGTATGATTCAGTCCAGGTCCATGGATCCATCCTTTTGGGCTGAGGTAGTTAATTGTGCCAATTATATTCAAAATCGGATGCCTCACGAGGTGATTCGACATATGACTCCTGAGGAGGCTTGGTCTCATGACAAGCTTGATGTTTCATCATTTCAATTATTTGGTAGTGAGGCATAGGCCTTTATTCCTGATGCTCAGAGGAGATCCATGGAGCGGAAGAGTTGACCCCTCATTTTTGTCGGCTACTGTGAGGATGTTAAGGCATACACATTTCAACGGGATGTCCAGTTTGATGAGCGTCTTCCCACAGTGGATACCCTATCTCTAGTGTCTACTTCACTACCTACTCCTCACACTACAACTCTTCAAGATTATGTTGAGGATGATTCTGATGAGGATGTTGATGATCCCCCATCTCCACCTCCACTTGCTCTACCTCAGATGCCCAAATGGGCTCGCTTTCCTATTGAGGCAATAGGATCTATGGCAGGTGATCCTTCAGACACTCGTTGCACCCGTTCTCATATTGTGGGTTCTAGTCTTTTGAGTTTTTCTCTTTCAGAGGATCCTCAGAAGTTTTTAGAGGCGACAGGTCACCCTGAGTGGGATAGTGCTATGGAGGAGTATTCTTCTTTGATGAGGAATAGTACTTGGGATCTCTGTCCTCTTCCTAAGGGAAAAAAGATGGTTTGGTGCAGATGGTTGTATCACACCAAGTATGCTACTGATGGTTCTATTGATAAGTACAAAGCATGTCTTGTTGCGAAGGGTTTCTTGCAGGTTGAGGGTATTGATTACTCTGAGACATTTTCCCCTGTCGCCAAGATGAATTCTATTCACTTTGTACTATCACTTGCAACTTCTAGGGTCTAGTCCATTTATCAGATGGATGTGAAGAGTGTGTTCTTACATGGTGACCTACAGGAGATCTATATGGAGCAGCCTCAGGGATTTGTTTAGGATGCTTCTTTGGTTTGCAGACTTCGGCGTTCATTATATGGTCTCAAATAGGCCCCTCGGGCTTGGTATGAGAAGATGGACTCTTTTTTGCTCTCCACTGGTTTCACATGTTGTCATTCTGATCCTACAATCAATATTCAGAATCTTGAGGGTGAGATCTTGATTCTTGTGCTATATGTTGATGATCTCCTCATCACAGGTAGCTCATCCTCTATGATTCAGCATGCTTAGCGAGCTTTGATGGAGCATTTTGAGATGACCGATCTCAGTCTTCTGCACTATTTTCTTAGTCTTTAGGTGATTCAGTCTTCTGATGGGATCTCCATTTACCAGCAGAAGTACGCTCTTGATACGCTTCAGCACTTTGGCATGCTTGATTGCAAGCTTGCCCCCACACCTTTTCAGTCACGGGTTGTTTTGACTCCTACTTGCCCCACTCCTTTCGTAGACTCTACACTTTACAAGTAGTTGGTTGGTAGTTTGTTGTACTTGACTCACACTCATCTTGATCTTTCCTTTGC
Organism: Sequoia sempervirens; assembly: GCA_007258455.2. Classification (NCBI taxonomy): domain Eukaryota; kingdom Viridiplantae; phylum Streptophyta; class Pinopsida; order Cupressales; family Cupressaceae; genus Sequoia; species Sequoia sempervirens. The sequence goes on along the minus strand of VDFB02047230.1, from coordinate 523,338,646 downwards.
GGTTGGCCTTGTCTCTTGATTCTCCCATGATCCTCATGAGAGTCACTGGCAAGCTGGAAAATGTATTTTGCGGTACATTCAGGGCACCCTTTCTTATGGCATTCACTACACATTAGGGGATCCTAACATTGTTGGCTACACTGACTCAGATTGGGCTGGTGATGTCAATGATCAGAAGTCTACTTCTAGCTTTGTTTTCTATCTTGGCTCTGGTCCTATCACATGGTCTTGCAAGAAGTAGACTGCTCATGCATTATCATCTACAGAGGTTGACTACTGAGTTGTTGTGCTCGCAAGTCAGGAGATCTTATGGCTTCGCCAGTTGATGACTGAGTTTGGTTTTCCTCCTGATAGTCCCACTATTCTTTGGTGTGACAATCAAAGTGCTATACACATTTCTCGCAACCTGGTGGAGCATTAGTGGATGAAGCACATTGAGGTTCATATGCATTTCATCGGACAGTTGATTCAGGATGGTTCTCTCATCTTGGAGTATATTCCCACTGCCGAGCAGGTTGCTGACATCTTCATGAAGCCTTTTTCCTTGCCGCGCTATCTTCAGTTGTGCTCTATGCTTAGGGTGAAGGAAGTTGTCCTTGGGGGGTCTTCATGAGGCCTTCCTTCTTTCATGTTTCTTTCAACATGTTCTTTTATTTCTTTTTGGAAAGGAGTTTTTTCCCACTGGGTTTTCTCCTTTTTTTCTCCATTTCATAGAGATTTCCTTGTACTTGGGTACCTAATCTGGCCTTGTTTCCGAGACCCATTGTTCTTTGCTTTTAGTAGCTTCTTCTAGGTTTTAGCTTCTCCCTAAGTCTAGCTTAAGGGGGGGTGTTAGAGTAATTGGTTTTACTTGATTAATTAAACAATATCTGGTTAATTAATTATGTTACCTTTTATCTCTTTTTCACTTAAGCTAACTTTAGGTGCATAATAATTAATTATTTCATTAATTATTATGTGCAAGCCTAGGGTTTCCTTTTTTTAGGTTTTTTACCTATATAAGGTTGTAATATTTTCTTTGTAAAATAACTCTTTCTACAATTGGAAATATTGAGCTCCATGTTTTTGAGCATTTTTGTGCTATGCATCTCCCTTGTAATATGTGTTTTAGCTTTCAGTATTCTTTGTGCTCCTTCAATCAAGACATAAGTGGATCTTCACATGTATTTTCAAATTAATGGGGAAATTATGCAGTGATAAGAAATCTCCTCTAAATACTAAAATGTCGGTCACCAAGTGATGTTTGATCATATTTAATAAGCTTTTGAATCTCATTACAGGTGATGTCATGAGAGTCCCAATGCTTATGAGAGGACACCCGTAATTTTGCAAGACAATCAGCTAAGCAATTAGCTTCATGGTAAACATGTGAAACATAAAAGTCCTCAAAATAGTTGAATATGGAAATAGTGTCCTCAATAATATGCTTAATTGACCAAGAAGAATAATTAACCCTCTTAGGATAATTAACAATATTTAAAGAGTCTCCCTCCAACCATATTTTTCCAACTCCCTTCTCCTGTGTGAATTTTTAGCTTTCCAAAAATTTAAGATATGCCTTATTTGGAATTAAATAGACAATTGATTAATTTTATACATACATTCTGACTAATGTCTTGATTGATAAGCTGATTGAAAAACATCTATAATTCTTAAATGATTTCATATTTTTTGAATCTAAAAGATGTAAAACATTCTATGCTTCCTATACTATAGGATAAAAAACAAATAAATTTGCATTTCTTAAATTTTTGACCAAGTTATGGTGGTCAAACAAACAAGTTTTAATATTTAAAAAAAAATTAATAAAAAATTTATAACTAATTATTTACCTGCAAAAAAAATTATTAAAAAAATCGTGGCACATTTGGGCATATGTTTCCTCTACTTTTATTGAAATTTTCAAATAAATATTTTTTTTTTGCTTGTACTTAGGTTGGTCAGACATACACTTGCTTTTTATTTTTTCTTGAAAATTTAGTACTCCTGCATTAAAATTTCAAATTTTCATGAAATAGATTTACTTTTTTCCAAAAAAGGAATAGTATCTTAGAAACTAAATTCAATTTTCTACAAATTAAATTCTTACATATTTATCAAATTATGTTAATAACTTATTCAAATTTTTATGTCAAGTTTCCTAACTCTGGTTTTTTGAATTTTTATTGCCACTTAAGGGCCTAGTTTGGACCCCCATGATCCTGCACTGACCCATCAGTGTGTGCCTTGTAGCTTATCTAATTAGACTGTGTCTTATTATGTCAGCTTGTGTCAAATTGTTTATTCTTGTGTCTTATGAAATTGTGTCTATTATTATTTGTTTTTTCACCTAAAATGTTTGTTTGCAACCTAACATGTTTGTGGTGAGATTGTAGCTAGTTTTGCAAGATCAAAGACTCATGTCATCTTTGCATTTTGGTGGAGCTCCCTCCTTCATGTCAAGGTATGTCAGTTCGAAGTTCTACTTCCTCGACGATATTGACATATTCTCTTCAACCTCTTTCTACTTTAGCTCTCATATGCATCGATACATATGCTTGCTAAATTAGGGGCAAAATGTAATGGTGTAAATTTGCACCCAATGCAATTTCCCATTAATTTACTATCATTTTAGCCTTATAAGTCTGATAATGTGAAAAATCATTGTATTTGCCTCACTTTTCCATGCATCCCTGTCATTAACAAAATTTGAAAGGAATTTGTGTTGAGGATGCACACATGATGAACAGATGTCTATGTGTTGTGATAGCATCCTAACAAGATTCATGCATCAGGAAATGATAAATACATTATGATTCTCTATCACTTGCAAGCATAATTCCATCACAGGTGTTTGATTGAGGTAAACCTCAAAACATAGCCCTGACATTTTTATTGTTACTATGTGTGTAGGTGCTACTCATTTTCTTGGAGCTAGCTGGTCAATTGGACCTTGAGTAAGTTGGAATTCTTCTTCTTTCTTTATCATTTAACTATTAGAGCAGCTTTCATACTTTTTTCTTGTACTTTGCATTTCCATAGGGTAAGTGCACAAAGTTGAGTCCACGAAACATGGAATTTTTTTTCCTTAGCCAAAAAATTGAAATCGACATCGAATAAACGGGATATCGATTTAATAAACGGGATCCCGATTTTTAAAAATCAGGATCCCGTTACGGTTCGGGATCCCGAGCCTGAGATCAAATAGGATCTGCTTTTTAAAAATTAGGATCCCATTTCCCGTCGGACTCCAAACCAATGGACATGGAACGGGATCCTGATTTATAAGAAATGGGATCCCGATTTATAAAATACAAGATCTCGATTTATAAATAATGGGATCCCGAGTTGTATAAATCGGGATCCTGTTTTATTCTGCTATTTTCTTTTTTTAAAAGAACAGTTTTCACTGCTCTGCGAATGGGACCCCGAGTGAGTGTTGGCGATAGCAACCCCACGATCAGCTGTAGGTACCCCACCTAAACACCATTTCTTTGCATTTTTTTGTTTTGAATTGAAATTTTAAAAGAAATACGTTAATTTAGCATGTATTTTTTTTAATTTATGTCACGTTTTAATCATTTTTTTAATTGTTATAGTAGAATTCAATAATTGTAAAAATAGACGAAAACTTGCAATGAAACTTAAATGTTTTTTAATAAAAATGAAAAAAAAAACCTTGAATTGTGTTTTAGAAACAAAATTTAACTTTTAAATCTTAAATTGTTTGATTAAACCCAAAAAAAATTGATTTTGAAAACCCTAATTGAAACAAAACAAAAAAAATTGCATTTCAAAACCCTAGAAATCAAAATGAAATAAAAACATCGCATTTACAAATCCAAATCGAGCTTTTTGAAACCCTGAATTCAAATCAAACGAAAAAAATTGAATTTGAAAACCCTAGTTTGAATTGAAACGAAAAAATTTCATTAAAAACCCTAATTGTTTAAAACTGAAACCCTAAATTGAATTGGAACAAATTTTTTTGTTAAAACCCTAAATTGGAATCGAACAAAAAATCATTCACATTGCTTAAATGTTTTAAATTTTATTTGCTTTGTATGGAAAAAATGATATATATTAAACTTTAGTTTCAATTTTAAATTATAATTAGATTAGAAATCAATATGTTAAAGAATGGTTAAAATTCATAAAGTTTATCTTGATGTTTGTTTGCAAATTTAGTTAACAAATTCGTAAATCTAAACACGTACAATTGATTCCAATTGACACTAACTTGCAACTCTAAATTATGCCAAGGGCCACCCAAACTTCACCCTAAGTTTGCTAAACCCTAGACCCTAAACTGTAAAATCTAAACCCATAACACTAAAGCATTTGAAATTTATGAACCCTAGACCCTAATCTTTCATTGGACATACCTAAAATTATGTAGGTTCAATGTCAAGAATGGGTCTATTTGGTAGATTTATGAAAACCATTTTGATATCTAGAATGCCATAAAAGTATAATTATAGCAATTCCAATTGGAAACACTTGGGTACATATATATTGTATGAAATTTAAATCTAGGAAGGTGTCTATCATATAGGCGAGTTGATAATACATGGAAAGAGGTTTGTATGGGAATATATGTATTAAGAAAAACATACCACATGACCTCTATAGGATTTTTAAGATGTGATCCTAGATAATAATCCACCCATCCTCAATCATAATGGATTATTTAGCAATTAAGAGAGATTCAATTTAACCATAAAATTACCTATATTTTGATACTATATAGATTTATGTGGAAGGATAGAAATGCATCAATATGCTTTGTGCCATATTTTATGAATATTAATATTTAAGAAAAATCTAGATAAGATTGACCTAAGTAGATGATTTATGTAAGGGCTTTTTAGTGAACAAGTGACACACCATGGAGATTGGGATGGTATTTAAATTCTTATTTATAAATATAGTGTACCCCCTTTAAATTTGTATTTGGTTTTTATAATGAGTTGAAATTATCAATGTGTTACATAAAAGAAATTTGTGCTTAGATATATTTAAATTAGATAATAAAGATATAGTTATATAAAATAGGGAATCCAACATGAGGAATAAACCTTTAATGTGCCATTGTGTGCATCTAATTTATGCCAATGATTTAGTAAGAGTGATCGTCTAAGAGGATGAAATAAGCCTTGAAAAATTGTAAGATCTAACACTATTTTAATGTAGTTTTATATGTGTGTACATGTCCACTATGTTTTTTGAGTTTATGTTAATGTAAGATAAGGAGGATTGGTGGATATATTTGAAATCTAAAGAAAAAACAAAAATGATGTGAATATATAGATATATATTTTTAAAATGATTCTTTAACTTATCTATATTAAACATTGTATATTATCTCTATATTACTATCATGGCTTGATTTTCATTATGTCTACTAAATGTTGCTATATTTATTCATTGTTGTAATTAAATTATAGGGCTCAATGTGTAATCTATTTTACATCAAATTTTATAGTAGACTTATAATCCTAGAATGTTTGTAAATTTAATAGCTAACAAATAACTTGATAGGTGCAACTAAAAACCAAAAAGTGTGGTTTGATTTATCTCCATTAGGCTGGAAAGCTAAAAAATCTACTAGGTTTATCCCTATTAGGTTGAAAACCCAAAAGTGTAGCTTAATAAGTACAAGTGGTGAAAACTCACAAAAGCACTAGAAACTAATCTTTGCAAAACTACCCTTGACATATCAAAAAAAGCCAAAGGTCACCATATGTCATACATGTATAGGTTGTATAGTTATATTAGATACCTTATAGTATCTCCTATTGGTTAAATATGTTTGAAGATGACATTAGCGACACATCCCTACATTTATATGAGATATATTATTAACATGTCATGTTACACATATGCTAAGATACTCAAATATGGATAAGGAGAACTAGGGAATATATATTAGAAGAGAAAGATATACTAAGCTATCCAATATTATATTTTTGTACTTAGTGTAGAAGAGAAATTCTAGACCAAGAATGCAAGTGCAAACTCAATACTCTACTTCTAATGAAAGGTAAATAAAATAATGAAAGATTAGAGAAGCATAATATGTTCCATAACATTCTTTTATGGCTCTAAATGTATGTGTTGATGTTGCTCTTTGGTTCTCTAATGTGATAACATATACATACAAATTTTATCATATGGAAACATTTGGGGATGTCATTATTTTATAGAGTTGAGGGGAAAGGAATGGAGGACTAGGTTTTTTTGGAATCGAGGACTAGAATTTCATGAGAGAATTTTTGAATTTGAATTTGAGAGGGAAGAGAGAATTAAATGTAGGTGGTTGGGTTGATGGAGGGCTTGTGTTGACTTGATTAGGTAGATGGGAATAATTGAATGCTAATTTGAATTTGGATTGAAGGTCTAAGTTGGAAATGAATGGCTATGATTAGTCTAATTGATTTGATGGCTAGGATAGATTATTAATTTCATTTTAGATTTGATGAAGTGGAAGTAAGTTACATTAGTTTGAGTTTGGATTGGTGATTTGGAATTATTTTAATTTTAAGCTATGGATGTGACATGATTATCCCCTTAATGGTTGATTAAAAGTTAGGATTTGGGGATTTTAGCTAATTAAATAATAAACTCTAAAGTCTAAACCGTAAACCCTAAAGCCATCATTTTTTCTTAGGCTCTTAATGAAATTTGGTTGTCTTAGGCAACTCCACCAAATTTCATTACCTTATGCCATGTAATTGTTTCCTAGGATCTTGCAGCATGTAGATCCCCTTAAGCTATCCTATTACCTTAAACCCTAAACTCTAAAGTCTAAACCCTAAACCCTAAAGCCATCATTTTTTCTTGAAAGGATCTTAATGAAATTTGGTTGCCTTGGGCAACTTCACCAAATTTTATTCATTTGAGCCATGCCATTTTCTCCTAGGACCTCACTAGATGTAAATCCCCTTAAGCCATCCTGTCACCCTAAATCGTAATTCAATTTTCTTAAGGGGTTCCAATATGACATTTCTTAAGGGGATCAAAGAAGTTCTTAAAATTTGGTGATCAAAGTTGCCCAAGGCCCAACCAAATTTAACAATAATAAGATCCTGCAAGATTATACAATATCAATAGTTAATTGTATTTTCATTCAAATAACATGTGCCTTAGACATATAAATGAGGCTTACATATAATTTTATCATTTGTATTCAATTATTTAAGTCCATTTATATTGAATGGTTTAAAGGTATTTCCTAAACATGTATCTTACATCTTGAAATTACAAATCTAATGCAGGTTCACTCATATCTTAAAGATCACATGGATCCATTCAATAATATTCACAATCCACCTCCACGCCATCCATCTCCACACCTTCACCTCCACCTCCACCCACTCCACCTGGTAACCCCCCACCTCCACCACCTGAAATCGAGAGCATGCTCATTTGCAAGCATAATCAATGCTTCTGCTAGAACCATCCAAGATCAAATCAACATTATTCAAAATGAAGAATGTGTCGCACCTCCTGTGAGGATGTTTTCATCTAGGATGCATACCCTTGTTGATGTTGTCAGGGCTATGGATGGGATCGTAGATGAGCATCGACAATGGCTAGAGGAGAGGAGAACTCTTGATTTTGAAAAGGAAAACACAAAGAAATGAAGATCTATGCAGTAGAGAACCATAATAGTTTATAAATTAAAACAATGATCTTAAATAGTTATTAATTTAGTTAAGTGAATTTATAAATTTGGTGAATGATGGATATTTTGTGTGATGAATTTATAAATTTGGTTCCAAAATGATATTTTTAGTGACATGAATTTAAGGATTTTGGTTCTATATGATATTTTTAGTGACATGGGATTTGTGAAGTTGGTGGAATTTCTATGAACTTATAATGAATAGTATATAATAGTATATATTTTATGACTATCTAATTATCATGATTCCAAATGAAAAAATTGTAATATATATGTGTGTGTGTGTGTGTGTGTGTGTGTGTGTGTTAGACATAAAAATGAGATTTTTTGAATACCCCAAGTTTATTGTTTAGTATGTATGTGCATGTATTAAAAATTTGCATAATAGTTCTTAAATTTTGAAAATTGTATATGTAAGGTAATGTATAGTTTTAGTTTAATGATTTGTATTGCATGCAAATTATGCATCATATTTTATTTTAAAATGTACATGTACATACATTTGCTTAATTTTGTATGGACATGCCTTTGAGTTGAATAATCAATGTATATATATGTGCATTTCAATTAAATATATGAGCTTAATATATATGTTGCTCATCCTATTTCAATTAAATATATGATCTTAATTTTTGTATGCACATGGACTATTTTGTATGATTTAAAATGTAGGTGCACATTATATCAAGCATATATCATGGATGATTTTAACATTGATGATATCATCAATCCACCACCTGAGCCACAACCAGATCCGCCTCCCTCGCCCCCTCCACCTCCACCTCCACCTCCACCTCCCCCTCCCCCTTCCCCTCCCCCTCATATGCCACCTCCAGCACCTATGGCATCTAATGAGGCTCGCTTGAGAGAAAAAATAAATGATCAAGTCGCATCCTTACAAAATCAAATCAATGCTATGTAGAGTCGCTACTGATTGCTCATTGAGTGTGAGACGCTTGCATCTATAATGCAAAAACGCTGTTGATTCCATCAGATGATCGATTCTTGATTCCTGATAGGCATCAACCTAGAGAGAGAACAATTGAGACAATTTTATTCCTCGATGGTCTCTCTTACAAACAAATATTAGACTCCAAAATAATGAAAGCCCATCTAGCCTCCCACTTCTGGACCCCATTACTCCCGACAACCCATTCACCCAACAAATCTAGAATATCCATGAGGTGGTGCATACATCCGCAAATGAGTGCACATTTTTGGGATCGATGGTATATGGTTTTGATAGTCCCCCACATGCTAATTGGGAGTGCCCATTGTATTTTTTGAGAAAACTGTATGTAGAGTTTGTTTTGGGGAAAAAGCCCAATTATTTTGATTTTAGATCATTTCAGGGTGTTGGTGGCAGCATGCCACAACAGAGATTAGGGGCAAGGATTGATCCCCGACGCCCCATGCATGCACAACCCCTTGTTGTTGCTCCTGGTCCTCCCATTCATGCACCTGTACATCATCAAGCTCTGGTCTTAACATTAGGTTCCCTTAGTACACTCGCAGGAGACCTTGATCAACATGCTTCTGCAATAGTGAGTGGGGAGCATAGAGACGATGATGATGATGGAGGAGGTTTTTATGGAGCTGGTCTGAGTACTGCTCCAGGAGTGTCGAGACTCATCCTGCATATATGTACTAGTTGTCATCAAGTGTGCTATGGACCTGATCAGGCTACACCTAGTTCAGGTGGACAGGGAGATTTTGGTGGTTCATTTGGTCACATCAGTTCATTTGTAGAGTTCCTCATAGCAGAACATCACCCTAAGGACACTACGACACAGCTATAAATATGCATCTAGATGTACAAACTCATTTTATAATAATTTTTATGGTTGTATATATCAAAGAAAAGTGTGCAATATATTTTAACAATCAATTTTTTTGGTGTATAGATGACACTTTCGATGCAAGGGCAATCATCTGTACCACGAGTACATATATCGACACCGGTCATACTTGGCAACCCTTATGGGGTATTTTGATTTCAATTTTTAAAATTATATATGAAATCATAAATTATTTAACTTGAGTTTTAAATTTATAATTGAATCACATATATGTTTCAAATATTCATATTTGGTTTAGGTGGGTCAATTGGCATCCCGTCGATTCCTCGAGGAGTTGTCAGAGTACTCCTCCACTATCGACGACATAGATCATGGGAATTTACATTCATATTGTAGAGATTTGTTTTTAGAAGTTTACATTACTATGATTACAAATTTTATGAGTTTGAATTCACTAGATATATGAAGCATGCATGTACCTTGTAAATAATATATAAACATTAAATGTCTATGTACATGTATGTCTAGGTTGATACCACAATAAGAATGGGCATTAGGAAACATTTGATGTTCTGATTACTCGTGAATACTTGATTTCAGTTGTTTACAAAACTTTCTACAAAAAATGTGCAAACTTGAATATATATGTATATATTAACCTAATTGAATTGTACATGCTTTAATTTTGATCTTGTGGGACTTTGTTAGTGCAACTTTCAGCCCTAACCCAGACATAGTTACACCACCAGGAGGACATGTAGAGCAGGTTTCAGATCAAATGGTAATTTAATTTTTTTATTATATTTAAAGTGAATTATAAATTTTAAATTGAATATATACATATTAATATGATATTTTTACATATTCTTTTTCTTTTATAGCATGAGACACATCCTGTAGTTGAGCATGTACAGATAGGTCCTAGAGAAAAGCCTAGTGCACAACCTCAGAATATGGTATGTAATTAAAATATGATAAATTCTGAATTAAATTGAAAAAAAAAATTATAATTGTAGAGTTGTACATCTAATTTCGAATTTCTTTTTCTTGTTTATGTAGATTGATATAGAGAATTTAGAGGTTTCTTCAGGCGCACCAGAGCATCCAGATGTAGATATGGTGGTAATTTAATTTTATGATGGATTATAAATGAAATTGTCATTAAATCATTTTTTATTGTCTTACATCTAATTTCATCTTTCTCTTATGTACAGAGTGTTTCAGGTCATCCACATAGTCCGCATGGTGTGAAGAGGTCTCTTTATTATAGAGACAGTACATGACCTAGAAACATGTGATTTTATGTGTTATATTTGTTTATTTCATGGACTATATTTCTTGTTTCTCATGTACTTTGTTGGACTTTATTTCATGCACTTAATATATTTACATAAATTATGGACTTTGTGTGTTTGAAATTTTAATTTACACATGTACATTTATGCATTTCATATTCATAGTCAAGATATAGGACATTAATGAAAATTCTTGAGAAGACTTCATATTGTGCAGAATAATTTTAGGTTTAATCTTCTTTTCGATGAACAAGAAAATGTTTTCCTTCTAATGTATTAATTTTAATTTTATGAGGAAAATTTATGTGGTTACCTACTTGTTGGTTCTATCAATTGAATTTTTACCTCATTGTTGGTGCATAGGAATTCTATACCTTGTGAATATCATGGATATCACCATTCTTTGTTATTTTATTCTTTAATTTTTTTCCTTAACTGAATTGACAAATAAAATTTTGCTCTAAACTCTTAAGCAAAATACAAATTCTTTATAGTGAAAAATCTAACAGAATTATTGATATAATTAGCTAATGTACATATTTATAAAATGACACCATTAGTTTCTCATGGTAATGGAAAAAGATGTTAAATTACTAAAAATGAAGGAAAGTGTCATTAGAAAATAAAACTATGATAACATGAGAGAATGTGTATATGTAAAGCGATTGTAACCATTAGGTGATGAATAAATAGTGTACACACATGATAATTTTTAAAATGATGAATATGGAGCTCAATCCAAGGAAAATTAATTTCATCATTGTTTCCCCATTTGAATATCATGGTATTGTAGTGTATGAAAAATGAATAAAAGTCTTGCCTCCATGTGTCAATAACAAGAAAAAAAATAGAATATCACATAAATTATGATAAGATAAGAATGTGTATATGTAAAACAATTGTAATCATTAGGTGATGAATGCGTAGTGTACACACATGATAAATTTTAAAAATGATGAATATGGAGCTCAATCCAAAGGAAAATTAATTTCATCATTGTTTCCCCCATTTAAAATATCATGATTGTGTGTAGTGTATGAAAAATGAATAAAAGTCTTGCCTCCATGTGTCAATAACAAGAAAAAAAATAGAATATCACATAAATTATGTACATAAGAAATAGAAATATGACCCACAAATTTTTCTCTGTGAATTAAGGTTAGGGTTATAGGATAAAGCTTTGGGTAAAGGTTAGGATTAGGACACAACTAGAGTTAGGGTTAGGTTTCAATTAGGGTTAGATACAACAAGGCTTAGGGATAGGATTAATTTTAGGACAGGGTAAGGGTTCAATAAGGGTTGGGTTCTAATAACGGTTAGGGTTAGGGTTCAATTAGTATTACAGTTAAAATTAGGGTTCAATTCTAACTCTAATTAAAATTCTAATCCTAACCCTAACAATACCATAGAAGATTAGAGAATAAAAGCATTAATAAATACTATAAATAATAGTTCATCTAACACTAATTTATAAGTTGTCAAAACAAATAATGACGTCTTAAGGGGGTGTCTAAAGGGGTCATAATAGAACATGTTAATTAAGGGGACATCTAAAGGGGTCATAATAGAACGTCTTAAGGGGATGTCTTAAGGGGTTATAATATGTCTTAAGGGGATGTCTAAAGGGGTCATAATAGAACGTGTTAATTAAGGGGATGTCTTAAGGGGTCTTAAGGGGATGTCTAAAGGGGTCATAATAGAACATGTTATTTAAGGGGACATGTCTAAAGGGGTCATAATAGAATGTCTTAAGGGGATGTCTTAAGGGGTCTTAAGGGGATGTCTAAAGGGGTCATAATAGAACGTGTTAATTAAGGGGATGTCTTAAGGGGTCTTAAGGGGATGTCTAAAGGGGTCATAATAGAACATGTTATTTAAGGGGACGTCTAAAGGGGTCATAATAGAAATCTTAGGGGATGTCTTAAAGGGTTAGAATATGTCTTAAAGGGGATGTCTAAAGGGTCATAATAGAACGTGTTAATTAAAGGGATGTCTTAAGGGGTTATAATATGTCTTAAGGGATGTCTAAAGGGGTCATAATAGAACGTGTTAATTAAGGGGATGTCTTAAGGGGTCTTAAGGGGATGTCTAAAGGGGTCATAATAGAACATGTTAATTAAGGGGATGTCTAAAAGGGTCATAATAGAATGTCTTAAGGGGATGTCTTAAGGGGTTATTGTGGATGCTAAAATCTGCAAAAATGTGGTTAGAAATCTAACAATAAAATCTTCATAATCATTAGTATTTCAACAACAAATCAAAATATTTAACATCCTTATGAAATAATACATCATGTTCAAAATGAAAATAAATGACAAAAGATCTAAAGCAAAAGCATAAGAAAACATGATGCAAACTATCTCATATTGGATTGGTATCACATGTGCTAGTGACCCTTTCCCAATCCTTGATTGATCAGCTCAAGATGGTGTAAATGCAATGGAAAATGATGAGCAAGATGAGTTCTCAAATTAAGAGAGTAACCTTGCATAAATTTTGTGGAGGATTTGCTTGAGGATGAAGCTTGTATTTAAAGATTTTCAAATGCTAAGTGTTGAAGAGGGACCAATGTGGGACTAAGATTAGACAAATGAAAGAAGGACACTTGTCAAGTGGTGATTGGTTGATGTATGTGCAAGATTTGGGAAGAGTGCCCAAGAGGGGGAAAATTTGAATTCAAAATTGCAATGAATGCTGAGTTTGACCTTTGGAAGGGGACATGTAAGAGACATGTAAGGCCTCATAAATGCTCTGTTGGGTGTACATGTCCACTTGGGGGGAGATTCAAACTTGGAGAATATTCTCCCTTTATGCCAAGTCGAAAATAAAGATTTTGATAAATCAATTAAATGCAATTTCATGTGCAAGTGGCTAAATCTAGAGAATGCAAGTGAGTGAGATTAGCATTAGATTTAATCAGGATTAATTAGCTAAGATGATGATTAGGATGCTTTGACTTTTATGACTTAAATACTTGATTTATTTAATTCAGAAAAGGATGAAGTATGATTTGGATTTGAATTAAATAAAGTCCTGATTTATTTAATTAAAGGGATGATGCAAGATGAAGGTTGAATGATTTATGAGAGATGAAATGGTATTATTTGATTAAACCTTTGGATTGACCCGATTTACCTGATGAATGGATTTGTTGCATTTGATCAATTCAATGAACGGATGAATATGCATAATGCTAATTTGACGTGTATACATTTTGCCCCTCTTTGAAGCAATGTACTTGTTGCATTGGTTCAAAGAATAAACTTGCCGCGATCAAAATTTAAAAAATTTCTATTTTTTTTCGGATGCCCCAGCGGAAAGAAGTACACTGGTACATTGCCCCCTCGAGAGATCGAGCGAAAAGATTCGATTTGAGGGTCGATCTCACAATAAAGAGGTTCAAAATGGGTGGTTATGGACGATGATGCAAATGAGATGGTTTCAAAATGCTTAGAATAACAAATCTATGTTATCCTAAACAACTTAAATGATGATATGATGTGATGATGGATGAGATGGATGATGTGATATGTTGTGATTATGCGAATGTATGATTTATGCAGATGCTTAGACTAACAGATCTATATTATGGTGATGATATGCATGTGAGAAAATATGTAGAATATTGATGATTTATGGATGCAAGATGAATGCATAATGGATGCATGATGGATGAATTGGTGATGATGATTAACTATTCATGTTGTGATGTTAGTGCGGAAAACATTAGATGATGACAAGAGGATCTAACAAGTCCATGATTGGTCGAGACTTTATTAGAGATGATGATGATAGAAGATGATGATGATAAATGATGATGATTTGCTTATCAAGGATTGGGATTTTCAAAGGGTCACTTACTTTATGTTTGATAACACACATAGGTACGATGCATCAAGGTACCAAGAACCAAGATGGCATTGTACTTAGTGTGATGGACTTTGACTCAACAAGCAGATAAGAGTATTCTTGTTCACACTTGACATACAGAAACCTTGCTAGGGTCTACCTAACAAAGCAAGTATTCGCCAAGTTATATTACAAGAGTGTCCAACAAGCACAGCAGACAAAAGATAATGATCGTTGCCCCATTCCTATCTCTCTAAATCCTTCGTTCGGATATCATCGAGAGGTCCTTGGAATGAGCGCAATAAGATAAATCAAAAGAAAAGATCAAGTACACAAATAAGCCAATGTTCTTCATACCTTCAGCCAAAGGGATATGTTTTGATAGGATAAGAATCTAGGGTGATATCCAAAATGATGCCCATTGTTTGAACGATTTATCCTAGGACATGCATTGTATAGGATGGTGTTGGTTTGATAAGTTGATTGATAGGCTGTTGATATAAGGTTGACTGACATGTTTGCGACTGATCAAGAGTTTGATTTTGTGTTCAATGGTTCATTGTTTTGATTTTGATTTTACGATTGAAGCTTATTTTGTTGCCTGTTGTGATTGTTTCTGTTTGCATTGCCAAAGGATGAAGGTGATGATCAGTTTATTATGGATGATTGATTATTGTGGGTGAAAGTGAAATGAGGCAGATGGATTTTTTCAAATATTTGGATGTTTTTGATGTTTTGAAATGTTTTGAGGCTGTTTTTGGTGTTTTTGAGATTTTACCAATGTTTTGATTTTTTTATTTTTTGAATGTTTTTGAATTTTGTGTTTTTTGAATGTTTTTGGATTTTGATGTTTTTCAAATGTTTTTGGATTTTGATGTCTCGGGGGCTAATCAAATATTAGCCTTGCCTACGTTTAAGCTTAGAGATGACGTAGTTCGGATTCCAATGTTTTTGATGTTTTCTACTTTTTGACTATTTTTTGGATTTTTGATATGTTTTGAATGTTTTTGGATTTTCTGATTTTCTGATGTTTTGATGTTTTTGGATTTTCTGATGTTTTGATGTTTTTGTATTTTCACATGATTTTGGCGATTTCGATATGGATGTGTGTGATGATATCAATTCTCTATTTAGGATTTTTGTTGAAGACCAAGCTAAGGTTGACTGATCAAATCAATGGATTGATGATGATGATAACATTGTTGAGGATGCACAACAACGCAAGGATAGTGTTAAGCAACACAAGGATTGCGAAAGATATCCCCAAGATGATGATGGATTGATGATGATTTGATCAAGACTGATGATGATAACATTGTTGAGGATACACAACAATGCAAGGATAGTGTTAAGCAACACAAGGATATCCTGATGATTTCTTGATTGGATTTGATTGATCATGATTGATGAAGCTAGGTTTGAAACAAAAGATGTTTGAATGATTTGATGTGACATTTGGCGTGCAACTTAGATGCAACTGATAGTGATTTGATGTTCAATGAAAGATGACACTTGATAAGGAACATTTTTTTGTCAAAATATGCCATGGGCTAGTGATTTGGATTTTGGATCACAACTGCTTTGACCAATTTGGTTTCACATTTTCCAATGTTTGGATCACCTCATAAGCTAGAGGATATAGACCAAGATTTATTCTCGAAGCAAGATGCCAATATCTGCCCCCAATGTCTAGCAATGTATGGAATGCGATGGATGGATGCTTGGATAAGTGTACGGATGGATGGATACGCAAAGGATGCCAAGGATTATCTTGTGATAAGATAAGGTGTTCGGATAAAGAATGCTCATTTGGATAATGCTTCATAGCTCAGATAATGCTGCATAGGATAGGATCAATGAAAACGGCCCATGTCAAGATGTTTACCATAAGCAACTGTAAAACATGTCCCAAAATTTCATCAAGATCAAGATAACTTGGATGATGGATGAAGATGGATGAAAATGGATTGGATAAATGGTGTGTGGATGCATGGATTTATTATGGCTGAGATGGATGGAATGCTAGATTTATTATGGATGGTGTGGGATGCTTTCACCTAAAGTGGCGCACGTAGATGCTTGATTCCACACATGATGCCTGTTTGCTAGGTTTTCATCATGGTCTTGCCCAAAGTGCCGCCCATGCGGTTTTCACTAGAGGACGATTTTTTCTCTTTACTATTTTCAATCCTTTTTCTGATGTTTTTTGGATTTTCATATTTTTGATTTTTTTTGTATTTTTCTGAAAGATTCATGCTGAACCACCTGGTGGTGTTGACGTAGATGCCCCTGTCATGACGTGCCATTGATATCCTGTTTGAAGAAGCTGCTTTGCTAGGATATGTGCACTTGAATACAATTTTTGGGATTTATGATCTGCTTCATTGATACCGGAGTTGACTTTGTCTTTATGCACACATCGTGATAGATTGCCTTCTGAATCCTTATGATGAAGGGTTGTTGCCAATACACGGTCAATGTAAGAATTGGATATTATGCGTGGAGGCATGGATGGAGTGTGTTTAGGGATAAGAGATGGATTGGTTGACAGTTTGGAACCTTTGACTCTCCAAACTTGGGAAGATGAGCAACAATGGGTGGATACGGAAGTGTGCATGGAATTAGGACCAATTGCTTGATATACCTTGTACGTTGCTTGAAAAGCCTGCTTTTACTTTTGTGGACTTCTTCGATGGATACTTTTCCCTCTTGTATTTTGCCCCATAGTTTCTTTGACTAATGGAGTTTGATAGGGATGATCTTTCTTTGTATTCTTTGGTATCCATGCATATTTGATTTGTCCATTATTGATCTGTATAGGATCTAGACTAGATTGCAGTATTTAAATGCTTAACTTTTACAATGCTTTTACAATGATTATTTCAAGTCAATTAAATCAAAATTAACTTAAGGAAATAACAGAATGAAAGTATTAACAAGGTGAGTATAATAGAAAGGAAGGAAATGAGAGACAGAAAGAGAGAGAAGAAGAGAAGTGCAAACAACGTTTGATAACGGAGTTCGTCACGAAAGTGACTACGTCTCCGGGTCCACTCCAATAGAGAGACCGATCTGATTAACTCCAAAATCAATTACAAAAGCACCACAATCATTCTCCAAGCACTTCGGCAGCATAACAGCGCTCTGACGTGCAAGAATGACTCAAAGAATCTCCACAAGACCTCTTTTTTGGTTATCTCCACAGCTTCAAGACTTCGTCATCTGAAAAAAACTTGATTACAACTCTAACCTCAAGCCTCCTTTAAATACATAAAATTTCCTCAAATTGGCCTTTAACCAATTGATTTGAAAATATTCCCCTTATCTCTCCAAAATACATAAAACTCTTTACAATCTCCCTTTTACACATAAAAATCTTCCCTTATTTACATAAAAATCATTAAAAATCCTTTATTAAATTTAAATATTATTATAGCCCTTGTTTTTTTTAGCATCCTCGGGCTTTAGAAGATTTATTTAAATCTTCCTTAATAGTTTAGAGGGATTATGTTTTCATTTTTAAACTTTAAAGGGTTGGATTATTTAATTTTAGGGCATTCGGTTTCTAATAACTTAACAAAACAAACCGATGCCACTCTATATTTAAAAGCCATTCGATGGCTTATCGGTGGCTTTCTATTTTATGAAGCCAGCGGTTAGGGGTTCAACCCCCGCCGTTGGCTTTTAATAGCCATTTGCCACTTATTTGACAACAAAAAAAACCATTCACTATAGTTATATAACGGCTGACGTTTTGGTCTAATGGTTGCCCGCCGATTTCGCTTACGGGTGGTTGGGAGTTCAAGTCCCATGCCCGCCGATGACTACTTTTACTCAAAAATATATCAAACACTGACCGGAGGAATGACAGGTCACGTGGCAGGACCCAATTGGCTGACTGTGCTGACTGCGATGCCAACTGCGTGATGATGTGTCAATGACGTGTACACAAACATGGATGCTGACTGGACACCACTTGCATGCTGACTCAACAGACGATGTGTCACTGACTGGACTGCCACTATACTGTTGACCAGATGCTAACTGGACTGTGTGACTAGGCTACCACATCACCTATGGTGTATGTACGGATGTACGGAAATGACACGTGTCATCAATTGATTGGGTCCGTACAATGACTCAGAGCCACGTGCCACCTCCACATTCATTCATCCTATTCCGTACAGTACGGACTGACTGCTAACGTCAGCATCCGTACAGTCCACCTCAAAAGTCAACTGAAAGCTTTGACCACTAATAACTCTTGCGTACGATGTCAGATTTTGACGAAACGAACACCGTTGGAATCGTCTCGACGAGCTCTTCGCGGTGACGCCAACTTTGACAACTTTTGATGACATCATTTTTTTCGCTTTCTGGATGCCCCTGATCCCAGTTTGACCAAAGGTTTGATTGGCTATAACTCGTGCAAACAGACTCCTTTTCGCTCCGTTCGAGTTGCGTTGGAATCAGGACGCTGAGCTCTTTCTGATGGTGTAGATTTTGGAGAAAAATGAGACACTTCAATTTTCACTGAAAAATGTCCATCGGATCAATTATGCTTCTCAGCTTCTTTTGATTTGATAACATTCTTTGTATTTTGATTCAAATATTTCTTTTGATGTTGGTCCCAATTCATGGATGGGGTGATGGGTGGATGACGATTCATGACGTGACTGGTTGTAGTATTGGCAATGGTTTAATCATAAGAACTCTTCGTGCTCCCTATGTTGACATTTGCACAAGATGAAGTTGCCCCCAGTATGGTGGTAGTAGTACCTTCATGCTTTGATTCTGCTTGTTTTGAGATATCTTGTTCAATAAACATGCTCTGACAAATGACCATTGTAGATGAAATTGTTTCAATTCGCCGCTCTGCTAACTCTGGATGTTCTATCTGACTTGTTTCCTTGGGCGGACAATGATGGATATCTTTATTCATGATGTCCTCAATCTGAGTTTGGGACATATTTGATCCTGATGTTGACAACTCCGTTTGATTGTAGGAATTAAGAATCTGCTCTTTTTGTGTAACACAATCTTGTTCTAGTTGAAGATCGTCTACGTGTCCATCCATAGAAAGCATCTCATGGGTAGATGGAGGAGTAAGTGCTATGTGGATGTGATCATCTTGTGTGGATAGGAGAATATCCATTAGGTCATTGTAGTATCTTGGAGATACAAATTTTTGATCTTGATTTATTTTGGGATTGCTTTCGATATGCTTTGGATCAAGCTCTTGACATGGGTCAGCTTCAAAGGATGGATTTCTTACAAAGGACTTTTGGATGTCGATCTTAGGCATGGTCAAGTTCAAGGTTCCTTCAGCATCTGTAACCATGAGGTCAAAGGGGATCAATATGTTTTGAAAATGACCATTGCTAGACCTTAGTGAAAGATTTTGATCTTGCTTTGGAATAACTTCTTGAGATATTTCCTCTAACTCATAAGGCGATGTAGAGACATTTTCAATATGATCATTGGTCAACAGATCATGCATTATGTCAATTGGATCAAATAGTCCTAACACTCCTTGAAATAGATCACTAAAGAGGGGCTCTTGATGTATGGTGAGTTGATCATTGGATTGTGTAGATACATCCTCAATGTGTTGCTCGATGGAGAGGTTTTGATCATTGTTTTCAACAATTGCGGTGGAGAGATTGTGAATGTCTTCGACCATAGAGTCAAGTGATGTTGATATTTCTTGAATTGGCTCATTGTCGAGTTTTGTTGGTGGATTTTGATCGTGATTCGAAAGTGACTCTTGAAATATGTCAATTTGATCATTGGATGAAGTAAATGTGTGCTTAGTGATGGATTGATCTTGATCCTTGTTTTCAATAGTTGTCATCTTTTGTGTTTGTGCTCGTGTTGGTTGGGTAGCTTGAGAGGCTTGGGCAACTTGAGAGGATTGTTGCACTTGTTGAGCTTGTGTTGCTTGTTGCATGGCTAGATATTGTTGGAATCCCTTTTGAAAAGCAGCTTGTAATGTCGCATTGTATTGGTTTGATGTGGTGGAAGTTGGTGGTGGTGGGGGTGGTGGTGGATTTAGAATCATGTTGGATGTAGTGACAAGTGTTTGAGATACGCTTGGAGTGATCATGGTAGTGAGGGGTTGAGATGTGATGGGCGTGATAGTGGTGGTTGGAGTGATCGAAGTGATAGAGATGGTTGGATTGACCAAGGTGATAGGTCCTTGGGAGACCATATTTTGACTTAGGATCAATGTTTTTGTTTGATTAGATACCATCCATTGGTGTGATGTCGATGGTATATTCGAAGGATTTGACGTGATGGTTTTATTGGTGTTATGTGGATTGATTTGGATGGAGTGATTAGTGCTAGGTAAAGGGGGAAGCCCTAAACCAAGGAATGATGTAGGTAATGGTGGTGGAGATTTCCCTTGGTGCAATGCCTCAACTATTTTGGAAAGTTCCACAATTTGATCTCACCAAATTTGTTCTTGATTTTGATCTTGACTCACTTGAGATAGTTGATTTGGCTTTTGTTTAAGCGGATTTGGGATGCCTACTTGCGGTTTTTGAATGGGATTATGGGAAAATTGACTTTGGATAATGTTCTGATTTGGGATGATGTTCAGATTTGGCATGATAGGATGAACATTGTTGGTATTGGGAATCATTTTTCCAAAGTTTTCCGAGTTAGGATTCATGTTTCAAAAACTTGCACTTGGTACATCCACATTTGGCAAGTAGGGATTTGGTGGGATGATGTTGCTCGTTTGAAGACTCATGTATTGATTGTTTGGAGGATAGACTTGTAAGTTTGGACTTTGATTTAAATCTATCATGGGGAGATGTGTTCCAAAATTCAGATTGGGCATACTCACATTCGTTGTGCTATTGATATTCGTAGGAGATAGTGATCCTATGTATGGATGTGAGTTTCCATAATCCCATGGTTTCGTGAGGCTTGGATAGTTTGGTTGGTTTGGACCGCTCATGATGTATGAATCTAGTTTATATTCCATGTTATTCTTGTGTTTTGACCTTGTTGACCTCGAAGGTGTTCTAGGATCAATGATGATATGAAGAATGAATGGGGTGAATGATGAGAGTGATGAACGTTTAGGAACTTCGAATCAATGCTAGACTTAGGGTTTGATTGGATTGGTTTGATTTGGATGATGAACTTGTAAACCCTAAGATGTTGGATGTGATCTTCAGGATGAACTTGTTCAAAGGATTGCTAATTTAACTAGAGGTATGAGAAAGGATACATTCCCATGCCCCCTAACTAAACAAGGTGATTTTGATTTTGATGATGTGCCTAAGTCTAGAATGATGTTTGCAAAGATCTAAAGTTGTTTGGATGGATGGATTTTGATAAGTGTTTGGATGGATGAAGTGTTTGATTTGATCCTAAGAGACTTAGAGAGACTTTGTTTACTAGGCCAAGGTATTGAAGAACACACTTTTCTCTAAGAGCAATCAAAAGACCAATATGACCAAAAGATATCAAGCACATGTGTGGGGTCCAATTTGTTATCTTTGCTTAATGAGTACTTTTTACCACAAACACACTTCTTGATTAGGTTTCAAACTGAATGTCCAATGTCACAACTTCTTTTCATCCCACAAAGTGTTATGTGGAAGTTCCAAGAAATTAGGACAAGGGTTGCCTAATGTTGACCTTTGTAGAGAAAATTAAGATGTAAACCCAATTACTTAGAAACCCCAAGGGTAAGCAATAGTTCTTGGGTTTGTCAAAGGTATTTGCTCTAAGGGGTTTGAAATTGATGATGATGTTAAATGTTGGTTTTCAATGTTTTTCGAATACACACTCGTGTTTTCAAGCGAAGAACAATTACAAGCCCTATGGATGTGTAAGACAAATTTGTTGAATCCCCACTTGGACAAGTCCCATGCCTATCTTTAGCAAATTGTTAGATGCTTGACCCCACTGGCCTCCACTGCCATTAACGCCAATCGGGGCAGCCAAGCATCAACACCCATGAAACTCCCATGGCATGTTTTCCATTTCTACTAAAGACCGTAAAAGTGTGGGGCGGCTTCAGAATGACCGTTCTTGCACCAACAAATAGATTAAGGATTTTGGAAAATTCTAGCACATGGGTTCTAGTAAGGACTTTCCGTTCGTGGAGATTGACCCATACGACAAGAGTCCCCTTTCAGATCCATCTTGTTGAGCCAACCCGTGATAATGGCATTTAACCAATACCCACATTTATATCCTGGTGGAAATACTCTTGGCTTTAGAGTGTTACCGGTTGAGTCGTTCCCTTGGGTGAGTACTTTTTCCCCAAGGCAAGCCCTCTAAGATAAACAAAAGCAAGCAAAGACACAATCCGTAACTCGATCAATCTTTGATGGCACAAAGAAAGAGAATGTACGCGAAAATTCCCCTACTCACACTCGCACAAGATGTTCAATTTTTAAGCACAAATCGAAGTGTTTCAAAGCAATAAAATGCATTTTGAGTGTTTCTCTTGCACCCTAGGTCGCACGAAGCGCAAGGGGAGAGGATACGTACTCAAAAGACAAAATCACAGAATTCAAGCACTTGTTCATTTTATAGCCTTCAAAGTAATGATGAATTCATTTTAGAGCACCAAGATGAAGTGTGAAATTTGTCTTGTTCAATTTTAGCCCAAAAGCAAAGTTTAGTCAGTTTCTAAGGTTCATTTTAATCCTTTCGTAATGGAAATTGAAAGCCTAGGTAATGTTCGTTTTAGAGCCCAAAAATAAAATAAAATTGTGAGTTGATATAAAAGAGAAAACTAAAGCATAAAACGGAAGCTCCTTAAAGCATTTAAAAATGCTTAGTGGATCTCAAGTTTGATACTCAATTCTTCAACTCCAAACTTGTTTTTTCTTCGCTTGATTCCAATGCTTGATTTCGATATCAACCTTCACCTATAGAAGATTTACAAACAAGAGTTAGGAATTTATGGCAAATGATAAAAGTATAAACAAAAATGTCAAAATTGACAATAACTCTTATGCTTATTTCCATATAAGAACCATTGATTTTAAAATCTCCATATGTGACATATAAAAGATCAATTGATTTCAAGATTCCCACTTTTTAGTATACAAAGGCCATTAGTTGATTTCAAAATCTCTATTTGATATACAAAAGCCACACCCCTAACAAATATTGGGAGATAAATCAAAATTTAACAAAGGTTCCCAAATACGGGGAGAATTTCAACCAACATCAATACAAGATTCATTTTTTAACTGATTCTGATATGCAACTGAGGAATTTATGAAGCCCAATGGTATTTTCCTATGTTGCCTGCAAAAAAGGAATTTAAATGAATATGGAGTTACTTCGGCCAAATGCAAAGTCACCTGTCATAAATTGCTGCCTGATTTATAGATCTTCATATCCCCAAAATATATTAGAAGTCTACATCACAAGATTGGGCATTTAACATTCATTTTGACCAGGCATTGCTAACACAAAAGGTCAATTATAAAAAAAATATGGATAAACCTATATCAAAAGTGCATCTTCATTAAGGGCGTGTCTTCTTAAACCAGTCAATCGATATAATGAAATTAGACAACGTTTGGTGTGTCACAGCTGTAGTTCCAGCACCTCACAATCCATGTAAATATGTCAACGTCCCTGTGTTGGATCTGCATAGATCAATGAATGAAGACAGCAAGTGAAGATTTTATTGTCCTTGGTGAAGGAGTGCATGGTTGGTCTCAACTTCCAAAGTCAGTTATTGCATGTGTTCTCCAAAATGTCTTAGTACGCCTATTGAATGCTCGAGTGAGTTGCTTTACTTTCTATCACACAAATCCAACACCAATCTCAGAAGATTAGATCTTATTGATAAAATAATGACATGTCAAATCAATTCAAAGACGTTTGTTTATTGAGTTCTAGAATACTGGAAATCCCAACAGGAAACTGAACATGATAGAACAATTAAGTATTCACGACAGATAATGAGGAATGCATTTGGTAGCCATATACCAGACCAAGCTAGAATTGCAGCCACAGTGCTACGAAATCAAGACGCACGCCCTCCAACATTACCACTTGTGCGAAGATGCTAGCAGAGATTTGATCGCAGAGGTTGGTTTGATATAAATGACCGATGCCTCTTCCTGGGGAATAGTGTGGAAGCCCGTGCAAGGCACTGTGTGAATGCTTTTACTTTTTCATTATGGCGAGCAGCATTACCACTTCATTTTCTGCAAGGAATGAAAATTTCTACAAGAAAAAAAATACGCACTCATACTAAACTTAAGGAAGATTAACAATGCAGCTATGAATACCAAAAGAACGAAATTAAATAACGCAAAAATTTAAAATAGAATTGAATCACCACAGCTGAGTCATGCATCGCACAGAATGGACTTTGGCAGTAGCCTCCATCACGTTCTTGCTTTTAAGCCAAAGGGCAGTGGACCTTTCTCAATCTTCGATGTAGCTACACAATTTCTGGATGAACCTGGGATGGGAAAATGCACATTTTACTTCCTTTATTCTATCAGGCGATAACTGACAGCAAAGAATGACGTTCTCAGTGGGTTCCACATGCCATAGTGAAGGGTAGTGATTTAAAAGATCTTAAAACTGTCCAACAAATGCATTTGGCATGGTGTGAAACAGGATCCCACAATGATTACAGGATCTTTGATTAGCTTTTAGAATAGCCAGGAAGCCATTAATTACAATTGTTTACTTTTGTTGATCCATGCAAACAGGTTGGATCAGGATTCGAAGACTTGTATCTGGCACGTCTTACACAGGCACAAGTTGCTACAACTGTTGGTCATTATCTACTGGTTATTGAGATCTTGAGATGGATCCACAAAAATACAAAACCAACCTAGAACTGTCGCTATCCTGGTAGTTTTGAGAAAAGGAGGTCGGTGGTGTTTGATGGATTTGATTATGTAGGAAGCAGCGCGTAAAAGAAAACACACAACAGTGTTCATTTACTGCAGCCAATAGGTGTAAAGCATGCATATGAAGGTCATTTGAAAGGTGTTCAAAGTAAATGAGCATGGGAGGTGCAGAGATAAATTTTGTACCCTTTGACTAATACTCAAAACTAGATTTGATTATACTCCAAACACATCCATGTATATTGTACCTTGCATTCTTTTAGAGACCAAAAAATAAAAATGCGTACTATCCAACATTATCAAAATACTAACACGAAGTCAGATATTATTTGTTAGATATTCGATAATATTGAAGGAATTGCTTTTACTGTGATATATCACATTACTGTGGTCCTGCTTGGCCCAAGCTTCAGAAGGAAGAAACATCAACTCAACCAGTCCACTACAGATTTGAATAGCTGTAAACTTATCTACCAACGTCTGCACAAAATTCTACAAAAAGATAAAATTGTTTTCGCAAAAAGCAAGTGAAGCTGGTTAGATTTGAATATAAAACATAGAGTCTAGCATTTTCAATGTTATACAGCTGTAAAGACTTGCCAATGTAAAGTCAAAGATAAACTATACATCATTTTTAGGCCAAATGCATAAAAATACAGGGTGTTGCCCTCCTTCTAGCGACATTTTGTGGATGCTAAAATCTGCAAA
This sequence comes from Sequoia sempervirens, assembly GCA_007258455.2. Taxonomy (NCBI): domain Eukaryota; kingdom Viridiplantae; phylum Streptophyta; class Pinopsida; order Cupressales; family Cupressaceae; genus Sequoia; species Sequoia sempervirens. Next base: position 523,312,470 of record VDFB02047230.1, on the reverse strand, counting down.
AATGTGGTTAGAAATCTAACAATAAAATCTGCAGAATCATTAGTATTTCAACAACAAATCAAAATATTTAACATCCTTATGAAATAATACATCATGTTCAAAATGCAAATAAATGACAAAAGATCTAAAGCAAAAGCATAAGAAAACATGATGCAAACTATCTCATATTGGATTGGTGTCACATGTGCTAGTGACCCTTTCCCAATCCTTGATTGATAAGCTCAAGATGGTGTAAATGCAATGGAAAATGATGAGCAAGATGAGTTCTCAAATTAAGAGAGTAACCTTGCATAAATTTTGTGGAGGATTTGCTTGAGGATGAAGCTTGTATTTAAAAAATTTCAAATGCTGAGTGTTGAAGAGGGACCAATGTGGGACTAAGATTAGACAAATGAAAGAAGGACACTTGTCAAGTGGTGATTGGTTGATGTATGTGCAAGATTTGGGAAGAGTGCCCATGAGAGGGAAAATTTGAATTCAAAATTGCAATGAATGCTGAGTTTGACCTTTGAAGGGGACATAAGAGACATGTAAGGCCCCATAAATGCTCTGCTAGTGTACATGTCCACTTGGGGAGATTCAAACTTGGAGAATATTCTCCTTTATGCCAAGTTGAAAATAAAGATTTTGATAAATCAATTAAATGCAATTTTATGCAAGTACAAATCTATAGAATGCAAGTGGGTGAGATTAGCATTGATTTTAATCAGATTAATTAGCTAGGATGATGATTAGATGTTTTTGACCTTTTAGGACTTAAATACTTGATTTATTTAATTCAAAAAAGGATGAAGTATGATTTGGATTTGAATTAAATAAAGTCCCGCTTTATTTAATTAAATGGATGATGCAAGATGAAGGTTGAATGATTTATGAGAGATGAAATGGTATTATTTGATTAAACCTTTGGATTGACCTGATTTACCTGATGAATGGATTTGTTGCGTTTGATCAATTCAATGAGCAGATGAATATGCATAATGC
>VDFB02047230.1:522587837-522610629 GCA_007258455.2 Sequoia sempervirens | reverse complement strand
TTAATTATTCCCAAATCAAGCTAAGGAAAGGCATACTTTTTTCGTTGCCACATTTATCCCCCACTTTAGTGAGAGGATGAAATTTCTTCAAACTCACTAAAGTAGACATTCAAGAGGGGTCCAAGTGTACCAATGTAGATGGAATAGGATGAAAAAGATAAAAGGAGGTGGCCAAGACCCTAGGACCCAATATCTTACATAAAAATGACATAAGCACAAAGGACGCACACAAGGTGTATGCTATGCAACAAAACAAGATATACAAACATACAATGCCAAATATATGAAGATGAAAGGAAAAGAAAGAAAATGTGGATCAAGCTTCTAACATTTATCCAACACGATGTGGATTAGATATAAGTTGTTTGTCCAAAAATGCACACTCATGATGAAACTTTAGGCTGTTTGTTGGGTGAGTAATCCAAGAGTGTGAGACACATACACATGCATCTGATATGCGCTCAAAACACACACGAGTGGCTAAGGGAAATTCATGCCTCGAATTAGCTTCTTGTCAAACCATACCAAAGTTATACCTCCTAATAAATTTGATAAGGCACCACACAACAATGAACTTCAAGCTTCACGATGCAAGAAAAGTTTCATATGCTTGGAGCTCATGAACAAAAATTGAACTTCGAGCTTCATGAGCCAAGAAAATCTTCACATGCTTGAAACTCATGAAAAAAAAAAATGGCTCCATAGTCATACAAGGTTGTTGTATAACCAAAAATTTAAATGTGAAATAATGTAAGGTTTGTTCAAAGGCATTTTTCTTAGTTCATGTAAGGTCTCTTCTTAGGGGACATTGTGCCTGATGTCTCCAAGAGAGGACAAGTCAAAGAAATACCATGCTCTTAGAGGAAATCAAACCCAATGACACCACCAAGAAAGGGATGCATCACAAGAATAAAGAAAATCACGCAGTGAAACATGAGTGTCTATGTATGCCCCCACTTTAAAGTGGGTGCTAACACCATTACTATGAGAAATTACTTTAAAGTAGAAGAATACATGAGAGCTTACTCAAAAATCCTTATGCCAAGTCATATGTTTCCAAAAATTTACGCCATGAGAAGGGAATGGGTTGCCTCCAAAATTTATAACTCAGTATGTCACATGTGAGCTAGCTTTAAGGAATGCCATCCACATCCCAAGTTTTCTCTTATATGTACATGAAAGGCAATCAACTAGCCAAAAGATACTACGATAGGTGACATACGAGGACAGGGCTACATAACCCCTTACCCCCACTTAGTGCAAGATAAGGATGAGCTGAATAGGATGAAAATAAATTTCAACTAGAGGAACTATGTGCTTCAACACAAGGAAGAGCACCATAGTCCCTATGATGTTGAATTTTGTTACTTAAATTCTTACATTCATTAGTAGAATGACCATGAACTCTATGGTATGCACAAAATGAACTCTTGTAGTAAAATTTCTTTTGTGTTCTTGGAGGGAGAGATATGAAACAATATTGAAGGAGTATTAACAAGATACTCTCTTGATTAAAAGTAGAATATGTGGTTTTTTTTGCGGAAAAGATATCTCTTGCTTAGTATTAGGTTTCATACTTATAGAAGACTCTTTGGGTTGCAAGATTTTGTACTCTCCTTTATAGGAGAGTGTAAAATATAAGGAATTCAACCCATTAGTGTTTTGTGAGATGACATTGACATCAAGCAAAGATTTCTTTGTTTGTTTTGTTTCTTGCAAAGGATAACAATCAAGACCACTAGTTTCTATCAATTTAGGATGCACTACTATTAAGTCAGCTTAGGAGAATCTTTTTTAATAGTGTTGATATTAAGTGAATCCTTGTTTGTTTCTTTCAAGGGACAATAACCAAGACCACTAGTCTTTTCTTGTGTGTGAGGCTCTATAGGAAGACAAATACCTTTTTCTATAGCACCACATCCTTTTCCACTATATCCCAATTGTTTCATAAGCTCATAACCTTTTCCATAAATATTTTTCATCTCTTTTGGATTAGGTGGTTGCTCATAATTAAGTTCATGAAAGTTTATTGTGTAATTTGTGTCTTTTATTCTAAAGTGGTTGCTCGGCAGATGCTTTTGAAGGGTCTTCCAAATTTTGTGTTGAATTTTGTGTTGACATGACCACTTTTTCCTTTCCCTTTTTATAGTCTTTGCTTATGATGTTGTATTCTCCCATGAATTTTGGTTTGAAATCTAAGGAACCCCAATCATCTTCTAATAGCTCTGTGATTTCCTCAATATGTTTTTCTTTTTCTTTTTGTTGCACAAGTTCTACTTGTGTAGTTGGTGTTAATGTTTTCAAATGATTTTCCTTACCTTTCTCAATGTTCAAACAACTGTTTGGATCAGGCCAACTTCAGTGTGTACACTTCGTTGTTGTAAATATACTTCATTTTATGATGAAGAGTAGATGACACCCCATTCATTACATAAATCTATGGCCTTCCTAAAAGAAGATTATATGAAATATTGTGAGGCATAACATGGATCAGTGTTTCTAATGTGGCCTTTCTAGCTATAATAGGTAAAGTGATCACACCAAGTGGTTGTTTTCCTACATTGTCAAATCCCTTAATAGATAAAGAGTTAGGTTGAATTTTTTTTTTCCATGCCAATCCTATCCAAAAGGGTCACACTATACACATTAAGGGTTTAGCCATTTTCAACAAGGGTTCACTTTATCCTATCTTTTATATCGAGCTATTATTATGAAAGCTTCATTTTGTTTTTGCACTTCCAAAGGAGGGAGCTCACTTTGGTGGAAAACAATGTTAGCATTTATTCTTTGAATCATGGCTACTATGTCATTTGGTTGCACATTAGAAGGGATAGTAACTTTGTGTAAAGCACTTTTAATCATGCTATGGTAGTGAGGGGATGCTTGAATAAGGTCGCATAATCATATCTTAGTAGGAGTATTCTTTATTTGTTCAACAAGATTGTACTCCTTTCCACTTTGTGGAGGAAAAAGAGAAGGACCTAGTAGATAGGGTTAGGAAATGGGAGGGATTTTTAAGGTTTTTGTCTTGATTGTGGATTTTTTTTAGTGTTATATGTATGAGCAATGGTATTATGACTTGGCTACTGTGAAACATTATTCTTAGGTGGGTAAAGGACAAGTTCAATTTTTTTTGAGTTTGTGGTCATTGTGAGGGTGGGTAAAGAATTAGAGGATTCTTAGGATGTCCCACATGGTATGTAGGAGGTCAAATAGTCAAGAGGGATCTAATGGACACTTTTGCATTCATAACCTCAGTGGTCTTGGTTTGATGTATTTCTAATCAAGGGAAATCTAGTATCATGTTTTCACCATTATCTAAGGAAGCAAAAATGTTGTCATTTTCTTCCACCATGATATCTTCCTTAAGAGTAGATCTTTTAGGAGAACTACAAAATAGATGGTCTTGACATTCAAAGATTGGTTCTTCTAAAATGACTTCATCACAAGTAGGGGAATTATCAATGGTTGAATTGTCTTGTTTATTAATGATGGCATTCTCTTGTTCAATGATTTTTTCCTTAGGGGAAGAAAGTAAATCAAGATTCTCATGACTTTCATCAATCAAAGTATTTTCTTCACAACTACGAGGGGGTATGTGTAGGATCATCATGGAAAAAATGGCCCTTAAGTGGCAAAAAAATCAAAAAATCAGAGTTAGGCAACTTGATGTAAAATTTTGAATAAGTTATCTATATGATTTCAAAATATGTAAGAATAGAATATGTAGAAAATTTAATGTAGTTTCTAAACTAATAGGTTTGTTTAAAAAAAAAAAATCTATTTGGTGAAAATTTGAAATTTCAATGCAGTGGTACTTAAATTTTAGGGAAAAAATAAGAGGTAGGTGTTTGCCACCCTAACCACAATAAAATGATAGTATCTTTTTATAAGATTTTAGATATAAGTAGAGGAATCATACGCTGATGTGATGCATATTTTTTTAAAAAAAATTCCAAGTAAATAATTAGTTATAAATTTTTTATTACAATTTTTAAAAAAAAATATAAAACTTCATTATGTTTGACCACCTTAAGTTGGTGAAAAATTCATGAAATTCAATTTTATTTTTTAATCCTATAGTATATGAAGCATAAATGTGATGCATGTTTTGGATTCAAAAATGTGATCCGTTGAAGCTATAGATGTTTTTAATCAACCTATCAATCCAACTTTAGTCATAATTTGAATAGAAAATGAATAATAATTGCTTATTAAATTCAAAGTAAAGAATAATTTATATCGATTGGAAAGAGAATATCCTTTAAAAAACCTTTTCGTTTCATCAATTTTGGGTAAAAAATAGTCATTAGCCACATACCCATCATATTGACACTTTTTGGCCCATCATGATCCTCCACATACCTAGGGATAAAAGGAGAAGAACAAGTATGATTTTTATGATCATTTATGATTTCATTCCTTTGTTCCCTAATGCCTTCCAAAATAGGATCTAGGTAGGGGAAGGATCATAAATAGGGTTGTTATAGACCTCAAATATTTGATCATTTAACACCAACATATCCTCATCATTTACAATCTCATCTTCTTCCACTAAATCATTATCACAAGCAAAGGGTGGGTGGAAATTAGGTAAAGTGATGTTTAGAAATGTATCTATGATCTCATTCTCTTGTGCTATAATATCTTCCAATGTAGAAGAGTTTATAGAAGAGGAGATTTCAACAATTTCATGATTCTCAATGAGTACATCTTCTAACACAAAAAAAATTATTTGCATGTAGCAGAGGTATTAGGAGTAGAGCAACTATGATCATCAAGATTGTCTATATTTTCATCTTCTTCTATCACATCATTCCCACAAATAGGAGAGATAGGAGGAGGTGTATGTTTAAGGAAAGCATTAACACTATCATTCTCTTGCACTAAGAGACTCTCATAACTAGGGAATGTATTGAATGAATGACTAACATGCTTATTGACTAACTTTTTCTTGCAAACTTGGAAAAGATAGATACTAACATTTTGCAAAAAGCAATCTATGCAAAAATGGAAAGAGACTTAAAATGTAATGTAAAGACCTAAAATGAAATGTGTAAATACAATTTTCAGATTTCAAAAAAGGTAATTTATTGATTACACTATGTCGTGCAATTAGAAAATGAAATGTTGTAAATAAAATTTTGTAATTAAGCAATGCACGAATGAACCAATTTAAGCTAGATTTAGTGAAATGCATGTAACAGAAACTCAACCAACTAAAATAGATAGTTAATGGAAACAAATAGAAGTGTAGAAACACGGTTTTTAATGATGTAAAATGCCATTTTAGATCTACACTAGGACTGAGTCTCCCAGAGGGGTGTATGAGTCATAGTGAGGGTTTTTTTTTTTAAAAGTGATTTTTATGCTTTTTATGTTGTATGATCTATAACCTAAGTGAAAATGGATATTTTATATGATTTTCAAACATTTGACATGAAAAATGCAACCTATATGCACTTTTAGTAAAGCAAGATTTAGAAACCCTAGAATTCCAATTAACTAATGCAAACCCTAATGTAATGTTAATGTAAGAAAGATCTAGGATGATGATGCACTCCAAATCAGAATTATGATGTTCCAAATGTAGGTTCACCAAAATGAAACAATGGAAAAATGCATTTTCTTTCATATGGTTTAGAACATAGAGCAAGACCCACTTTCTAATTATCTCATCCAAGGATAACTCTAAAGATCTCAATGCAAAGGAGAAATAGATCTTGAAATAGGGTTGTCCTAGAGGATGATTGTAAACTAATGAGGGGTTCACCACAAAGATAGGGCTTGGAAAAATGTATGAAATGAAAGATCTAATGATTGAACTTCAATGATGCAAGAAACTTCACTAAACGAACTATAAATGCAAATAAATCATAATAACAAAGTGGAAAAGTATAGAGGAGCACTTGGAAACATGAGAGAAATTGAATGGAGACTTGAACTCTTAAATAACCTAAAATTTAGGCCTATTGGGACTCACACACCAGTTTGGGTTTATCGTTCCCAGATTTGGGTTTCTAAGTAGGAACTAGTTTCTAGAAAAGGGGTATCCAAAACTGCAAAAAAATGAAAATTGACCTAAAATGGGACTCATATGCTAGGATTGGTGTATGAGTCCAGTTAGGGTTTTCTAGAACTACAAAGTCTAAATCTGGTCTTCAATGCCTGTTCTTTCTATTCCAATTTATTTTTAGATCTGAAACCCTGATTTCGGGGCTATAGGTGACTTTTTAGTGAAGGTTACAACCTTGCAAATGAGGGGACAATTCCAACAACTTTTTCCAAGCTCTTAACCTAATCTTAAATGATCTGTCAAGATTCAAGACACCTAGATCTATAATCACACATGTAAAGAGGAGAAAATTTGTTGATTGTTAGTGAATAAGGGTTTGCCTAGGTCAAACCCCTTTTAGGTAATTAAACAAAATGATGAGATAATGAAATAAGGAGATGAAACATGAAACATGAAAAAAAATTCCTTGAATAATGTCTTATAAACATGCAACCTAACATGAAATGGTGATGAAGGATGTAGATCTAGATCTTGAACTTAGAGATAAAAAAATTCTTATAAATGGATCTTCCATGTTACATCACAACACTAGCTCAATAACATGCTTGATGCTTGATAATATTGATATGATGATGGATCTTGAATTTTTGCAATAAATGATGAAGAATCCACACTTGAATGCCTTAGAAATGATCTTGAATGCTCTCTTGATGATCCTATAAAGTCTTGGAATTTTTAACTCTTGAGTGTTTGACTTGATATCATAGATGCTTATTCTTTCTTAGGTGAAATAATGATTTGAAAGCTTGTTTATATAAGCAATGCATCTAATATCTCATTTATTAGATCCCACAAGTTGAAAAACATGAAATTTGAACTTAAAACCTAGTTTTCCCCCTCAAAACCTTAAAAATAGGCCAAATGGGACTCATACGACATCTCTGACATATGGGTCCCACTTATATGGGACTCATATGCCCAAGGTTTTGTATGGGTCCCACAGGGCCAATTTGAAGAGAGAGAATGTCGGGGAATGCAAAATTTAAGTTTATATGTTGATCTTGTTAGGATTTTGATTGAAATATGCCTTGGGATGTACAATATAGGGTCTTAGGGGCATATTAATGATGATATTAAGGTCATAAATTCAAGAGGGCTCAAAATTAAATGTGAAAGTGTCAATAAATATACTTTACAACATCAAATTAAGGAAAAATTAGATCTATCTAGCTTAGAAGGGCCCTAAATCCAATGCGAATGTGTAAAAGAAATTACAACACTAGATTAAGGCAACATTAGGTCCAAGGTGATGTAGAGCAGGTAGGATTTTATCAAAACAAACATAATTCAAACAATTTGGAACAATCTTTTAGTCTTCACAACCCCAACTTGGTGTCAAACTCTTCTTTCACTCATATTCCCTTGTAGCATTCCAAACAATGATTTTTGACCACATCTTGCAAGTAAAACTTCTAACCTGCAAAATAACTATCATTTCATATACCCTATAGCCTTTAATTTGACATATTAGATTTTTTCATACACTTGTTTCAGAATGTACCCTCCTAAAATGGATTGCTATGCTGAAAAGAGGCTCAATTAGCCTTGTTTTTCGAAGCAACGCCAAACCAAACACTCTTCCAACCTCAAATATCCATTTCAAGGCCTCAACCATGCTACAAAAGGATTAAATCAATTATTTTTGTCTAAAGGAATGCTCACAAATTCATCAAACTACAAAACCCTTAGGCCTATTAGGCTTGCCACACAGGGGTTTATTGAAACTATCAAATCCAAGCCTCCAATCCACAATACAACACTTAAAACAAATCAAAAATTACCTGAAAAAAATTTTCCCACCATTACAGGACCAATCCCAAAAGGTTTTGAACAAACCCTAGCATCTACACCTCTCTTTTGCTTGAAAACATGCAAAATTCATCCTAGGGCATCACCATATTAGCCCCAAACCTCTTTCCCTACTTCTACAAACCTACTAAAATAAAATAGCATCCTAATTAACACCATTCCACTAAATTTTAGATAATTTCATCCATGGAATGGTCTCTTATAGCATTTTTACACCTTCAAACCCTCTAAAACAGGGTTTTCAACCCGTTACTAGTAAAATGGTAATAAAACCCTTGAATCTTTATGAAATCAACTCAAACCAGATCCAAAATGGATTTATTTCATGTCTCCACCAATTTCCAAACACTTTAGACAAAAAACAATTAGTACGGGTCCATACAGAAGCCTGTAGCAGCAAAAATGAATGAAAACACATAGAAAATGGAGATTTCTTATTGTTTTTCAACCAAATTCACTTCTAGAAGACTGCCTCAAAGTTTTTGAGGAATATTTAACCCTTATACACAAAAAAAAAACCAACCCAACCAAATTTAACCACCATTTAAACTTCTAGACTGTTGGACTTCCCTTTTCTTACATTTTCGCAATTTTGTGCATGACAACATTTGCAAGATTTTGCAAGATTTTACAACATTTATAAAATGAACCCCATATGAATCCAAGTACATTGAAAATGGTATATTATGAACTTATTACATGAAATAAGACTCAAAACACCTCCAAAACCAAACACAAGACCATATTTACAAAAGTTGACATGGTGCCCCTACACCACAAGGGTCCTAAATTTAATGTGAAGGTGTAAATGAATACACTTTACAACATTAAATCAAGCAAAGGTTAGCATTTTTTAGCTTAAAAAGGGCCCAAAACCTAATTTTAATGTGTAAAACACATCACAACACTAGATCAAGGTGATATTAAGTCCAATTTATCATTAATTATTCCTAAATCAAGCAAGGAAAAGGTGTACTTTTTCCCTTGCTACAAGTCCAAACCCAAAATCTTGGAGTATAACAAGAATAATGGATCATTTGATGCAACCATAATCTTTAGAAAAATCAATCTTCTAGAAAAGGGCCTTTTGCTAAGAATATCTAGCTCATGTTCAATGCCTTCCATATAAAAATAATATTATCCAAGATATTTTGAGACTTGATAACATCCATTTATTCATGACAAGAATATCTGGGGAAGAAGATGGGGCACTTTTAGAGAAAATATTTGGAAATGATCTTATAGGAAACATTGAGAAGCGAGATGGCCAATTAAAAATATCTTTAGGATCTCTAGCTTTAGGTATTAATTTTATATTTCCTTTATTAATAAGTTTCCATAGGGAATCAAAATCAAATTATTGTAGATAAACCTAATGTAGGCTCTCTCCAATATAATTCCTAAGAGCCTTTTAAAACTCACACAAATACCCATCACACATAGGGAATTTGTCATTATCCATTCTGCTCATAACCTCCTTAAGGTAAAAAATGAAGAGAAATTAATCACAAAAGTATTTTTTATGTTGAAGAAAGTTGATAGGGAACAACCTTAAGGCACTCTTAAAGGGTGCTCTCACTCAAGAGGATTTTTTGTGCAGTGAAAACCTTATCATAATTTTTGACATTAAGGTCTAAAGAATATCTAGAAAATCTTTAAGGATGTACTGGTCATCCTTGAATTTCTTGATATCATGGGAAGTATTCCAAGCACAAAAATCATGGGAATATTCTTTCAAAGCACTATCTCCAACATTTAGCCAATAAATTCTAGCTTTAATTTGGAAACCTCTAATAGAAGGGTTGTCTATTATCTACTTCTATTATCTTAGCTCCACCACCTAAACTTGTAAAGTAGGGAACAAGGGATTGGAAAGAAGTACCTCTATGTTTAAAGGTGGAAATCTAAGGTGGTATCCTTGTAGGAATACCTCCTAAATATGTCCATTTGGCAACCATAGATGTAGAGGATATGAGACGTGTGCTTAATAGCTTTATTCCACCATGCAATCCACTAGTTGGAAATGTAGGATGACATTCAAGATTCCTTATCTTCCTAATATGAGCCAATGTGGGTTGATGACTCATAAAGCAAGTTTTCTTTAAAATGGGATTTGCAAGGTTGGGGCAAGCCCACATTCCACTCTTTGTTCAAAACTTTATGGGAAAATGATGTAACAAGGTCACATCAAGCAAAAACATCATTGCAAGAGAGAAGCAAGTGGCAAAGGATAAAAACTATTGTGTGGAGATCATTTCACAATCAATAAATTTAGAAAATTTGTTAGAACTAGCTTGAAAGTAGCTCTATATATACCAAATGTGTTGGGCATGACAGTGACCCAATTTGGGTTCATAAAGACCCAATTTATTACAAATATAAAACCACACCTCTTTCTTGCTAACACTTCACTAGAAATTAAAAGTCTTATCCTTTTCATATTGCATCCCAACCATATTAAAGTCTCTACACAAAACCCAAGTGGAAATCAACATTGAATCCACAATATACCACTACAAAAGAGACCACTCCACAACGTCATTGGAAGAATAATCATTAATGATCCCAAAGGAATGATTATCAACATTCATAAGGATCTAGATTAGTTGATGAATAAAATTAGACCCATGCTCTATAATACAAGAATTCCACCTTGGAGAGAGAAAGGTGATAACCCCTCTACAACCAATTTTGTGAGTGGTACAAAACATTGTACCAACCATCCAAATAATACATGCTACGAAAAAGCATGGATCCAGTTATATTAACCTGTAAACATAAAACATCTAAATCATAATGTTTTTGATGATCCACATGAAATACTTCTTGGTGATGTCAGTGAGACCTTAGAAATCCTAAGAAATAAAATTCATGAATGGGAGTCAATCATATCATTTCTATCTAACTCCTCTAGCATGGACAAGAAATTCTACAAAAAATAGGGAAAAAGATCCCAACTTAATATTGGGTGAAGGAATTCTCTATATCTCAAAAATGTATTTACCTTCTTCTAGATACTTGAGAGGTTTGTGTGTTCATTCCAAATTCTTAGGCATTGAGGGATGATAAAATTATATATCTGACCATGAAGAAAGCATTGATATTGGTTTTGTTGTTTGATTAAATCTTGACCTAGAATGAGTGTCACCCATGAGAACAAGAAATTATTTTCCCTTCTTAGAAGGGTTTGAAATAGTAGTTGGTTGCTCCTTAGTGCTAGTGTAATATTATCTTTACGTATCTAGTTAGGATATCACCTTTACACAATTGACCTATTCCTAATTTTAGCTCAAGTTTACTTAGTTTTATTATTCTTTAGTCTCACTTCATAATATTGAGACATGTGTCCTCATCACTTGAGACATCTATTGTGTGCATGGATGCCATTTTCTCACACACTTGTCAAGTGAGCTCACAAGTGTTTCAAATTTGGAGGGTAGTTAGTCATTGTCTCCTACCTTCTCACGTAATCTATATTACCTAGATATGCAAGGTTTCTCATTGTATTTTACACTCTTTATTTATATGATAGATATCTTATTGTGTTCATCATTTTACTTGTGGAAGGTTATCAATTAATGCTTTGTGATCTTGGAATTCTTGAACATGGTATCAAAGGTATGAGAAAAACTTCCTTCCTATATCAAGGTGACTCCTGCACATATCCCTATTATCAATTTTTTTTTTAGCCAAACAGAAACTGACGTTGCATCCAAAAGTTTTGATAAATGAGAAATAACCTTTCATTTGGCAAAGTAATTTTAAATTTTTTTAAAAATACTCTTTTTACTTTATTTTACTATACAAATTCATATAGTATTATACAGATCCATATGGTGTAGCAAATTTTTATACATTGAGTTTTTTAGCAAAGGACAAAAATCACCCTCTACCCATTTGCTATTTTGGTCAAATTTGGCCTACTTGTAGACATATTGTGGCCTATTTCACCTATTTGTAAGTTAACATAACTCTTTACACAATTCATGTCATCATATTTGGTCTCCTATGTAGGCACCTATTAGTAGGCCAAAAACATAATTGGTCTTCATTTGTGTTTGTGTGGGAACTTATCAATAGGTTGGAATCTTAGCCTCTCCCTTCCTTCCCTCTCCTTTCCATTCCATTCCACCTGTTTCCTTCCATCCCCCCTTCTTTTTAGTTTAGCTATCTCTTTCCCGGTGTTTGTTATTGGGCAGCTCCACCCCCCCCCCGCCATTTTTTTGGTTTTTGTTTCCTTTTAAGTGGTTTTCCTTTGCTTTTATTGCTTTCAAACCTCCTCTTTTTCTTATTTTATCATTTTCATTTGTTCCTCCTTTCCATTATTTCCTCATAAATCTTGCATTTTTCTTCCCGTTTCTTATGTACTCTTGGGCTTTGTTACTAATTTTCGACCTTGAGTGTGCAATTGAAGTTTTTTCTCCTTTCTTTTGTGCTCACTTATTATTCTTTTTAATTTCCTTTTGTGCCTATTTTATTGTCTTCATTTTCATTCTTGAAATTGGTTCTTACCTCTTTATTTTTATTACTTTATTTGTTGGTTCTCATTCATCAACTCCTCTTTCATCAACTCCTTCATTTTCAATCTTGAATTTGGTTCTTACCTCTTTATTTTTATTACATTATTTTTATTCTTTATTCTCCTATTTGCTCCCTACTCAAATTTATAGTTACTTCTAATTCCTCTTTGTGCTCTTGGGTTGAACATTTTTCAAATTTAATTTTATTTCTCAATTTAAGTTAGTGTTTAAATAGATATCATCAACAATATTAATTGATAATTAAGATATTGATAGATTATAGATAAAAGAATTTTATATTTTCTCATATACTTATAGATTGTTATATAATATTATTAAATTTCTATAATTATTTATATGTTCAAATTACTTAATATTTAGTTCACTTAATATCATTAAATGAATTAAATATAATAATTATAGAAACTAGAATTTGATATATGCTTAATATTTTTAAATAAAATTAAAAATCAGTTTGCTTAAATAAATAAAAAATAATATAACTTGTTCTATTTTTAATAATCAAAATATAACAAAATCATTCATGAATTTTAATACAATTGAAATCAAAAATCCCAATACCTTAAGTGCCTCTTTATACATTTGGTATTCAAAAAATTTTTATAACGTAATGGCTATTGTAGTAAAAATTAATAATATAATTGATACTATTTGTAATTGTTCAAAATTATTTTTATTGATTTAAAATTCTAATTTCTATAATTAGATTTGATATTTATTTTATTAGATGAACACAAAAGATAAATAAAAAAATGATAATTTAGGAGTTTAGATTAAAATATGATATAGACAAACTTATTTTGGGTTATATTATTTTAAATTTGTAATTTATAAAAATATCATATTTTATAGACAAATATAACATTAATTTAATTATAACATTAATGTGCAATAATATAATTTTTTAATTGCACTTTTTATATATTTTTTGGGTCATGTCAATTTATTGTTCCTCTCGTAATTCTCTTTTCGATTTTAATATATTTCAAACTTAATATTCTTTCTTATTTGTCGTTAATGTTTAAATTGAATTAATTAACAATAGGAAAATATAAAATTAATGTTTAATATTATAATTTATCTTTACCTACCTTTTCGTTTATTCTTTTTGTTCATTTCTTATCTATTTCCTCTTGTTTTTCTCTTTTGGTTTTTTCGTTAGGTGGTCTTTTTTTTTCCTTTTTTTATTTTTTTTCTCTAGTTTTTAGTCTTTCAAATCCTTTAATGTTTACCTTTTGTTTTTCTTTATTATTTTTTCTCTCGTATTATCTTCCTCTCTAATTATCCATTTCACTTTCTTGCTTTCTCTTCGTTGTTCCTTTTGTGTAATTTGTACTCTGTCTTCTTGTCCTTTATTGAATCACTTTTTGCTACCTTTTGTTGTATTTTGGGCCTTGGATTTTTTGGTTTTTTAATTCGTTGATCCTTTTGGTTCCACATAATTTGTTGTCAATCTCTTGTAATTATTAATTGGGAACAACAAAAAATTTATAGCTTCATTTTTTAGTAATCTATATTTTATTTGTAAAAATTTCAACCTTATTATTTAACATGGCATTTCAATTTATAATTTTTTTGTTTATCTATTATTCAATCTCTCTCTCTTGTCTCTTGCTGAATTTTCTTGAGGTTGTAGTCCTCTTTCAATTGTCTTGTGATTTTCAATTTTGTTGTTGGTTCTTGTTAAATTTCTCACTCTTACATTTATCTCTTATTCTATTCCTATCCATTTTTTCAAATTTCTCACCATTCTTACCTTATCTCTCTCATCTTGGGATTTGGAACCATCTCTCTCCTCAACCTCTCACCTCTCTTCCTTTTAAGAGAAATTAAGTCTGCATCTAACCATTTCTCATCTCCTTTGCTCTCTAGCATCCTGATGATGGATCACTGAGTGTGATCCGAAACGTTGATGAAAAAACTCCAACACAATCTCAAAATCCAGAAAATTAAAAATTCAGTACATTATCATGTCAAGTCTTTATGAAGACATAAAGAAAAATTCCTAAAGAAATAAAAAAGATAAATGATAAATGTGTATAGTAGAATGCGATGGTCGACTGTGTCAGCAGGAACAGTGCATGCCGAAAGATGAGTATATTAACAAACCCATGAAATATTTCCAATGGAAAGCTCTTTACAATTATTATTATTAAAAAAAATTAAGAGACTAGGAAAAGGTGGAGAAAAATACCACTGGTTGGAATGAAAATGAAGTCAAATAAAGTTTGTATCAACACAAAGTATTTGTATCAAAATTACTATAAATATGCTTGACTAAGTAGCATGTATAAGAAATATGATATCTGATAGATTACAATGAATAATGTAATGTATAATTTATGGGAACCCAAATAGTTTTATGTACATAGAATCAGTCGACTTAATGTATGTGGGAATGATAATTTCATTGTAATTATAGTTGCATGGATATCAACCGCCACCAATTGAACCTCCTTATCAAATTTTACGGTTATAGGTAACTGCATGAAGAGAATAAAAGTAGCAATTAGGTTATGGAGGTAATTGTTGAAAACATAAAACATGTAAATATTAGAAAGATAAATTGTTTAAAATAGAAAAGAGTCAAAATGGGTAAACTGTTACAAATATTATTTTGAATATTTCTAAGGAGTAAGCAAGAAAAGTAGATTGATACCTAATTGAGTAGATGGGAAATGCGCATGAGTCCATCAAATGCTCTGTTAGTTGTCGGTGGCAAAGAAGAAAACATTGATGAATTATGGTGTTTAGTCTGCAATTCAAGAGGAGATATTGAGTCGTAAAAACAATGAAAGAGGGAAAACAAAAGAAAAAGAAGAGCACAAGAGTGTCAATTATGTTAAAAATTACAAATGACTTGTTTCTTGTTTTCATCATGATAGAAATCATCCCTTCTAGGAGGCACAATTTTCATGTTGTTTAGTTTTTCCAAGAAAATGAATAAAAAATGCAAATAATAAGTATGAACAAGGTATGGGAACTTATGAATTAGTTTTTTCTTGCTTCAAATATGATATGTATAAACTTTTTCAAAAGACATGGATTTTGTAGAGATATGAAGCTACAATCAGGTCTTTCTTTCTTTTGATGTTGGTAGACATAGATCTTGTCAAGAGACAAAGATGTCTACCTCATCAAAAAATCTGAGCAAGTGAATAAAAAAAACCTAAATGATAGTGCAAGAGTTTTTTTCCAAGTTAGCCTATTATGAGAGCCAGTGGAAGGAAATGGGTAAATACTGCAAGTCATTGAAGTTTATAGTAGAAGTCGATAACAACAATTGCATTACAATCTATTGACATTAAATAGAATTGGCACATTATATATGCATAAGTGTCTTATTATAATGCTATGCATGCATAGTAAGAGTAAATGTGAGAGGAAAACCATATCAAAAAACACTAGAAGCCATGGAACATTTCCAATATTAATAAGCACATTCCATTGTGGCATAATTATTTTGTGATATATTTAGTAATTATGATAGTGAATTTGTCTATTGGAAATATTTCATAAGTGTTCTCACTTTTTGGTATGGTTATGTCCTCACACGTAATCTAAGTAGGGATACATGGAATTTACAACATTAGATTTGCATTTACTATTTTCAAGTTTGTAGATTGAGATGCAGTTCTTATTTGCCTTGTTTGTTCATTTTCCTAGATTTTTTGATGAGGTAGATATTTGTGTCTATTGAGAGACTTTACGTCTACCATGTTGAAAGAAACAAAGGTGACATTTGTAAGCTCTTATATCTTTTACACTTTCATTTTTGGAATTGTTTATTGAACAGGTCAGATTGTTTGATGAGAGTGAAATCACTACCATTTTGAAAAGGTTTATGTCTGTCCTTCTGGTATTGAAGAATGAAGCATTTGTAAATTGCTACATCATTTTCAATGCCATGACATTTTCTTTTTGCATCTTTTATTTTTATGATTCAATGCTTATTGTTTAGTATTTGTGAGTGGATTTAGGCTTGTAATCTACTATGATGGAAGCATGAAAGGTGGCGTTTGTAAGCTACTCTATCTTTTATGCTTTTATTTTTTCATTTGTCAGCTACTTTGCTTGGAATGTCCAATGAGGATGAAATCAATGCCTTTTGAGAGGGTCTATGTGTGTGATTTTGGAATTGATAAAACAAATCCTTAGTGAGTTCCTATATATGCATTGACATTAATGATAATTGCATGATCTTGCAAGATTGAGGCAATAAAATGTAAATGTTGTGCTCAAGCTGCCATGTGTCTGCATGAATATTCCAGGGAAAAACATGACTATATTATGCTTTGTTTTTTCATTTGTCTATTGCTTAATACAAATGTATACAAAACTACAAAAAAAACTGTAGAATACATATTGAGCTTACAAATGCCTTTTTTTTTGCTCCCAATACAATAGACAGACCGTACCAACAAACAGAGACTCAATCATTTTACACCTAGTAATTTTCTAGTTATTTGGATGTAATTTCAATAATTTCCAAATAAATTCATGTGTAGCCGCATAGCATGCATGCTAAGGAAATATTATTTCCATTCTTAATCATGACAAGCATATTATCATACTAAGTTGTTCACAATTTTTGGAACTAGAAAACAAGGCATTGGTAAGTTCCTATCTCTTTTACAGTGTTGTTTTATAGTTTTTTGCATCTCTACATTTTATGGTTAATTTGTACTGTGTGCACTCATGCATTTCAATTGCACTTGAATTTATTTTTACAACAATTAAAATTAGATCCAAGTAATTAGAAAATATGTTGGTATAAAATCATTGTATCCATGTGGTGTTGTTTGCAATTTGTGTGTAAATGTCTATTTCTGCTATTCTTTATGGGTTAGTGTCAATTGTCAGCTTAAATACTTAGTTGCACTTCAATTTATTTGATCAACATTAGAATAGTTTTTAATTTAAATAGTTCCTAGTTTTGAAGTTCTAATATTATTGAGAAAAGTATTATTTTTGTTGTAGAGACAATAGACAAAAAACCATAAAATGCAAAGATGCCAAAAAGTATAGAATGACAGTGTAAACGATAGAGAAACTTATAAGTAGGTTGCTATTCAATTGAAGTATAATGGACATAAACCCTACAAGAAGACAAAGACTTTACTTTCATTAAATTTTGTAAGCATATGAATAAGCAATGTAGAAAACTATAGTGTAATAGATATAGCAACTTATAAATTCTTGGTCTATTGTTTAGACTATGAAATCCATTTTTTTACTCAAGAGACACATGCCATGTTGTCCTATAACAATTAAAGCAAGTGAATAAACAATGTAAACCATCCTTTTCTCAACAAGCTACAAACTTAACACTACAAGCCATTAATTATGCCTATACCTCGTGATGGTTGCAATGAGGCAATGACAAAGACCACAGAGTACAGAAAATCACAAACAGTAGACATTAATCCTTACAACTATTTTGTTGCTAGTTGTTAGTATGATAGATAAATCCTGGTTAGGGGGAAAGTTTCTAGTTGCATGAAAGACCTTGATGGAGTGAATAAACAATGCAAAAGCTATTTTTTCATAGCTCATAAAATTGGCATAAATGGGCTCATTTCCCAAGACTTCATTTTCATGAAATAATCAAGACAAGTGGATAAAGAAACAATGGAAATAAAAAAAAGCATGTATATATATATAATGCAATTGAGATTTGACATGGGAGAAAAAATACATAATACAAAGACATGAGCAGAGCAATAACATTTAACATAGATGAACTTACAGATGCATCAACCCTCTCTTGGAAAGCAACACACATAGGCTTTTTCCAAAGCCATGGATTTTTCTTGTCTCAGGAAATGTGAGTAAATGAAAAACCATAGCCAAAAATGACAATGTAAAACATATAAAAACTTACAAAGGCCTTTTTTTTCTCTCCACTATCATAGAATAAAATCATTTTGCATTGTAGAAAAATGGCCCCTTGTCATTTTAATGGTCTTTTAATCCTTTCTTCATGATTTTTGCTTTGATTTAATGTTGTAATATGGCTTGAACATGCACATTTAGGTCCCTAAATTCAAATGATGTCTTTTGAAGGTGTTGTGAAGTGTTGTAAAGCATTTCTACACTTTTCTAGACTCTATTCATTACAATTCACCTAAAAATCACCTTTTCATCACTAATCAAGTCCCATTTTGAAGTGTTGTAAAGTCCTGTAACAAGATTTCATGCTTTTCTAGGCATAAATTTACTATTTACACCTTTCTTATGCTTTATTTGACCCCTTTATGCCCTTATAAGCTTTAATTAAGTGTATTTTTGAATGTAAACCCGAAAAATAACATTGAATGTGACTTAATTCCTGACACCCATTTTCAAGTCCAAGGTGGGACCCATTCACCATGGGTGGTGAATCAGTCCCCCTTGACTCCAAATTCATTTTTTTTCAAATTTCCTTTCAGGTTTTTATTCAAAATCGCTTGATGTCAGCCTGTGATGAGTCATCAATTGGTTACTAAGGCACAAGATTGTATAAATAAGTATTTTTCTCCTCATTTAACATCCCCTACAATCTCATAACACATTCAAGCAATCCTTTCAAGGATCCAAGTACTTTACATCATCAAATCAAGCATAAATCAAACATTTTGGAGCATGTGGGTTTGTAGACCAAGTAAAACCCCTATTCTCTAACCCTCAACCATTTCTCCCCTCTTGCATGTGTGTTTGTAGACCTTTGTGCAATTTAACAAGAATTTAGGTGTTGAAGAGTGGTCAACAAGTCAACTAGGTGCTTCAAGTCAAATCAACCTCATTTCAAGCTTGGAGAATTTATGTCCATTTTTCTACAAAATTGACTTAAGCAACCGACAAGCAGACATGCCTCAGATCTAGTGTTGCAGAGTTGTCTCCTTATTTCTCAAAATTTTGGGAAAGGACTGATTCACCACCAGTGGGAAATGAGTCCCACCTTAAGCTGGAAATCTAATTTTTTGTTAGATTTTGGATCTCGACACTTAGAAACCTATTCCCAACACTTTTCATTAGAAGAAGGACTCATTCGCCATCAGTGGCGAATGAGTCCCACTGGTGAATTTTTGTGATTCTAGACAGCCTTTAGAAGATTCTATATTCCTCAATCCCTACCCAGGTGCACTCTGATTGACTCATTTCTTTATGTTTTCACTTATTCATTCATAGTCTATTGTTTGCATATGACATTGTGTTTTCCAACATAGCATAAATCTTAGGTTTTGTATAAATAATTAGTCATATAAATCACTTAATTGAATTTAGTTCATTCCATTTAGTCTAATTAACAAAACAAATTGCATAATTTGAGTGAACCTAGCTAGCATTTTTGGCATAACTCTTTCCATTTAGGTGAAAAGCCCTAGAAGAGTTAGAGAGTCTTGTGGTGCCAAAAAGCTACGGTTCATTTTGGTGAACTTGCATATTGAACACTTTACATTTCTGATTTCATTTGCATATTGCATCCTAGATTACACTTGCATCAACATTCAATTAGGGTATTGTTTTGTTTTTGCATTCTAGGGTTTTTCAACTTGCATTAGTGAAAGATTCATTTAGATTTCATTCTTGCATTGCATATCATTGAAAATACTAAAAATTTGCATCTACATCCTTCATTGCAATCTAAAAATAATTAGAATCACATTAAATTTTTTGAAAAACATAAAAATGTCTCATACTAGGACTCATTCGACACCCTGGGTGAATTGAATCCCTTACACAACAACATTTTCACCACCATTTTTTGCATTTTCTATTTTCTTTGGTTACTTCTTTGTTTCAGTTTGCACAATTCCTATTATTTTCATTTTTCACTCCTAGATTACATTGCATTTGCGTTCACCCCATATTTTGTGGTACTTGTATGATTGTTTGGTGCCCCATTGATAATACTTTAGTGAGACAAAGTTCTAGACTCATGGCTTCCTACGATAGCACTTTCATTGTGGACCTTGGGATCTCAAGAGCTCCTACTCCTAGTATGGACAATGGTGCATTAGGCATGGACAATACCACTTATATGCCTTCACCTTTCCATCCAATGAATGTTGACACACACACACTAGTTCCATTCCACAAGAAAAATTCATTAGTATTCATGAATATTTTGCACATTTACAACAAGATGTATCTATTGAAAAAAATTTCACCACTACTATACCAGCCATAGAAAACCTTCAGCATTTGATTGAAAGTGATGATAGCTTTAAAGTTATGAAAATAATTTCTGATATTTACAATAAAAATTCCTCTTCCACTTCCCAATCTGTAAACATTCTTGTAAAGCCAAGGAGGACCTCACATTCCTCCACGATATTAGGGTAGGGTTGGATGGAACACTCACTATCCCATGCTCTGGGTCTCACCTTGGCAAACCCTTTGGTGTCACTCTCCACCTTCTTAACCTATAGGCCCTAATGCTTGTTAGGCACCCCTGGTTCTCCTGGCCAACCCTACTATCATCTCCATTTTCCTAACCAAGCCAATCTTGGTGCTCTCTCTGCCATTCCCTCCTTAGCCCTTAATCTTCCTAAAGGCTAACTAAACCTCCAAGCTTCACTAACTTGATGCAGGGGTGTGTGATGACTCCCATGGCCTCAAAACCATCCCTCTAGGGTTCCTGATCATCCACCAATCTCCAATTCTCCATCGCTCACACCAAACCCTATTCTAGGGTTTAAGAAGGGCTACTAGCCCTTGAGCCCCAATTAGGTCTCCTAACCCGAGAAAATAGGCTTAAACTCCAAACTTCCTAAAGAACATCACAATCTTCCAAAAGGGACCCTGGTTCATTTTCCTACCTCTCCAAGATTTTTGAGGTTATAGGCCTTCACTGGCCGTACACAGGCGTAACCCTCTTTTTGTAGGAATTAGGGCTTTTTAGGCCATTTCCTGGCCACACAATGATCTGTCTGCTTCTTTCAACCACCAAATGGACTGGTGGAGTCTCTTCTTTCCTGCCAAACCTTTGTAAGGCCTCCTGCATCCACCACACACCTTGGGTTGCCAGGGAATTGACACCCCTGCAACGTTAATGCTTGGTTTTCACCGTCTTTCCTAACCGGGCACAGTCAAGCTCCCCTAGGAAAAGACTTTCACCATGCTTCTTGGACTCCTACAGACTTCTACCTCTAATCTATATATAGACATGGGGCCTAGCCACATTTCCCACAAACCCATACTCTAAGTACGGTGGAAATGTAAACTAAAACCCCATTTTTTCCATAGTTTACCAGTCAAAACTGCAAATTAAGAAAGAACATAGTATTTACAAGAAAAATTAGAAACGAGTAACCTATTATGTTCCAAAAAATGCTTCAAAGACAAATTCACTACATGCTAAACCATACAAAACACCTTGATCAATCCATTAATCTACTAAATCATAAACAAGAAAAACAAACAGGAAATGCACACTCAATGACTCTATTTTCTTGTTTTCCAAACTGATTACAAACTCCAATGATTCTAACCTCTACTCCAAATTGAAATCCACCTTATAAAGGTTCATCCAAATGGTTACTTCATCTCTTGGTCAGATATAACCACCACATTAGGCCAAAATTGCATAAATGCAACATTTTGGGCTTTATTTCTAACACCTAGTGAAACCTAATGGAAACAAGTTGTGAAACTCATCCAATCTACCTTGAACTATTGAACAACCTTCCTTCTAACATATTCTAACACCTCTAACACAAAACTAGATGGTCAACATGACCTTAAAGTATTAAATTCTCAAGATTTCATGCTAGGCTTCCAAATTTGCCTAGTGCCACCTAATGTAACCTAGGTGCTCCTGCACCATTCTCCCCCTCTCAGCCCAAACACTAAGGAAAGGAAGGAGAGAGCAAGGATAGGCCAATACCAAACTTCTTGAACTGATCTTCTTGGACCCATGTGGCTTCTGATTCATGCTTGTTCTTCCACTTGATAAGGTGCTCCATGTACACCTTGTGCCTTGTAGACTTTTGTACTCTTGACTCCAAGATCTTCTCTGCCTGAGGCTTATCTTGATTAGGTAAGGATATATTGCTAATGTCCTTGAATATTTCCTTACTGTTTGGTTCTACATCATTGACTGATCCCTTATACTTGATCAAGTCAGCTATATTGAAAACTAGTGAGATTCCTAGATCGGTAGGTAACTCCACCTTGTATGCATTCTTACCATACTTGGCCAATATTTTGTAGGGTCCTACTCTTTTCATTTGCAACTTGGTTGAAATTCCCTTCTGCAACCTTGACTTGTTAAGGTGGACCATGAAATAGTCTCCTATTGCAAATTGAACATCCTTCCTTGACAAATCTACCTTCTCCTTCAACTTTTGTGTAGCCTCGGTGACTGTCTTCTTCACCTGCT